>JAXLNO010004614.1:0-33146 GCA_038087875.1 Malacoraja senta | reverse complement strand
TTTAAAAAAGCAGTAGATGGTTTGCTTTGAAAATGGAAAAGGTGGATTGAAAATGCAAAATGTGGTTTCCTTTGAAAATGCAAAAAGGTTTGCTTTAAATATGCAATAGATGGTTTGCTTTGAAAATGGAAAAGGTGGTTTTCTTTGAAAATGCAAAAGGTGGTTTCCTTTGAAAATGCAAAAGGTGGTTTGCTTTGAAAATTCAAAAAGGTTTGCTTTAAAAAAGCAGTAGATGGTTTGCTTTGAAAATGGAAAAGGTGGTTTGAAAATGCAAAAGGTGGTTTCCTTTGAAAATGCAAAATGAGGTTTGCTTTGAATATGCAGTAGATGGTTTGCTTTGAAAATAGAAAAGGTGGTTTGCTTTGAAAATGCAAAAGATGGTTTGCTTTGAAATTGCAAAAAAGTGGTTTGCTTTGAAAATGCAAAAGGTGGTTTGCTTTGAAAATACAAAACATTGTTTGATTTGAAAATGCAAAAAGTGGCTTTCTTTTAATATGCAAATGGTGGTTTGCTTTGAAAATGCAAAAGGTGGTTTGCTTTGAAAATGCAAAAGGTGGTTTGCTTTGAAAATGCAAATGTTGGTTTTGATTGAAAACGTAAAAGGTGGTTTGCTTTGAAAATGCAAAAGGTGGTTTGGTATAAATATGCCAAAAAGTGGTTTGCTTTGAAAATGTAAAAGGTGGTATGGTTTGAAAATGCAAAAGGTGGTTTGCTGGTTTGCATTGAAAATGCAAAAGCTGCTTTTTAATGGAAATGTAAAAGGTGGTTTGCTTTGAAAATGCAAAAGGTGGTTTGCTTTGAAATGCAAAAGGTGGTTTGCTTTGAAAATGCAAAAAGGTTTGCTTTAAAAATGCAGTAGATGGTTTGCTTTGAAATTGCAAAAAAGTGGTTTGCTTTGAAAATGCAAAAGGTGGTTTGCATTGAAAATACAAAACGTGGTTTAATTTGAAAATGCAAAAAGTGGCTTTCTTTTAATATGCAAATGGTGGTTTGTTTTGAAATGCAAAAGGTGGTTTGCTTTGAAAATGCAAAAGATGGTATGCTTTGAAAATGCAAAAAGGTTTGCTTTAAAAAAGCAGTAGATGGTTTGCTTTGAAAATGGAAAAGGTGGATTGAAATTGCAAAATGTGGTTTCCTTTGAAAATGCAAAAAAAGTTTGCTTTAAAAATGCATTAGATGGTTTGCTTTGAAAATGGAAAAGGTGGTTTGCTTTGAAAATGCAAAAGGTGGTTCGATTTGAAATTGCAAATGTGTGGTTTGCTTTGAACATGCAAAAAAAGGTGGTCTGCTTTGAAAATGTTAAAGGTGGTTTGCTTCGAAAATGCAAAAGGTGGTTTGCTTTGAAATTGCAAAAGGTGGTTTGCTTTGAAAATGCAAAAGGAGGTTTGCTTTGAAAATGCAAATGGTCGTTTGCTCTATAAATGCAAACGGTCGTTTGCTATTAATATGCGAAAGGTCGTTTGCTTTGAAAATGCAAAAGATTGTTTGCTTTGAATTTGCAAAAAAAGTGGTTTGCTTTGAAAATGCAAAAGGTGGTTTGCTTTGAAAATACAAAACGTGGTTTGATTTGAAAATGCAAAAAGTGGCTTTGTTTTAATATGTTAATGGTGGTTTGCTTTGAAAATGCAAAAGGTGGTTTGCTTTTAAAGTGCAAAAGGTGGTTTGCTTTGAAAATGCAAATGTTGGTTTTCAATGAAAATGTAAAAGGTGGTTTGCTTTGAAAATGCAAAAGGTGGTTTGGTATAAAAATGCCAAAAAGTAGTTTGCTTTGAAAATGTAAAAGGTGGTTTGCTTTGAAAATGCAAAAGATGGTATGCTTTGAAAATGCTAATAGGTTTGCTTTAAAAAAGCAGTAGATGGTTTGCTTTTTAAAATGGAAAAGGTGGATTGAAAATGCAAAAGGTGGTTTCCTTTGAAAATGCAAAAATGTTTGCTTTAAAAATGCAGTAGGTGGTTTGCTTTGAAAATGGAAAAGGTGGTTTGCTTTGAAAATGCAAAAGATGGTTTGCTTTGAAATTGCAAAAAAGTGGTTTGCTTTGAAAATGCAAAAGGTGGTTTGCTTTGAAAATACAAAACGTTGTTTTATTTGAAATTGCAAAAGGTGGTTTGCTGATTTGCATTGAAAATGCAAAAGCTGCTTTTTAATGGAAATGCAAAAGGTGGTTTGCTTTGAAAATGCAAAAAGGTTTGCTTTAAAAAAGCAGTAGATGGTTTACTTTGAAAATGAAAAAGGTGGATTGAAAATGCAAATGGTGGTTTGGTATAAAAATGCGAAAAAGTGGTTTGGTTTGAAAATGCAAAAGGCGGTTTGCTTTGAAAATGCAAACGGTCATTTGCTTTGAAAATGCAAAAGGTGGTTTGCTGGTTTGCATTGAAAATGCAAAAGCTGCCTTTTAATGGAAATGCAAAAGGTGGTTTGCTTTGAAAATGCAAAGATGGTATGCTTTGAAAATGCAAAAGGTGGTTTACTTTGAAAATGCAAAAGGTGGTATGCTTTGAATATGAAAAAGCTGGTTTGCTTTGAAAATGCTAAAGGTTTGCTTTGAAAATGCAAAGGGTTTACTTTGATAATGCAAAAGGTTTGCTTTGAAAATGCAAATGGTGGTTTGCTTTGAAAATGCAAAAGGTGGTTTGCTTTTAAAATGAAAAAGGTGGGTTGCATTGAAAATGCAAACGTTGGTTTGCTTGGAAATTGCAAAAAGTGGTTTCCTTTGAAAATGCAAATGGTGGTTTGCTTTGAAAAGGCAAAAGGTGGTTTGCTATAAAAATGCCAAAAGGAGGTTTGCTTTCAAAATGCAAAATGTGGTTTTCTTTGAAAATGCAAAAGGTCCTTTGCTTTGAAAATGCAAAAGGTTTACTATGAAAATGCAAAAGTTGGTTTGCTGGTTTGAATTGAAAATGAAAAAGGTGGTTTGCTTTGAAAATACACAAGGTGGTTTGCTTTGAAAATGCAAAAGGTGGTTTGCTTTGAAAATACAAAAGGTGGTTTGCTTTGAAAATGCAAAAGGTGGCTTGCTTTTAATATGCAAAAGATGGTTTGCTTTTAAAATGCAAAAGGTGTTTTGGTTTTAAAATGCAAAAGGTGGTTTGGTTTTAAAATGGAAATGTTGGTTTGCTTTGAAAATGCAAAAGGTGGTTTGCTTTGAAAATGCAAAAGATGATTTGCTTTGAACATGCTAAATGTGGTTTGCTTTGAAAATGCAAAAAGTGGTTTGCTTTGAAAATGCAAAAGGTGGTTTGCTGGTTTGCATTGAAAATGCAAAAGGTGGTTTGGTATAAAAATGCCAAAATGTGGTTTGCTTTGAAAATGTAAAAGGTGGTTTGCTTTGAAAATGCAAACGGTCGTTTGCTTTGAAAATGCAAAAGGTGGTTTGCTGGTTTGCATTGAAAATGCAAAAGCTGTGTTTTAATGGAAATGCAAAATGTGGTTTGCTTTGAAAATGCAAAAGATGGTATGCTTTGAAAATGCAAAAAGGTTTGCTTTAAAAAAGCAGTAGATGGTTTGCTTTGAAAATGGAAAAGGTGGATTGAAAATGCAAAATGTGGTTTCCTTTGAAAATGCAAAAAGGTTTGCTTTAAAAATGCAATAGATGGTTTGCTTTGAAAATGGAAAAGGTGGTTTTCTTTGAAAATGCAAAAGGTGGTTTCCTTTGAAAATGCAAAAGGTGGTTTGCTTTGAAAATTCAAAAAGGTTTGCTTTAAAAAAGCTGTAGATGGTTTGCTTTGAAAATGGAAAAGGTGGTTTGAAAATGCAAAAGGTGGTTTCCTTTGAAAATGCAAAATGAGGTTTGCTTTGAAATGCAAAAGGTGGTTTGCTTTGAAAATGCAAAAAGGTTTGCTTTAGAAATGCAGTAGATGGTTTGCTTTGAAAATGGAAAAGGTGGTTTGCTTTGAAAATGCAAAAGATAGTTTGCTTTGAAATTGCAAAAAAGTGGTTTGCTTTGAAAATGCAAAAGGTGGTTTGCTTTGAAAATACAAAACGTTGTTTGATTTGAAAATGCAAAAAGTGGCTTTCTTTTAATATGCAAATGGTGGTTTGCTTTGAAAATGCAAAAGGTGGTTTGCTGGTTTGCATTGGAAATGCAAAAGCTGTTTTTTAATGGAAATGCAAAAGGTGGTTTGCTTTGAAAATGCAAAAGATGGTATGCTTTGAAAATGCAAAAAGGTTTGCTTTAAAAAAGCAGTAGATGGTTTGCTTTGAAAATGGAAAAGGTGGTTTGCTGGTTTGCATTGGAAATGCAAAAGCTGTTTTTTAATGGAAATGCTAAAGGTGGTTTGCTTTGAAAATGCAAAAGGTGGTTTGCTTTCAAAATGCAAAAGGTGGTTTGCTTTGAAAATGCAAAAGGAGGTTTGCTTTGAAAATGCAAAAGGTCGTTTGCTCTGAAAATGCAAAAGGTCGTTTGCTTTTAATATGCAGAAGGTCGTTTGCTTTGAAAATGCAAAAGATTGTTTGCTTTCAAATTGCAAAAAAGTGATTTGCTTTGAAAATGCAAAAGGTGGTTTGCTTTGAAAATACAAAACGTGGTTTAATTTGAAAATGCAAAAAGTGGCTTTGTTTTAATATGCAAATGGTGGTTTGCTTTGAAAATGCAAAAGGTGGTTTACTTTTAAAATGCAAAAGGTGGTTTGCTTTGAAAATGCAAATGTTGGTTTTCAATGAAAATGTGAAAGGTGGTTTGATTTGAAAATGCAAAAGGTGGTTTGGTATAAAAATGCCAAAAAGTGGTTTGCTTTGAAAATGTAAAAGGTGGTTTGCTTTGAAAATGCAAAAGGTGGTTTTCTGGTTTGCATTGAAAATGCAGAAGCTGCTTTTTAATGGAAATGCAACAGGTGGTTTGCTTTGAAAATGCAAAAGATGGTATGCTTTGAAAATGCAAAAGGTGGTTTGCTTTGAAAATGCAAAAGGTCGTTTGCTTTGAAAATGCAAAAGGTGGTTTTCTGGTTTGCATTGAAAATGCAGAAGCTGCTTTTTAATGGAAATGCAACAGGTGGTTTGCTTTGAAAATGCAAAAGGTGGTTTGCTTTGAAAATGGAAAAGGTGTTTTGCTTTGAAAATGCAAAAGGTGGTTTGCTTTGAAAATTCAAAAAGGTTTGCTTTAAAAAAGCAGTAGATGGTTTGCTTTGAAAATGGAAAAGGTGGTTTGAAAATGCAAAAGGTGGTTTCCTTTGAAAATGCAAAAGGAGGTTTGCTTTGAAAATACAAAAGGTCGTTTGCTCTGAAAATGCAAAAGTTCGTTTGCTTTTAATATGCAAAAGGTCGTTTGCTTTGAAAATGCAAAAGATTGTTTGCTTTGAAATTGCAAAAAAGTGGTTTGCTTTGAAAATGCAAAACTGGTTTGCTTTGAAAATACAAAACGTGGTTTGATTTGAAAATGCAAAAAGTGGCTTTGTTTTAATATGCAAATGGTGGTTTGCTTTGAAAATGCAAAAGGTGGTTTGCTTTTAAAATGCAAAAGGTGGTTTCGTTTGAAAATGCAAATGTTGGTTTTCAATGAAAATGTAAAAGGTGATTTGCTTTGAAAATGCAAAAGGTGGTTTGGTATAAAAATGCCAAAATGTGGTTTGCTTTGAAAATGTAAAAGGTGGTTTGCTTTGAAAATGCAAAAGGTGGTTTGCTGGTTTGCATTGAAAATGCAAAAGCTGCGTTTTAATGGAAATGCAAAATGTGGTTTGCTTTGAAAATGCAAAAGATGGTATGCTTTGAAAATGCAAAAAGGTTTGCTTTAAAAAAGCAGTAGATGGTTTGCTTTGAAAATGGAAAAGGTGGATTGAAAATGCAAAATGTGGTTTCCTTTGAAAATGCAAAAAGGTTTGCTTTAAAAATGCAATAGATGGTTTGCTTTGAAAATGGAAAAGGTGGTTTTCTTTGAAAATGCAAAAGGTGGTTTCCTTTGAAAATGCAAAAGGTGGTTTGCTTTGAAAATTCAAAAAGGTTTGCTTTAAAAAAGCAGTAGATTGTTTGCTTTGAAAATGGAAAAGGTGGTTTGAAAATGCAAAAGGTGGTTTCCTTTGAAAATGCAAAATGAGGTTTGCTTTGAATATGCAGTAGATGGTTTGCTTTGAAAATAGAAAAGGTGGTTTGCTTTGAAAATGCAAAAGATGGTTTGCTTTGAAATTGCAAAAAAGTGGTTTGCTTTGAAAATGCAAAAGGTGGTTTGCTTTGAAAATACAAAACATTGTTTGATTTGAAAATGCAAAAAGTGGCTTTCTTTTAATATGCAAATGGTGGTTTGCTTTGAAAATGCAAAAGGTGGTTTGCTTTGAAAATGCAAAAGGTGGTTTGCTTTGAAAATGCAAATGTTGGTTTTGATTGAAAACGTAAAAGGTGGTTTGCTTTGAAAATGCAAAAGGTGGTTTGGTATAAATATGCCAAAAAGTGGTTTGCTTTGAAAATGTAAAAGGTGGTATGGTTTGAAAATGCAAAAGGTGGTTTGCTGGTTTGCATTGAAAATGCAAAAGCTGCTTTTTAATGGAAATGTAAAAGGTGGTTTGCTTTGAAAATGCAAAAGGTGGTTTGCTTTGAAATGCAAAAGGTGGTTTGCTTTGAAAATGCAAAAAGGTTTGCTTTAAAAATGCAGTAGATGGTTTGCTTTGAAAATGGAAAAGGTGGTTTGCTTTGAAAATGCAAAAGATGGTTTGCTTTGAAATTGCAAAAAAGTGGTTTGCTTTGAAAATGCAAAAGGTGGTTTGCTTTGAAAATACAAAACGTTGTTTGATTTGAAAATGCAAAAAGTGGCTTTCTTTTAATATGCAAATGGTGGTTTGCTTTGAAATGCAAAAGGTGGTTTGCTTTGAAAATGCAAAAGGTGGTTTGCTTTGAAAATGCAAATGTTGGTTTTGATTGAAAATGTAAAAGGTGGTTTGCTTTGAAAAATGCAAATGGTCGTTTGCTTTTAAAATGCAAAAGGTGGTTTGCTGGTTTGCATTGGAAATGCAAAAGCTGTTTTTTAATGGAAATGCAAAAGGTGGTTTGCTTTGAAAATGCAAAAGATGGTATGCTTTGAAAATGCAAAAAGGTTTGCTTTAAAAAAGCAGTAGATGGTTTGCTTTGAAAATGGAAAAGGTGGATTGAAATTGCAAAAGGTGGTTTCCTTTGAAAATGCAAAAAGGTTTGCTTTAAAAATGCATTAGATGGTTTGCTTTGAAAATGGAAAAGGTGGTTTGCTTTGAAAATGCAAAAGGTGGTTCGATTTGAAATTGCAAATGTGTGGTTTGCTTTGAACATGCAAAAAAAGGTGGTCTGCTTTGAAAATGCTAAAGGTGGTTTGCTTTGAAAATGCAAAAGGTGGTTTGCTTTGAAAATGCAAAAGGTGGTTTGCTTTGAAAATGCAAAAGGAGGTTTGCTTTGAAAATGCAAAAGGTCGTTTGCTCTGAAAATGCAAAAGGTCGTTTGCTTTTAATATGCAGAAGGTCGTTTGCTTTGACAATGCAAAAGATTGTTTGCTTTCAAATTGCAAAAAAGTGGTTTGCTTTGAAAATGCAAAAGGTGGTTTGCTTTGAAAATACAAAACGTGGTTTAATTTGAAAATGCAAAAAGTGTCTTTGTTTTAATATGCAAATGGTGGTTTGCTTTGAAAATGCAAAAGGTGGTTTACTTTTAAAATGCAAAAGGTGGTTTGGTATAAAAATGCCAAAAAGTGGTTTGCTTTGAAAATGTAAAAGGTGGTTTGCTTTGAAAATGCAAAAGGTGGTTTGCTGGTTTGCATTGAAAATGCAAAAGCTGCTTATTAGTGGAAATGTAAAAGGTGGTTTGGTTTGAAAATGCAAAAGGTGGTTTGCTTTGAAATGCAAAAGGTGGTTTGCTTTGAAAATGCAAAAAGGTTTGCTTTAAAAATGCAGTAGATGGTTTGCTATGAAAATGCAAAAGATGGTTTGCTTTGAAATTGCAAAAAAAGTGGTTTGCTTTGAAAATGCAAAAGGTGATTTGCTTTGAAAATACAAAACGTTGTTTGATTTGAAAATGCAAAAAGTGGCTTTCTTTTAATATGCAAATGGTTGTTTGCTTTGAAAATTCAAAAGGTGGTTTGCTTTTAAAATGCAAAAGGTGGTTTGCTTTGAAAATGCAAATGTTGGTTTTCATTGAAAATGTAAAAGGTGGTTTGCTTTGAAAATGCAAAAGGTGGTTTGGTATAAAAATGCCAAAAAGTGGTTTGCTTTGAAAATGCAAAAGGTAGTTTGCTTTGAAAATGCAAACGGTCGTTTGCTTTGAAAATGGAAAAGGTGGTTTGCTGATTTGCATTGTAAGTGCAAAATCTGCTTTTTAATGGAAATTCAAAAGGTGGTTTGCTTTGAAAATGCAAAAGATGGTATGCTTTGAAAATGTAAAAAGGTTTGCTTTAAAAAAGCAGTAGATGGTTTGCTTTGAAAATGGAAAAGGTGGATTGAAATTGCATAAGGTGGTTTCCTTTGAAAATGCAAAAAGGTTTGCTTTAAAAATGCAGTAGATGGTTTGCTTTGAAAATGGAAAAGGTGGTTTGCTTTGAAAATGCAAAAGGTGGTTTAATTTGAAATTCTAAATGTGTGGTTTGCTTTGAACATGCAAAAAAAGGTGGTCTGCTTTGAAAATGTTAAAGGTGGTTTGCTTCGAAAATGCAAAAGGTGGTTTGCTTTGAAATTGCAAAAGGTGGTTTGCTTTGAAAATGCAAAAGGAGGTTTGCTTTGAAAATGCAAATGGTCGTTTGCTCTATAAATGCAAACGGTCGTTTGCTATTAATATGCGAAAGGTCGTTTGCTTTGAAAATGCAAAAGATTGTTTGCTTTGAATTTGCAAAAAAAGTGGTTTGCTTTGAAAATGCAAAAGGTGGTTTGCTTTGAAAATACAAAACGTGGTTTGATTTGAAAATGCAAAAAGTGGCTTTGTTTTAATATGTTAATGGTGGTTTGCTTTGAAAATGCAAAAGGTGGTTTGCTTTTAAAGTGCAAAAGGTGGTTTGCTTTGAAAATGCAAATGTTGGTTTTCAATGAAAATGTAAAAGGTGGTTTGCTTTGAAAATGCAAAAGGTGGTTTGGTATAAAAATGCCAAAAAGTAGTTTGCTTTGAAAATGTAAAAGGTGGTTTGCTTTGAAAATGCAAAAGATGGTATGCTTTGAAAATGCTAATAGGTTTGCTTTAAAAAAGCAGTAGATGGTTTGCTTTTTAAAATGGAAAAGGTGGATTGAAAATGCAAAAGGTGGTTTCCTTTGAAAATGCAAAAATGTTTGCTTTAAAAATGCAGTAGATGGTTTGCTTTGAAAATGGAAAAGGTGGTTTGCTTTGAAAATGCAAAAGATGGTTTGCTTTGAAATTGCAAAAAAGTGGTTTGCTTTGAAAATGCAAAAGGTGGTTTGCTTTGAAAATACAAAACGTTGTTTTATTTGAAATTGCAAAAGGTGGTTTGCTGATTTGCATTGAAAATGCAAAAGCTGCTTTTTAATGGAAATGCAAAAGGTGGTTTGCTTTGAAAATGCAAAAAGGTTTGCTTTAAAAAAGCAGTAGATGGTTTACTTTGAAAATGAAAAAGGTGGATTGAAAATGCAAATGGTGGTTTGGTATAAAAATTCGAAAAAGTGGTTTGGTTTGAAAATGCAAAAGGCGGTTTGCTTTGAAAATGCAAACGGTCATTTGCTTTGAAAATGCAAAAGGTGGTTTTCTGGTTTGCATTGAAAATGCAAAAGCTGCCTTTTAATGGAAATGCAAAAGGTGGTTTGCTTTGAAAATGCAAAGATGGTATGCTTTGAAAATGCAAAAGGTGGTTTACTTTGAAAATGCAAAAGGTGGTTTGCTTTGAATATGAAAAAGCTGGTTTGCTTTGAAAATGCTAAAGGTTTGCTTTGAAAATGCAAAGGGTTTACTTTGATAATGCAAAAGGTTTGCTTTGAAAATGCAAATGGTGGTTTGCTTTGAAAATGCAAAAGGTGGTTTGCTTTTAAAATGAAAAAGGTGGGTTGCATTGAAAATGCAAATGTTGGTTTGCTTGGAAATTGCAAAAAGTGGTTTCCTTTGAAAATGCAAATGGTGGTTTGCTTTGAAAAGGCAAAAGGTGGTTTGCTATAAAAATGCCAAAAGGAGGTTTGCTTTCAAAATGCAAAATGTGGTTTTCTTTGAAAATGCAAAAGGTCCTTTGCTTTGAAAATGCAAAAGGTTTACTATGAAAATGCAAAAGTTGGTTTGCTGGTTTGAATTGAAAATGAAAAAGGTGGTTTGCTTTGAAAATACACAAGGTGGTTTACTTTGAAAATGCAAAAGGTGGTTTGCTTTGAAAATACAAAAGGTGGTTTGCTTTGAAAATGCAAAAGGTGGCTTGCTTTTAATATGCAAAAGATGGTTTGCTTTTAAAATGCAAAAGGTGTTTTGGTTTTAAAATGCAAAAGGTGGTTTGGTTTTAAAATGGAAATGTTGGTTTGCTTTGAAAATGCAAAAGGTGGTTTGCTTTGAAAATGCAAAAGATGATTTGCTTTGAACATGCTAAATGTGGTTTGCTTTGAAAATGCAAAAAGTGGTTTGCATTGAAAATGCAACAGCTGTGTTTTAATGGAAATGCAAAATGTGGTTTGCTTTGAAAATGCAAAAGATGGTATGCTTTGAAAATGCAAAAAGGTTTGCTTTAAAAAAGCAGTAGATGGTTTGCTTTGAAAATGGAAAAGGTGGATTGAAAATGCAAAATGTGGTTTCCTTTGAAAATGCAAAAAGGTTTGCTTTAAAAATGCAATAGATGGTTTGCTTTGAAAATGGAAAAGGTGGTTTTCTTTGAAAATGCAAAAGGTGGTTTCCTTTGAAAATGCAAAAGGTGGTTTGCTTTGAAAATTCAAAAAGGTTTGCTTTAAAAAGGCTGTAGATGGTTTGCTTTGAAAATGGAAAAGGTGGTTTGAAAATGCAAAAGGTGGTTTCCTTTGAAAATGCAAAATGAGGTTTGCTTTGAAATGCAAAAGGTGGTTTGCTTTGAAAATGCAAAAAGGTTTGCTTTAGAAATGCAGTAGATGGTTTGCTTTGAAAATGGAAAAGGTGGTTTGCTTTGAAAATGCAAAAGATGGTTTGCTTTGAAATTGCAAAAAGTGGTTTGCTTTGAAAATGCAAAAGGTGGTTTGCTTTGAAAATACAAAACGTTGTTTGATTTGAAAATGCAAAAAGTGGCTTTCTTTTAATATGCAAATGGTGGTTTGCTTTGAAAATGCAAAAGGTGGTTTGCTTTGAAAATGCAAAAGGTGGTTTGCTTTGAAAATGCAAATGTTGGTTTTGATTGAAAATGTAAAAGGTGGTTTGCTTTGAAAATGCAAAAGGTGGTATGGTATAAAAATGCAAATGGTGGTTTGCTTTGAAAATGCAAAAGGTGGTTTGCTTTGAAAATGCAAACGGTCGTTTGCTTTTAAAATGCAAAAGGTGGTTTGCTGGTTTGCATTGGAAATGCAAAAGCTGTTTTTTAATGGAAATGGAAAAGGTGGTTTGCTTTGAAAATGCAAAAGATGGTATGCTTTGAAAATGCAAAAAGGTTTGCTTTAAAAAAGCAGTAGATGGTTTGCTTTGGAAATGGAAAAGGTGGATTGAAATTGCAAAAGGTGGTTTCCTTTGAAAATGCAAAAAGGTTTGCTTCAAAAATGCATTAGATGGTTTGCTTTGAAAATGGAAAAGGTGGTTTGCTTTGAAAATGCAAAAGGTGGTTTGATTTGAAATTGCAAATGTGTGGTTTGCTTTGAACATGCAAAAAAAGGTGGTCTGCTTTGAAAATGCTAAAGGTGGTTTGCTTTGAAAATGCAAAAGGTGGTTTGCTTTGAAAATGCAAAAGGAGGTTTGCTTTGAAAATGCAAAAGGTCGTTTGCTCTGAAAATGCAAAAGGTCGTTTGCTTTTAATATGCAGAAGGTCGTTTGCTTTGAAAATGCAAAAGATTGTTTGCTTTCAAATTGCAAAAAAGTGATTTGCTTTGAAAATGCAAAAGGTGGTTTGCTTTGAAAATACAAAACGTGGTTTAATTTGAAAATGCAAAAAGTGGCTTTGTTTTAATATGCAAATGGTGGTTTGCTTTGAAAATGCAAAAGGTGGTTTAATTTTAAAATGCAAAAGGTGGTTTGCTTTGAAAATGCAAATGTTGGTTTTCAATGAAAATGTAAAAGGTGGTTTGATTTGAAAATGCAAAAGGTGGTTTGGTATAAAAATGCCAAAAAGTGGTTTGCTTTGAAAATGTAAAAGGTGGTTTGCTTTGAAAATGCAAAAGGTGGTTTTCTGGTTTGCATTGAAAATGCAGAAGCTGTTTTTTAATGGAAATGCAACAGGTGGTTTGCTTTGAAAATGCAAAAGATGGTATGCTTTGAAAATGCAAAAGGTGGTTTGCTTTGAAAATGCAAAAGGTCGTTTGCTTTGAAAATGCAAAAGGTGGTTTTCTGGTTTGCATTGAAAATGCAGAAGCTGCTTTTTAATGGAAATGCAACAGGTGGTTTGCTTTGAAAATGCAAAAGGTGGTTTGCTTTGAAAATGGAAAAGGTGTTTTGCTTTGAAAATGCAACAGGTGGTTTGCTTTGAAAATTCAAAAAGGTTTGCTTTAAAAAAGCAGTAGATGGTTTGCTTTGAAAATGGAAAAGGTGGTTTGAAAATGCAAAAGGTGGTTTCCTTTGAATATGCAAAAGGAGGTTTGCTTTGAAAATACAAAAGGTCGTTTGCTCTGAAAATGCAAAAGTTCGTTTGCTTTTAATATGCAAAAGGTCGTTTGCTTTGAAAATGCAAAAGATTGTTTGCTTTGAAATTGCAAAAAAGTGGTTTGCTTTGAAAATGCAAAATTGGTTTGCTTTGAAAATACAAAACGTGGTTTGATTTGAAAATGCAAAAAGTGGCTTTGTTTGAATATGCAAATGGTGGTTTGCTTTGAAAATGCAAAAGGTGGTTTGCTTTTAAAATGCAAAAGGTGGTTTCGTTTGAAAATGCAAATGTTGGTTTTCAATGAAAATGTAAAAGGTGATTTGCTTTGAAAATGCAAAAGGTGGTTTGGTATAAAAATGCCAAAATGTGGTTTGCTTTGAAAATGTAAAAGGTGGTTTGCTTTGAAAATGCAAACGGTCGTTTGCTTTGAAAATGCAAAAGGTGGTTTGCTGGTTTGCATTGAAAATGCAAAAGCTGCGTTTTAATGGAAATGCAAAATGTGGTTTGCTTTGAAAATGCAAAAGATGGTATGCTTTGAAAATGCAAAAAGGTTTGCTTTAAAAAAGCAGTAGATGGTTTGCTTTGAAAATGGAAAAGGTGGATTGAAAATGCAAAATGTGGTTTCCTTTGAAAATGCAAAAAGGTTTGCTTTAAAAATGCAATAGATGGTTTGCTTTGAAAATGGAAAAGGTGGTTTTCTTTGAAAATGCAAAAGGTGGTTTCCTTTGAAAATGCAAAAGGTGGTTTGCTTTGAAAATTCAAAAAGGTTTGCTTTAAAAAAGCAGTAGATGGTTTGCTTTGAAAATGGAAAAGGTGGTTTGAAAATGCAAAAGGTGGTTTCCTTTGAAAATGCAAAATGAGGTTTGCTTTGAATATGCAGTAGATGGTTTGCTTTGAAAATAGAAAAGGTGGTTTGCTTTGAAAATGCAAAAGATGGTTTGCTTTGAAATTGCAAAAAAGTGGTTTGCTTTGAAAATGCAAAAAGTGGTTTGCTTTGAAAATACAAAACATTGTTTGATTTGAAAATGCAAAAAGTGGCTTTCTTTTAATATGCAAATGGTGGTTTGCTTTGAAAATGCTAAAGGTGGTTTGCTTTGAAAATGCAAAAGGTGGTTTGCTTTGAAATTGCAAATGTTGGTTTTGATTGAAAACGTAAAAGGTGGTTTGCTTTGAAAATGCAAAAGGTGGTTTGGTATCAATATGCCAAAAAGTGGTTTGCTTTGAAAATGTAAAAGGTGGTATGCTTTGAAAATGCAAAAGGTGGTTTGCTGGTTTGCATTGAAAATGCAAAAGCTGCTTTTTAATGGAAATGTAAAAGGTGGTTTGCTTTGAAAATGCAAAAGGTGGTTTGCTTTGAAATGCAAAAGGTGGTTAGCTTTGAAAATGCAAAAAGGTTTGCTTTAAAAATGCAGTAGATGGTTTGCTTTGAAAATGGAAAAGGTGGTTTGCTTTGAAAATGCAAAAGATGGTTTGCTTTGAAATTGCAAAAAAGTGGTTTGCTTTGAAAATGCAAAAGGTGGTTTGCTTTGAAAATACAAAACGTTGTTTGATTTGAAAATGCAAAAAGTGGCTTTCTTTTAATATGCAAATGGTGGTTTGCTTTGAAATGCAAAAGGTGGTTTGCTTTGAAAATGCAAAAGGTGGTTTGCTTTGAAAATGCAAATGTTGGTTTTGATTGAAAATGTAAAAGGTGGTTTGCTTTGAAAATGCAAAAGGTGGTTTGGTATAAAAATGCAAATGGTGATTTGCTTTGAAAATGCAAAAGGTGGTTTGCTTTGAAAATGCAAACGGTCGTTTGCTTTTAAAATGCAAAAGGTGGTTTGCTGGTTTGCATTGGAAATGCAAAAGCTGTTTTTTAATGGAAATGCAAAAGGTGGTTTGCTTTGAAATTGCAAAAGATGGTATGCTTTGAAAATGCAAAAAGGTTTGCTTTAAAAAAGCAGTAGATGGTTTGCTTTGAAAATGGAAAAGGTGGATTGAAATTGCAAAAGGTGGTTTCCTTTGAAAATGCAAAAAGGTTTGCTTTAAAAATGCATTAGATGGTTTGCTTTGAAAATGGAAAAGGTGGTTTGCTTTGAAAATGCAAAAGGTGGTTCGATTTGAAATTGCAAATGTGTGGTTTGCTTTGAACATGCAAAAAATGTGGTCTGCTTTGAAAATGCTAAAGGTGGTTTGCTTTGAAAATGCAAAAGGTGGTTTGCTTTGAAAATGCAAAAGGTGGTTTGCTTTGAAAATGCAAAAGGAGGTTTGCTTTGAAAATGCAAAAGGTCGTTTGCTCTGAAAATGCAAAAGGTCGTTTGCTTTTAATATGCAGAAGGTCGTTTGCTTTGAAAATGCAAAAGATTGTTTGCTTTCAAATTGCAAAAAAGTGGTTTGCTTTGAAAATGCAAAAGGTGGTTTGCTTTGAAAATACAAAACGTGGTTTAATTTGAAAATGCAAAAAGTGGCTTTGTTTTAATATGCAAATGGTGGTTTGCTTTGAAAATGCAAAAGGTGGTTTACTTTTAAAATGCAAAAGGTGGTTTGCTTTGAAAATGCAAAAGGTGGTTTGCTTTGAAAATGCAAAAGGAGGTTTGCTTTGAAAATGCAAAAGGTCGTTTGCTCTGAAAATGCAAAAGGTCGTTTGCTTTTAATATGCAGAAGGTCGTTTGCTTTTAAAATGCAAAAGGTGGTTTGCTGGTTTGCATTGGAAATGCAAAAGCTGTTTTTTAATGGAAATGCAAAAGGTGGTTTGCTTTGAAATTGCAAAAGATGGTATGCTTTGAAAATGCAAAAAGGTTTGCTTTAAAAAAGCAGTAGATGGTTTGCTTTGAAAATGGAAAAGGTGGATTGAAATTGCAAAAGGTGGTTTCCTTTGAAAATGCAAAAAGGTTTGCTTTAAAAATGCATTAGATGGTTTGCTTTGAAAATGGAAAAGGTGGTTTGCTTTGAAAATGCAAAAGGTGGTTCGATTTGAAATTGCAAATGTGTGGTTTGCTTTGAACATGCAAAAAATGTGGTCTGCTTTGAAAATGCTAAAGGTGGTTTGCTTTGAAAATGCAAAAGGTGGTTTGCTTTGAAAATGCAAAAGGTGGTTTGCTTTGAAAATGCAAAAGGAGGTTTGCTTTGAAAATGCAAAAGGTCGTTTGCTCTGAAAATGCAAAAGGTCGTTTGCTTTTAATATGCAGAAGGTCGTTTGCTTTGAAAATGCAAAAGATTGTTTGCTTTCAAATTGCAAAAAAGTGGTTTGCTTTGAAAATGCAAAAGGTGGTTTGCTTTGAAAATACAAAACGTGGTTTAATTTGAAAATGCAAAAAGTGGCTTTGTTTTAATATGCAAATGGTGGTTTGCTTTGAAAATGCAAAAGGTGGTTTACTTTTAAAATGCAAAAGGTGGTTTACTTTTAAAATGCAAAAAGGTGGTTTGCTTTGAAAATGCAAATGTTGGTTTTCAATGAAAATGTAAAAGGTGGTTTGATTTGAAAATGCAAAAGGTGGTTTGGTATAAAAATGCCAAAAAGTGGTTTGCTTTGAAAATGTAAAAGGTGGTTTGCTTTGAAAATGCAAAAGGTGGTTTGCTGGTTTGCATTGAAAATGCAAAAGCTGCTTATTAGTGGAAATGTAAAAGGTGGTTTGCTTTGAAAATGCAAAAGGTGGTTTGCTTTGAAATGCAAAAGGTGGTTTGCTTTGAAAATGCAAAAAGGTTTGCTTTAAAAATGCAGTAGATGGTTTGCTTTGAAAATGCAAAAGATGGTTTGCTTTGAAATTGCAAAAAAGTGGTTTGCTTTGAAAATGCAAAAGGTGATTTGCTTTGAAAATACAAAACGTTGTTTGATTTGAAAATGCAAAAAGTGGCTTTCTTTTAATATGCAAATGGTTGTTTGCTTTGAAAATTCAAAAGGTGGTTTGCTTTTAAAATGCAAAAGGTGGTTTGCTTTGAAAATGCAAATGTTGGTTTTCATTGAAAATGTAAAAGGTGGTTTGCTTTGAAAATGCAAAAGGTGGTTTGGTATAAAAATGCCAAAAAGTGGTTTGCTTTGAAAATGCAAAAGGTAGTTTGCTTTGAAAATGCAAACGGTCGTTTGCTTTGAAAATGGAAAAGGTGGTTTGCTGATTTGCATTGTAAGTGCAAAATCTGCTTTTTAATGGAAATGCAAAAGATGGTATGCTTTGAAAATGCTAATAGGTTTGCTTTAAAAAAGCAGTAGATGGTTTGCTTTTTAAAATGGAAAAGGTGGATTGAAAATGCAAAGGGTGGTTTCCTTTGAAAATGCAAAAATGTTTGCTTTAAAAATGCAGTAGATGGTTTGCTTTGAAAATGGAAAAGGTGGTTTGCTTTGAAAATGCAAAAGATGGTTTGCTTTGAAATTGCAAAAAAGTGGTTTGCTTTGAAAATGCAAAAGGTGGTTTGCTTTGAAAATACAAAACGTTGTTTTATTTGAAATTGCAAAAGGTGGTTTGCTGATTTGCATTGAAAATGCAAAAGCTGCTTTTTAATGGAAATGCAAAAGGTGGTTTGCTTTGAAAATGCAAAAGATGGTATGCTTTGAAAATGCAAAAAGGTTTGCTTTAAAAAAGCAGTAGATGGTTTACTTTGAAAATGAAAAAGGTGGATTGAAAATGCAAATGGTGGTTTGGTATAAAAATGCGAAAAAGTGGTTTGGTTTGAAAATGCAAAAGGCGGTTTGCTTTGAAAATGCAAACGGTCATTTGCTTTGAAAATGCAAAAGGTGGTTTGCTGGTTTGCATTGAAAATGCAAAAGCTGCCTTTTAATGGAAATGCAAAAGGTGGTTTGCTTTGAAAATGCAAAGATGGTATGCTTTGAAAATGCAAAAGGTGGTTTACTTTGAAAATGCAAAAGGTGGTTTGCTTTGAATATGAAAAAGCTGGTTTGCTTTGAAAATGCAAAAAGGTTTGCTTTAAAAAAGCAGTAGATGGTTTGCTTTGAAAATGGAAAAGGTGGATTGAAATTGCAAAAGGTGGTTTCCTTTGAAAATGCAAAAAGGTTTGCTTTAAAAATGCATTAGATGGTTTGCTTTGAAAATGGAAAAGGTGGTTTGCTTTGAAAATGCAAAAGGTGGTTCGATTTGAAATTGCAAATGTGTGGTTTGCTTTGAACATGCAAAAAATGTGGTCTGCTTTGAAAATGCTAAAGGTGGTTTGCTTTGAAAATGCAAAAGGTGGTTTGCTTTGAAAATGCAAAAGGTGGTTTGCTTTGAAAATGCAAAAGGAGGTTTGCTTTGAAAATGCAAAAGGTCGTTTGCTCTGAAAATGCAAAAGGTCGTTTGCTTTTAATATGCAGAAGGTCGTTTGCTTTGAAAATGCAAAAGATTGTTTGCTTTCAAATTGCAAAAAAGTGGTTTGCTTTGAAAATGCAAAAGGTGGTTTGCTTTGAAAATACAAAACGTGGTTTAATTTGAAAATGCAAAAAGTGGCTTTGTTTTAATATGCAAATGGTGGTTTGCTTTGAAAATGCAAAAGGTGGTTTACTTTTAAAATGCAAAAGGTGGTTTGCTTTGAAAATGCAAAAGGTGGTTTGCTTTGAAAATGCAAAAGGAGGTTTGCTTTGAAAATGCAAAAGGTCGTTTGCTCTGAAAATGCAAAAGGTCGTTTGCTTTTAATATGCAGAAGGTCGTTTGCTTTTAAAATGCAAAAGGTGGTTTGCTGGTTTGCATTGGAAATGCAAAAGCTGTTTTTTAATGGAAATGCAAAAGGTGGTTTGCTTTGAAATTGCAAAAGATGGTATGCTTTGAAAATGCAAAAAGGTTTGCTTTAAAAAAGCAGTAGATGGTTTGCTTTGAAAATGGAAAAGGTGGATTGAAATTGCAAAAGGTGGTTTCCTTTGAAAATGCAAAAAGGTTTGCTTTAAAAATGCATTAGATGGTTTGCTTTGAAAATGGAAAAGGTGGTTTGCTTTGAAAATGCAAAAGGTGGTTCGATTTGAAATTGCAAATGTGTGGTTTGCTTTGAACATGCAAAAAATGTGGTCTGCTTTGAAAATGCTAAAGGTGGTTTGCTTTGAAAATGCAAAAGGTGGTTTGCTTTGAAAATGCAAAAGGTGGTTTGCTTTGAAAATGCAAAAGGAGGTTTGCTTTGAAAATGCAAAAGGTCGTTTGCTCTGAAAATGCAAAAGGTCGTTTGCTTTTAATATGCAGAAGGTCGTTTGCTTTGAAAATGCAAAAGATTGTTTGCTTTCAAATTGCAAAAAAGTGGTTTGCTTTGAAAATGCAAAAGGTGGTTTGCTTTGAAAATACAAAACGTGGTTTAATTTGAAAATGCAAAAAGTGGCTTTGTTTTAATATGCAAATGGTGGTTTGCTTTGAAAATGCAAAAGGTGGTTTACTTTTAAAATGCAAAAGGTGGTTTACTTTTAAAATGCAAAAAGGTGGTTTGCTTTGAAAATGCAAATGTTGGTTTTCAATGAAAATGTAAAAGGTGGTTTGATTTGAAAATGCAAAAGGTGGTTTGGTATAAAAATGCCAAAAAGTGGTTTGCTTTGAAAATGTAAAAGGTGGTTTGCTTTGAAAATGCAAAAGGTGGTTTGCTGGTTTGCATTGAAAATGCAAAAGCTGCTTATTAGTGGAAATGTAAAAGGTGGTTTGCTTTGAAAATGCAAAAGGTGGTTTGCTTTGAAATGCAAAAGGTGGTTTGCTTTGAAAATGCAAAAAGGTTTGCTTTAAAAATGCAGTAGATGGTTTGCTTTGAAAATGCAAAAGATGGTTTGCTTTGAAATTGCAAAAAAGTGGTTTGCTTTGAAAATGCAAAAGGTGATTTGCTTTGAAAATACAAAACGTTGTTTGATTTGAAAATGCAAAAAGTGGCTTTCTTTTAATATGCAAATGGTTGTTTGCTTTGAAAATTCAAAAGGTGGTTTGCTTTTAAAATGCAAAAGGTGGTTTGCTTTGAAAATGCAAATGTTGGTTTTCATTGAAAATGTAAAAGGTGGTTTGCTTTGAAAATGCAAAAGGTGGTTTGGTATAAAAATGCCAAAAAGTGGTTTGCTTTGAAAATGCAAAAGGTAGTTTGCTTTGAAAATGCAAACGGTCGTTTGCTTTGAAAATGGAAAAGGTGGTTTGCTGATTTGCATTGTAAGTGCAAAATCTGCTTTTTAATGGAAATGCAAAAGATGGTATGCTTTGAAAATGCTAATAGGTTTGCTTTAAAAAAGCAGTAGATGGTTTGCTTTTTAAAATGGAAAAGGTGGATTGAAAATGCAAAGGGTGGTTTCCTTTGAAAATGCAAAAATGTTTGCTTTAAAAATGCAGTAGATGGTTTGCTTTGAAAATGGAAAAGGTGGTTTGCTTTGAAAATGCAAAAGATGGTTTGCTTTGAAATTGCAAAAAAGTGGTTTGCTTTGAAAATGCAAAAGGTGGTTTGCTTTGAAAATACAAAACGTTGTTTTATTTGAAATTGCAAAAGGTGGTTTGCTGATTTGCATTGAAAATGCAAAAGCTGCTTTTTAATGGAAATGCAAAAGGTGGTTTGCTTTGAAAATGCAAAAGATGGTATGCTTTGAAAATGCAAAAAGGTTTGCTTTAAAAAAGCAGTAGATGGTTTACTTTGAAAATGAAAAAGGTGGATTGAAAATGCAAATGGTGGTTTGGTATAAAAATGCGAAAAAGTGGTTTGGTTTGAAAATGCAAAAGGCGGTTTGCTTTGAAAATGCAAACGGTCATTTGCTTTGAAAATGCAAAAGGTGGTTTGCTGGTTTGCATTGAAAATGCAAAAGCTGCCTTTTAATGGAAATGCAAAAGGTGGTTTGCTTTGAAAATGCAAAGATGGTATGCTTTGAAAATGCAAAAGGTGGTTTACTTTGAAAATGCAAAAGGTGGTTTGCTTTGAATATGAAAAAGCTGGTTTGCTTTGAAAATGCTAAAGGTTTGCTTTGAAAATGCAAAGGGTTTACTTTGATAATGCAAAAGGTTTGCTTTGAAAATGCAAATGGTGGTTTGCTTTGAAAATGCAAAAGGTGGTTTGCTTTTAAAATGAAAAAAGGTGGGTTGCATTGAAAATGCAAACGTTGGTTTGCTTGGAAATTGCAAAAAGTGGTTTCCTTTGAAAATGCAAATGGTGGTTTGCTTTGAAAAGGCAAAAGGTGGTTTGCTATAAAAATGCCAAAAGGAGGTTTGCTTTCAAAATGCAAAATGTGGTTTTCTTTGAAAATGCAAAAGGTCCTTTGCTTTGAAAATGCAAAAGGTTTACTATGAAAATGCAAAAGTTGGTTTGCTGGTTTGAATTGAAAATGAAAAAGGTGGTTTGCTTTGAAAATACACAAGGTGGTTTGCTTTGAAAATGCAAAAGGTCGTTTGCTTTGAAAATACAAAAGGTGGTTTGCTTTGAAAATGCAAAAGGTGGCTTGCTTTTAATATGCAAAAGATGGTTTGCTTTTAAAATGCAAAAGGTGTTTTGGTTTTAAAATGCAAAAGGTGGTTTGGTTTTAAAATGGAAATGTTGGTTTGCTTTGAAAATGCAAAAGGTGGTTTGCTTTGAAAATGCAAAAGATGATTTGCTTTGAACATGCTGAATGGTTTGCTTTGAAAATGCAAAAAGTGGTTTGCTTTGAAAATGCAAAAGGTGGTTTGCTGGTTTGCATTGAAAATGCAAAAGGTGGTTTGGTATAAAAATGCCAAAATGTGGTTTGCTTTGAAAATGTAAAAGGTGGTTTGCTTTGAAAATGCAAACGGTCGTTTGCTTTGAAAATGCAAAAGGTGGTTTGCTGGTTTGCATTGAAAATGCAAAAGCTGCGTTTTAATGGAAATGCAAAATGTGGTTTGCTTTGAAAGTGCAAAAGATGGTATGCTTTGAAAATGCAAAAAGGTTTGCTTTAAAAAAGCAGTAGATGGTTTGCTTTGAAAATGGAAAAGGTGGATTGAAAATGCAAAATGTGGTTTCCTTTGAAAATGCAAAAAGGTTTGCTTTAAAAATGCAATAGATGGTTTGCTTTGAAAATGGAAAAGGTGGTTTTCTTTGAAAATGCAAAAGGTGGTTTCCTTTGAAAATGCAAAAGGTGGTTTGCTTTGAAAATTCAAAAAGGTTTGCTTTAAAAAAGCAGTAGATGGTTTGCTTTGAAAATGGAAAAGGTGGTTTGAAAATGCAAAAGGTGGTTTCCTTTGAAAATGCAAAATGAGGTTTGCTTTGAATATGCAGTAGATGGTTTGCTTTGAAAATAGAAAAGGTGGTTTGCTTTGAAAATGCAAAAGATGGTTTGCTTTGAAATTGCAAAAAAGTGGTTTGCTTTGAAAATGCAAAAGGTGGTTTGCTTTGAAAATACAAAACATTGTTTGATTTGAAAATGCAAAAAGTGGCTTTCTTTTAATATGCAAATGGTGGTTTGGTATAAATATGCCAAAAAGTGGTTTGCTTTGAAAATGTAAAAGGTGGTATGCTTTGAAAATGCAAAAGGTGGTTTGCTGATTTGCATTGAAAATGCAAAAGCTGCTTTTTAATGGAAATGTAAAAGGTGGTTTGCTTTGAAAATGCAAAAGGTGGTTTGCTTTGAAATGCAAAAGGTGGTTTGCTTTGAAAATGCAAAATGGTTTGCTTTAAAAATGCAGTAGATGGTTTGCTTTGAAAATGGAAAAGGTGGTTTGCTTTGAAAATGCAAAAGATGGTTTGCTTTGAAATTGCAAAAAAGTGGTTTGCTTTGAAAATGCAAAAGGTGGTTTGCTTTGAAAATACAAAACGTTGTTTGATTTGAAAATGCAAAAAGTGGCTTTCTTTTAATATGCAAATGGTGGTTTGCTTTGAAAATGCAAAAGGTGGTTTGCTTTGAAAATGCAAAAGGTGGTTTGATTTGAAAAAGCAAATGTTGGTTTTGATTGAAAATGTAAAAGGTGGTTTGCTTTGAAAATGCAAAAGGTGGTTTGGTATAAAAATGCAAATGGTGGTTTGCTTTGAAAATGCAAAAGGTGGTTTGCTTTGAAAATGCAAACGGTCGTTTGCTTTTAAAATGCAAAAGGTGGTTTGCTGGTTTGCATTGGAAATGCAAAAGCTGTTTTTTAATGGAAATGCAAAAGGTGGTTTGCTTTGAAAATGCAAAAGATGGTATGCTTTGAAAAAGCAAAAAGGTTTGCTTTAAAAAAGCAGTAGATGGTTTGCTTTGAAAATGGAAAAGGTGGATTGAAATTGCAAAAGGTGGTTTCCTTTGAAAATGCAAAAAGGTTTGCTTTAAAAATGCATTAGATGGTTTGCTTTGAAAATGGAAAAGGTGGTTTGCTTTGAAAATGCAAAAGGTGGTTTGATTTGAAATTGCAAATGTGTGGTTTGCTTTGAACATGCAAAAAAATGTGGTCTGCTTTGAAAATGCTAAAGGTGGTTTGCTTTGAAAATGCAAAAGGTGGTTTGCTTTGAAAATGCAAAAGGTGGTTTGCTTTGAAAATGCAAAAGGAGGTTTGCTTTGAAAATGCAAAAGGTCGTTTGCTCTGAAAATGCAAAAGGTCGTTTGCTTTTAATATGCAGAAGGTCGTTTGCTTTGAAAATGCGAAAGATTGTTTGCTTTGAAATTGCAAAAAAGTGGTTTGCTTTGAAAATGCAAAAGGTGGTTTGCTTTGAAAATACAAAACGTGGTTTAATTTGAAAATGCAAAAAGTGGCTTTGTTTTAATATGCAAATGGTGGTTTGCTTTGAAAATGCAAAAGGTGGTTTACTTTTAAAATGCAAAAGGTGGTTTGCTTTGAAAATGCAAATGTTGGTTTTCAATGAAAATGTAAAAGGTGGTTTGATTTGAAAATGCAAAAGGTGGTTTGGTATAAAAATGCCAAAAAGTGGTTTGCTTTGAAAATGTAAAAGGTGGTTTGCTTTGAAAATGCAAAAGGTGGTTTGCTGGTTTGCATTGAAAATGCAAAAGCTGCTTTTTAGTGGAAATGTAAAAGGTGGTTTGCTTTGAAAATGCAAAAGGTGGTTTGCTTTGAAATGCAAAAGGTGGTTTGCTTTGAAAATGCAAATAGGTTTGCTTTAAAAATGCAGTAGATGGTTTGCTGGTTTGCATTGGAAATGCAAAAGCTGTTTTTTAATGGAAATGCAAAAGGTGGTTTGCTTTGAAATTGCAAAAGATGGTATGCTTTGAAAATGCAAAAAGGTTTGCTTTAAAAATGCATTAGATGGTTTGCTTTGAAAATGGAAAAGGTGGTTTGCTTTGAAAATGCAAAAGGTGGTTCGATTTGAAATTGCAAATGTCTGGTTTGCTTTGAACATGCAAAAAATGTGGTCTGCTTTGAAAATGCTAAAGGTGGTTTGCTTTGAAAATGCAAAAGGTGGTTTGCTTTGAAAATGCAAAAGGTGGTTTGCTTTGAAAATGCAAAAGGAGGTTTGCTTTGAAAATGCAAAAGGTCGTTTGCTCTGAAAATGCAAAAGGTCGTTTGCTTTTAATATGCAGAAGGTCGTTTGCTTTGAAAATGCAAAAGATTGTTTGCTTTCAAATTGCAAAAAAAGTGGTTTGCTTTGAAAATGCAAAAGGTGGTTTGCTTTGAAAATACAAAACGTGGTTTAATTTGAAAATGCAAAACGTGGCTTTGTTTTAATATGCAAATGGTGGTTTGCTTTGAAAATGCAAAAGGTGGTTTACTTTTAAAATGCAAAAGGTGGTTTGCTTTGAAAATGCAAATGTTGGTTTTCAATGAAAATGTAAAAGGTGGTTTGATTTGAAAATGCAAAAGGTGGTTTGGTATAAAAATGCCAAAAAGTGGTTTGCTTTGAAAATGTAAAAGGTGGTTTGCTTTGAAAATGCAAAAGGTGGTTTGCTGGTTTGCATTTAAAATGCAAAAGCTGCTTATTAGTGGAAATGTAAAAGGTGGTTTGCTTTGAAAATGCAAAAGGTGGTTTGCTTTGAAATGCAAAAGGTGGTTTGCTTTGAAAATGCAAAAAGGTTTGCTTTAAAAATGCAGTAGATGGTTTGCTTTGAAAATGCAAAAGATGGTTTGCTTTGAAATTGCAAAAAAGTGGTTTGCTTTGAAAATGCAAAAGGTGATTTGCTTTGAAAATACAAAACGTTGTTTGATTTGAAAATGCAAAAAGTGGCTTTCTTTTAATATGCAAATGGTTGTTTGCTTTGAAAATTCAAAAGGTGGTTTGCTTTTAAAATGCAAAAGGTGG
This sequence comes from Malacoraja senta, assembly GCA_038087875.1. Classification (NCBI taxonomy): domain Eukaryota; kingdom Metazoa; phylum Chordata; class Chondrichthyes; order Rajiformes; family Rajidae; genus Malacoraja; species Malacoraja senta. The sequence continues at coordinate 8,472 of JAXLNO010004614.1, read as the reverse complement.
TTTGCTTTGAAAATGCAAATGTTGGTTTTCATTGAAAATGCAAAAGATGGTATGCTTTGAAAATGCAAAAAGGTTTGCTTTAAAAAAGCAGTAGATGGTTTGCTTTGAAAATGGAAAAGGTGGATTGAAAATGCAAAATGTGGTTTCCTTTGAAAATGCAAAAAGGTTTGCTTTAAAAATGCAATAGATGGTTTGCTTTGAAAATGGAAAAGGTGGTTTTCTTTGAAAATGCAAAAGGTGGTTTCCTTTGAAAATGCAAAAGGTGGTTTGCTTTGAAAATTCAAAAAGGTTTGCTTTAAAAAAGCAGTAGATGGTTTGCTTTGAAAATGGAAAAGGTGGTTTGAAAATGCAAAAGGTGGTTTCCTTTGAAAATGCTAAATGAGGTTTGCTTTGAATATGCAGTAGATGGTTTGCTTTGAAAATAGAAAAGGTGGTTTGCTTTGAAAATGCAAAAGATGGTTTGCTTTGAAATTGCAAAAAAGTGGTTTGCTTTGAAAATGCAAAAGGTGGTTTGCTTTGAAAATACAAAACATTGTTTGATTTGAAAATGCAAAAAGTGGCTTTCTTTTAATATGCAAATGGTGGTTTGCTTTGAAAATGCAAAAGGTGGTTTGCTTTGAAAATGCAAAAGGTGGTTTGCTTTGAAAATGCAAATGTTGGTTTTGATTGAAAACGTAAAAGGTGGTTTGCTTTGAAAATGCAAAAGGTGGTTTGGTATAAATATGCCAAAAAGTGGTTTGCTTTGAAAATGTAAAAGGTGGAATGCTTTGAAAATGCAAAAGGTGGTTTGCTGATTTGCATTGAAAATGCAAAAGCTGCTTTTTAATGGAAATGTAAAAGGTGGTTTGCTTTGAAAATGCAAAAGGTGGTTTGCTTTGAAATGCAAAAGGTGGTTTGCTTTGAAAATGCAAAATGGTTTGCTTTAAAAATGCAGTAGATGGTTTGCTTTGAAAATGGAAAAGGTGGTTTGCTTTGAAAATGCAAAAGATGCTTTGCTTTGAAATTGCAAAAAAGTGGTTTGCTTTGAAAATGCAAAAGGTGGTTTGCTTTGAAAATACAAAACGTTGTTTGATTTGAAACTGCAAAAAGTGGCTTTCTTTTAATATGCAAATGGTGGTTTGCTTTGAAAATGCAAAAGGTGGTTTGCTTTGAAAATGCAAAAGGTGGTTTGATTTGAAAATGCAAATGTTGGTTTTGATTGAAAATGTAAAAGGTGGTTTGCTTTGAAAATGCAAAAGGTGGTTTGGTATAAAAATGCAAATGGTGGTTTGCTTTGAAAATGCAAAAGGTGGTTTGCTTTGAAAATGCAAACGGTCGTTTGCTTTTAAAATGCAAAAGGTGGTTTGCTGGTTTGCATTGGAAATGCAAAAGCTGTTTTTTAATGGAAATGCAAAAGGTGGTTTGCTTTGAAAATGCAAAAGATGGTATGCTTTGAAAAAGCCAAAAGGTTTGCTTTAAAAAAGCAGTAGATGGTTTGCTTTGAAAATGGAAAAGGTGGATTGAAATTGCAAAAGGTGGTTTCCTTTGAAAATGCAAAAAGGTTTGCTTTAAAAATGCATTAGATGGTTTGCTTTGAAAATGGAAAAGGTGGTTTGCTTTGAAAATGCAAAAGGTGGTTTGATTTGAAATTGCAAATGTGTGGTTTGCTTTGAACATGCAAAAAAAGGTGGTCTGCTTTGAAAATGCTAAAGGTGGTTTGCTTTGAAAATGCAAAAGGTGGTTTGCTTTGAAAATGCAAAAGGTGGTTTGCTTTGAAAATGCAAAAGGAGGTTTGCTTTGAAAATGCAAAAGGTCGTTTGCTCTGAAAATGCAAAAGGTCGTTTGCTTTTAATATGCAGAAGGTCGTTTGCTTTGAAAATGCGAAAGATTGTTTGCTTTGAAATTGCAAAAAAGTGGTTTGCTTTGAAAATGCAAAAGGTGGTTTGCTTTGAAAATACAAAACGTGGTTTAATTTGAAAATGCAAAAAGTGGCTTTGTTTTAATATGCAAATGGTGGTTTGCTTTGAAAATGCAAAAGGTGGTTTACTTTTAAAATGCAAAAGGTGGTTTGCTTTGAAAATGCAAATGTTGTTTTTCAATGAAAATGTAAAAGGTGGTTTGATTTGAAAATGCAAAAGGTGGTTTGGTATAAAAATGCCAAAAAGTGGTTTGCTTTGAAAATGTAAAAGGTGGTTTGCTTTGAAAATGCAAAAGGTGGTTTGCTGGTTTGCATTGAAAATGCAAAAGCTGCTTTTTAGTGGAAATGTAAAAGGTGGTTTGCTTTGAAAATGCAAAAGGTGGTTTGCTTTGAAATGAAAAAGGTGGGTTGCATTGAAAATGCAAACGTTGGTTTGCTTGGAAATTGCAAAAAGTGGTTTCCTTTGAAAATGCAAATGGTGGTTTGCTTTGAAAAGGCAAAAGGTGGTTTGCTATAAAAATGCCAAAAGGAGGTTTGCTTTCAAAATGCAAAATGTGGTTTTCTTTGAAAATGCAAAAGGTCCTTTGCTTTGAAAATGCAAAAGGTTTACTATGAAAATGCAAAAGTTGGTTTGCTGGTTTGAATTGAAAATGAAAAAGGTGGTTTGCTTTGAAAATACACAAGGTGGTTTGCTTTGAAAATGCAAAAGGTGGTTTGCTTTGAAAATACAAAAGGTGGTTTGCTTTGAAAATGCAAAAGGTGGCTTGCTTTTAATATGCAAAAGATGGTTTGCTTTTAAAATGCAAAAGGTGTTTTGGTTTGAAAATGCAAAAGGTGGTTTGCTTTGAAAATGCAAAAGATGATTTGCTTTGAAAATGCTAAATGTGGTTTGCTTTGAAAATGCAAAAAGTGGTTTGCTTTGAAAATGCAAAAGGTGGTTTGCTGGTTTGCATTGAAAATGCAAAAGGTGGTTTACTTTGAAAATACAAAAGGTGTTGGGCTTTGAAAATGCAAAAGCTGATTTGCTTTGAAAATGCAAAAGGTCGTTTGCTTTGAAAGTGCAAAAGGTAGTTTGCTTTGAAAATATTAAATGTGGTTTGCTTTGAAAATGCAAAAAAGTGGTTTGGTTTGAAAATGGAAAAGGTGGTTTGCTTTGCAAATGCTATAAGTGGTTTGCTTTGAAAATGCAAACGGTGCTTTGCTTTGAAATTGCAAAAGGTGGTTTGCTTTGAAAATGCAAAAGGTGGTTTGCTTTGAAAATGCGTAAAAAAATTGCTTTGAAAATGCGAAAGGTGGTTTGCTTTGAAAATGCAAAAGATGGCTTTTTTTGAAAATGCAAAAGGTGGTTTGTTTTGAAAATGCAAAAGGTGGTTTGCTTTGAAAATGCAAAAGGTGGTTTGCTTTGAATAGGTGGTTTGCTTTGAAAATGGAAAAGATGGTTAGCTTTGAAAATGCAAAAGGTTTGCTTTGAAAATGCAAAAGATGGTTTGCTTTGAAAAGGCAAAAGGTGGTTTGCTATAAAAATGCCAAAAGGAGGTTTGCTTTCAAAATGCTAAATGTGGTTTTCCTTTAAAATGCAAAAGGTCCTTTGCTTTGAAAATGCAAAAGGTTTGCTATGAAAATGCAAAGGTTGGTTTGCTGGTTTGCATTGAAAATGAAAAAGGTGGTTTGCTTTGAAAATACACAAGGTGGTTTGCTTTGAAAATGCAAAAGGTGGTTTGCTTTGAAAATACAAAAAGTGGTTTGCTTTGAAAATGCAAAAGGTGGCATGCTTTTAATATGCAAAAGATGGTTTGCTTTTAAAATGCAAAAGGTGTTTTGGTTTTAAAATGCAAAAGGTGGTTTGTTTTTAAAATGGAAATGTTGGTTTGCTTTGAAAATGCAAAAGGTGGTTTGCTTTGAAAATGCAAAAGGTGATTTGCTTTGAAAATGCTAAATGTGGTTTGCTTTGAAAATGCAAAAAGTGGTTTGCTTTGAAAATGCAAAAGGTGGTTTGCTGGTTTGCATTGAAAATGCAAAAGTTGGTTTACTTTGAAAATGCAAAAGGTGGTGGGCTTTGAAAATGCAAACGCTGATTTGCTTTGAAAATGCAAAAGGTCGTTTGCTTTGAAAGTGCAAAAGGTAGTTTGCTTTGAAAATGTTAAATGTGGTTTGCTTTGAAAATGCAAAAAAGTGGTTTGGTTTGAAAATGCAAAAGGTGGTTTGCTTTGAAAATGCTATAAGTGGTTTGCTTTGAAAATGCAAAAGGTGCTTTGCTTTGAAATTGCAAAACGTGGTTTGCTTTGAAAATGCAAAAGGTGGTTTGCTTTGAAAATGCGAAAAAAAATTGCTTTGAAAATGCAAAAGGTGGATTGCTTTGAAAATGCAAAAGATGGTTTGTTTTGAAAATGCAAAAGGTGGTTTGATTTGAAAATGCAATAGGTGGTTTGCTTTGAAAATGCAAAAGGTGGTTTGCTTTGAAAAGGTGGTTTGCTTTGAAAATGCATCAGGTGGTTTGCTTTGAAAATGCAAAAGATGGTTAGCTTTGAAAATGCAAAAGGTTTGCTTTGAAAATGCAAAAGATGGTTTGCTTTGAAAATGCAAATGGTGGTTCGCTTTGAAAAGGTGGTTTGCTTTGAAAATGCATCAGGTGGTTTGCTTTGAAAATATAAAAGGTGGTTCGCTTTGAAATTGCAAAAAGTGGTTTGCTTTGAAAATGCAAAAGGTGGTTTGCTTTATAATGCAAAAGTTGGTTTGCTTTAAAAATGCAAAAGGTGGTTTGCTTTGAAAATACAATATGTGCTTTGCTTTGAAAATGCAAAAGGTGATTTGTTTTGAAAATGCAAAAGGTGGTTTGCCATGAAAATGCAAAAGGTGGTTTGCTTAGAATAGGTGATTTGCTTTGAAAATGCATAAGGTGGTTTGCATTGAAAATGCATAACGTTGTTTGCTTTGAAATTGCAAAAAGTGGTTTGCTTTGAAAATGCAAAACGTGGTTTGCTTTGAAAATGCAAATGTTGGTTTTCATTGAAAAAGTAAACGGTGGTTTGCTTTGAAAATGCAAAAGGTGGTTTGGTATAAAAAATGCAAAACGTGGTTTGCTTTGAAAATGCAAAAGGTGGTTTGCTTTGAAAATGCGAAAAAAAATTGCTTTGAAAATGCAAAAGGTGGTTTGCTTTGAAAATGCAAAAGATGGTTTGTTTTGAAAATGCAAAAGGTGGTTTGATTTGAAAATGCAATAGGTGGTTTGCTTTGAAAATGCAAAAGGTGGTTTGCTTTGAAAAGGTGGTTTGCTTTGAAAATGCATAAGGTGGTTTGCTTTGGAAATGCAAAAGTTGGTTAGCTTTGAAAATGCAAAAGGTTTGCTTTGAAAATGCAAAAGATGGTTTGCTTTGAAAATGCAAATGGTGGTTCGCTTTGAAAAGGTGGTTTGCTTTGAAAATGCATAAGGTGGTTTGCTTTGAAAATATAAAAGGTGGTTCGCTTTGAAATTGCAAAAAGTGGTTTGCTTTGAAAATGCAAAAGGTGGTTTGCTTTATAATGCAAAAGGTGGTTTGCTTTAAAAATGCAAAAGGTGGTTTGCTTTGAAAATACAAAATGTGCTTTGCTTTGAAAATGCAAAAGGTGATTTGTTTTGAAAATGCAAAAGGTGGTTTGCCATGAAAATGCAAAAGGTGGTTTGCTTAGAATAGGTGGTTTGCTTTGAAAATGCATAAGGTGGTTTGCATTGAAAATGCATAACGTTGTTTGGTTTGAAATTGCAAAAAGTGGTTTGCTTTGAAAATGCAAAACGTGGTTTGCTTTGAAAATGCAAATGTTGGTTTTCATTGAAAATGTAAAAGGTGGTTTGCTTTGAAAATGCAAAAAGTGGTTTGCTTTGAAAATGCAAAAGGTGGTTTGCTGTTTGCATTGAAAATGCAAAAGGTGTTTTAGTTTGAAAATGCAAAATGTGGTTTGCTTTGAAAATGCAAAAGGTGATTTGCTTTGAAAATGCTAAATGTGGTTTGCTTTGAAAATGCAAAAAGTGGTTTGCTTTGAAAATGCAAAAGGTGGTTTGCTGGTTTGCATTGAAAATGCAAAAGGTGGTTTACTTTGAAAATGCAAAAGGTGATGGGCTTTGAAAATGCAAAAGGTGATTTGCTTTGAAAATGCAAAAGGTCGTTTGCTTTGAAAGTGCAAAAGGTAGTTTGCTTTGAAAATGTTAAAGGGGGTTTGCTTTGAAAATGCAAAAATGCGGTTTGCTTGTAAAATGCAAAAGGTGGTTTGCTTTGAAAATGCTAAAACTGGTTTGCTTTGAAAATGCTAAAAGTGGTTTGCTTTGAAAATGCAAAAGGTGGTTTGCTGGTTTGCATTGAAATTGCAAAAGGTGGTTTGCTTTGAAAATGCAAAAGCTGGGTTGTTTTGAAAATGCGAAAAAAAATTGCTTTGAAAATGCAAAATGTGGTTTCTTTGAAAATGCAAAAGGTGGTTTGTATTGAAAATACAAAAGGTGGTTTGTTTTGAAAATGCAAAAGGTGGTTTGCTTTGAAAATGCAAAAGTTGGTTTGCTTTGAAAATGCAAAAGCTGGTTTGTTTTGAAAATGCGAAAAAAAATTGCTTTGAAAATGCAAAATGTGGTTTCTTTGAAAATGCAAAAGGTGGTTTGTTTTGAAAATACAAAAGGTGGTTTGTTTTGAAAATGCAAAAGGTGGTTTGCTTTGAAAATGCAAAAGGTGGTTTGCTTTGAAAATGCAAAAGGTGGTTTGCTTTGAAAATGCAAAAGGTGGTTTGCTTTGAAAATGCGGAAAATGTTTTGCTTTGGAAATGCAAAAGGTGGTTTGTTTTGAAAATGCAGAAGGTGGTTCGTTTTGAAAATGCAGAAGGTGGTTTGTTTTGAAAATGCTAAAGATGGTTTGCTTTGAAAATGCAAAAGGTGGTTTGCTTTGAAAAGGCAAAAGGTGGTTTGCTATAAAAATGCCAAAAGGAGATTTGCTTTCAAAATGCTAAATGTGGTTTTCCTTTAAAATGCAAAGGTCCTTTGCTTTGAAAATGCAAAAGGTTTGCTATGAAAATGCAAAAGTTGGTTTGCTGGTTTGCATTGAAAATGAAAAAGGTGGTTTGCTTTGAAAATACACAAGGTGGTTTGCTTTGAAAATGCAAAAGGTGGTTTGCTTTGAAAATACAAAAAATGGTTTGCTTTTAAAATGCAAAAGGTGTTTTGGTTTTAAAATGCAAAAGGTGGTTTGGTTTTAAAATGGAAATGTTGGTTTGCTTTGAAAATGCAAAAGGTGGTTTGCTTTGAAAATGCAAAAGGTGATTTGCTTTGAAAATGCTAAATGTGGTTTGCTTTGAAAATGCAAAAAGTGGTTTGCTTTGAAAATGCAAAAGGTGGTTTGCTGGTTTGCATTGAAAATGCAAAAGTTGGTTTACTTTGAAAATGCAAAAGGTGGTGGGCTTTGAAAATGCAAACGCTGATTTGCTTTGAAAATGCAAAAGGTCGTTTGCTTTGAAAGTGCAAAAGGTAGTTTGCTTTGAAAATGTTAAATGTGGTTTGCTTTGAAAATGCAAAAAAGTGGTTTGGTTTGAAAATGCAAAAGGTGGTTTGCTTTGAAAATGCTATAAGTGGTTTGCTTTGAAAATGCAAAAGGTGCTTTGCTTTGAAATTGCAAAAGGTGGTTTGCTTTGAAAATGCAAAAGGTGGTTTGCTTTGAAAATACGAAAAAAAATTGCTTTGAAAATGCAAAAGGTGGTTTGCTTTGAAAATGCAAAAGATAGTTTGTTTTGAAAATGCAAAAGGTGGTTTGATTTGAAAATGCAAAAGATGGTTTGTTTTGAAAATGCAAAAGGTGGTTTGATTTGAAAATGCAATAGGTGGTTTGCTTTGAAAATGCAAAAGGTGGTTTGCTTTGAAAAGGTGGTTTGCTTTGAAAATGCATAAGGTGGTTTGCTTTGGAAATGCAAAAGTTGGTTATCTTTGAAAATGCAAAAGGTTTGCTTTGAAAATGCAAAAGATGGTTTGCTTTGAAAATGCAAATGGTGGTTCGCTTTGAAAAGGTGGTTTGCTTTGAAAATGCATAAGGTGGTTTGCTTTGAAAATATAAAAGGTGGTTCGCTTTGAAATTGCAAAAAGTGGTTTGCTTTGAAAATGCAAAAGGTGGTTTGCTTTATAATGCAAAAGGTGGTTTGCTTTAAAAATGCAAAAGGTGGTTTGCTTTGAAAATACAAAATGTGCTTTGCTTTGAAAATGCAAAAGGTGATTTGTTTTGAAAATGCAAAAGGTGGTTTGCCATGAAAATGCAAAAGGTGGTTTGCTTAGAATAGGTGGTTTGCTTTGAAAATGCAAAAGGTGGTTTGCATTGAAAATGCATAACGTTGTTTGGTTTGAAATTGCAAAAAGTGGTTTGCTTTGAAAATGCAAAACGTGGTTTGCTTTGAAAATGCAAATGTTGGTTTTCATTGAAAATGTAAAAGGTGGTTTGCTTTGAAAATGCAAAAAGTGGTTTGCTTTGAAAATGCAAAAGGTGGTTTGCTTTGAAAATGCAAAAGGTGGTTTGCTGGTTTGCATTGAAAATGCAAAAGTTGGTTTACTTTGAAAATGCAAAAGGTGGTGGGCTTTG
>JAXLNO010004613.1:75507-177654 GCA_038087875.1 Malacoraja senta | reverse complement strand
CGGAAACAGGGCCCTGCGGCCCCACTGAGTCTGTGCGACCAGCGATCGCCCATTCACCACACTAGGTTAGTTTAGAGATACAGCACGGAAACAGGCCCTTCGGCCCATCAAGTCTGTGCCGACCAGCGATCGCCCGTTCACACACTAGTTTAGTTTAGAGATACAGCGCGGGAAACAGGCCCTTCGGCCCCACCGAGCCTGTGCCGACCAGCGATCCCCGCACATTAACACTATCCTACACACACTAGGACAATTTACAATCTTTACCAGAAACCATTAACCTACCAACCCACTCTCCCTCTCTCTCTCTCTCTCTCCCTCTCTCTCTCCCTCCCTCTTTCCCTCTCTCCCTCTCTCCCTCTCTCTCTCTCTCCCTCACCCACTCTCTCTCTCTCTCCCTCTCTCTCTCTCCCTCTCTCTCCCTCCTTCTTCCCCTCCTTTTTCCTCTCCATCCCACCCTCAATACACCAAACAACGACACAAACCCACTCCGGAAGCAACATTGGGCGTTTCGCCCTCCACCCGGACGCCTGAGACCCACCGTCCCACGTTGCCAGCGCCGGTGCGCCGCCCTAAACCGTCCCGTCCCATCCCCAACCCTCCCGCTGGAAGCGCCTTTGTGGACAACAAAGATACTCGAGGACAAAGTGTTGAAGAAGGAACTGCAGATCAAAGATTATATGGCGGATCCTCTAGTGTCTTTGCTGTAGACGCTGGAAAATGGAAGGTACACAAATGCTGGAGAAACTCAGCGGGTGCAGCAGCATCTATGGAGCGAAGGAAATAGGCAACGTTTCGGGCCCAAACCCTTCTTCAGACTGAAACGTTGCCTATTTCCACCGCTCCATAGATGCTGCATTTGTGTTTCCCTACTAGAGGAGCGGCTTGGTTGTTATCACAGAAACATAGTCAATAGGGGCAGGAGGAGGCCATTCGGCCCTTCGAGCCTGCACCGCCATTCATTGTGATCATTGCTGATCGTCCCCAATCAATAACCCGTGCCTGCCTTCTCCCCATATCCCTTTGACTCCACTAGCCCTCAGAGCTCTATCTAACTCTCTCTTAAATCCATCCAGTGATTTGGCCTCCACTGCCCTCTGTGGCAGGAATTCCACAAATTCACAACTCTCTGGGTGAAAAAAGTATTTTCTCACCTCAGTCTTAAATGGCCTCCCCTTTATTTCTAAGATGTATGTATTCTAGGATTCATGTATAGCCTTTCCACTGACTGGATAGCCCACACCAAAAAACCTCTTCACTGTTGGTCCGGCAAAACAGATAATCCAGAAAGGCTCTGGAACCAAGGATGCTGGAAAATCAGTAGTAGAGTTAACAGATATTGAAGGTAAATATCCTGTATGCCTTCTTTACCACCTTAAATGTTGCCAATTTCAAGGATCCTCATACTCCAAAGTCCCCATTCCTCAATACTCCATTGGAATCCACCATTCCCTGCGCATTCCCACCGTGAATAGCCCTCACCAAGTACTTCATCTCACACTGGTGAGGAATATATTCTATCTTCCATTTGTTCTACCTACGGCATGTGTGTGCCTTTAAGAAATGTGTCCCGGGCCTCCTCCTTTGCCAGATTGAGGCTGTACACAACATGGAGGAACAACTCACTACCCAGTGATGTAAACATTGGATTCTCTGAGTTAAGGTAACTTCTACATATGCTCCCCTTCCTCCTCCTCCCTCCCCCCCCCTCCATCCTCCCACCCCTTCTTGCACTAAAAGTCAGTTAACTAGTTCCACAGTTCACAATATATTCCTCAGATTCACACCATCCCTAGCAGATAATCAGCCTTTCAGTTAGATATAGCTCTAAGAGCTAACAGAATGAAGGGATATGGGGAGAAAGCAGGAACGGGGTACTGATTCTGGATGATCAGCCATGATCATATTGAATGGCGATGCTGGCTCAAAGGGCCATATGGCCTACTCCTGCACCTATTTTCTATGTTTCTGTACTGTCCTTGCCTGAGGTAATCTGTTGCCGTCCTGATTTGTCCTGGTCCTTTCTTGCTTCCAATCCAATCCCTCCCACCCACAATCAGTCCGAAGAAGGGTCCTGATCCGAAACATCACCTATCCATGTTCTCCAGAGATGCTGCCTGACCCACTGAGTTACTCGAGCACTCTGTGAAACGTCACCTATCCATTTTCTCCAGAGATGCTGCCTGACCCACTGAGTTACTCCAACACTCTGTGAAACGTCACCTATCCATTTTCTCCAGAGATGCTGGCTCACCTGCTGAGTTACTCCAGCACTTTGTGTCTATCATTAAGAACTTTTGGTGCGACAGACCCTGGTTTCGATCCTGACTACGGGTGCTATCTCTACGGAGTTCGTATGTTCTCCCCCGTGACCGCGTGGGTTTTCTCCGGGTGCCCCGGTTTCCTCCCACATCCCAAAGACATCGAGGTTTGTGGTTAATTGGCTTCTGTACATTGTCCCTAGTGTGTAGGATGATCATTGGCTGGGAGCGGACCCGGTGGGCCCAAGGACCTGTTTCCATGCTGTATCACTCAACTAAACTAATTATTTGGTTTTGCAAAGCTTGAAGAGTAAGAGAAAATAAGGTGGAGTAATCTCCAAAGTTTAAAATTTTTATTCTGAGAACCAAGTGAAAATAGAATGGGAACACAGGGAATGTTGATGTTGATGTTTGGCTAGCAGTTTAGAAGCATAATTAGATCAACAATATAGGAAGAGTTTACAGACCATACATGAGAAGTTGCACATTCCACGAATAATCTTGTTTAAAAGAACATATTAATCAAAATGCTAAACTGATTTTTGGACTTGTTGTGAATCTCACTTCTCCAATTCATTTGGATCATTAGACTATTTATGGGAAACATCTGACCTAACCAGAACCAGCAAGGAAAACAGCTGGATTCATAGCAATGGGCAGCCAGAAATCCTTGCACTCTAATGCAAATCCTACTGAGAATCCTGTAACAGGGAACGCCACTTTGTGTAATTGGAAAGCTCCATTCAAGAGAACTATGTAACAGGTGCAACACAAAGGATTTACAGTTGGATACATTCAGGGGCGGCACAGTTGCTACCTCACAGCGCTAGAGACCCAGGTTCGATTCTGAATACGGGTCCTGTTGGTACGGATTTTGTACGTTCGGACCGTGATGAGTGGGTTTTCTCCGGGGCTCTGGTTTCATCCCACTGTCCAAAGATGTACAAGTTTGTAGCTTAATTGGCTTTGATAAAATAGTAAATTGTCCCTAGTGTGTGGGATAGTATTAGTGTGCGGGTAATCAATGGTCGGCACGGACTCAGTGGGCTGAAGGGCCTGTTTCTACACTGTATCTCTAATCTAAACTTTTGTGGCGGCTCCCAAGGGTCGGACCATCCTAACTGACAAACCCTCGGCACGGGAATGGTTCAGTCCAGAGGTGGCCCTTAACCAGAGGTTTAAAGGCAAGGGTTGGGTGCCATCTTTCTCTCGTGACTTCCCTACAATCTAGAAGGACATAAATAAAGGTGCCTCCCGAAATATCTGGCTCCTCGCTTTCATTTCGGGACCTACGCACCACACTTTCTGAAATTGTGCCCAAATGTCCAATATATTTTGAAGTCTACCATTGAAACATGACAGAAGTTTTACAGATGGCAACAGACTTGAGTCCAAAGAAGAGTCTGAAAACCAAAATGTCACATATTCTTTTTCTCCAGAGATGTTGTCTAACCCGCTGTTTTTGTGTCTATCTTCAGTGTAAACCAGCATCTGTAGTTCCTTCCTACGTTTAAATGTTACTGTATCAAATGTTGGTACAAAATGGGGAAAGGGAGGTGAAAGGAGATGCGACGGCTGGTAGGGTGGAAGGTGAGGACAAGGGGGACTCTGTCCTTGTTACGAGTAGGGTGATGGGGAGTGAGAGCAGAACTGCGGGATATAGAGGAGACCCTGGTGAGAGCCTCATCTATAATCGAAGATGGGAACCCCCGTTCCCTAAAGAATGAGGACTTCTCCGATAACCTGGTCTGGAACACCTTATCCTGGGTGCAGATGCGGTGTAGACGGAAGAATTGGGAGTGGGGGTGGAATGGGTAGAAGGGAGAATATGAAAACAAAGAATTGCTGATGCTGGACATAAAATGCTGGAGTAAACTCAGCAGGTCAGACAGCATCTCTGGATAGAAGGAATGGGTGACGTTTCGGGTCGAGACCCTTCTTCAGACTGCTCCATTGCAGATGCTGGTCTACACAAAATATCTGAGTGGGACAGTATCTCTGGAGAACATGGATAGGCAATGTTTTGGGTCGGTAATAATGTTAATTGTATCCCTTCGTTATAACCTCTTCCCCAGCCAACAATGGCCATTATGGGCTCCACCCTTCCTTGCTGTTGCTGTTCATCTGTTCCTGGCCCTGATTTGTTCTATATTGGTCCGTGTGTTTAAGAGAGTTAGATTTAGGCTCTTAGGGCTAATGGAATCAAGGGATATGGGGAGAAATCAGGAACAGGGTACTGATTCTGGATGATCAGCCATGATCATATTAAATGGCGGTGCTGGCTCAAAGGGTCGAATGGCCTTACTCCTGCACCTATTTTCTATGTTTCTATTCTATTCTTACCTCCAATTCCCTTCCCTCTATTTCAGTCTGAAGGAGAGTCCCGACCCGACACGTCACCCACGTTAGAGCTGCTGCCTTACAGCGCCAGAGACCCAGTTCGATCCACACTATGAGTGCTGTCTGTATGGAGTTTTACGTTCTCCCCGTGACCTTTGTGGGATTTCTCCAGGTGCTCCGGTTTCCTCCAACATGCCAAAGACGCTAGGGTTTTTAATTTGCTTCGGTATAAATTATAAATTACCCGGAATTGGTAAAGCTGCATCAATCTTCAGACAAATGCAGCCAATATGGTCTAGTGGTGGGATATCCAAGATGCTAAAAGTCAAACTCTTCCAGTCCGTAGTCTTCCCTACAGCCCTCTGTGCCACTGATACATGGAAAATCAATGTGAAGATGAAAAAGAAATTGGATGCATCCCAACAACACTGCTTGAGGAGGATCCTGAAGACTAGCTACAGAGACCACATCACAAACGAGGAGATCTACCGGGAAACTGCAACAAAGCCTCTCAGCCAGGACATGGAGGGACGCAGGATGAAATCTGCAGGACATGTACTCAGAATGTCAGCAGAACGTGCACCTAAGATAGCAATGACATGGCAAGCTGACGGAAGAAGGAAAAGAGGCCGACCAAAACTCACATGAGGTGAACATTCTGGTAGGATTTCGAAGCCCGGGACGCTAACCTATCGAGGGTGGAAGACATCGCACATAACCGAACAGAATGGCCAAAGCTTGCTGCCCAATGCACTCAACAGTGTGGGAGGAACTAAAGTCTAAGTAAGTAAGTGTGTGTAGGATAGTGTTAGTGTGCGGGGATCGCTGATCGGCATGGACTCGGTGGTCTGAAGGGGCCGGTTTCCGTGCTGTATCTCTAAACAAAACAACAAAATTACCCATCGTTTTCTCCAGATATGTTGCCCGGCCCATTGAGTAACTCCAGCACTTTGTGTCTATCTCGATAATGTTATTGAAGGGATTTACCATAAATAGTGCGTGAACAGCTTATTGGGAAATCAGACTTGTGCTTGGATCTGTGATGTGTAAGAGATGGCTGTACTCCCATACCTAATCCATACCATGGAACCAAACTCAGTACAACAAATAAACAACATGCAGAGAGCAGCGGTTAAGGTCAGAGCAGAAAAATAACAGCCGCCAAAGCCTAGTGCGTTAAATATCTCAAAACTTTATTTCAAAAAACAAATTGATGCACTGAAATTCATTAATAATAGCTATTTTCTTAAAAACTAATTAAAAACAGGGAATATTCAAAACTATTTACAAAAGTATATATACAGAAGGTTTCACTGATACCGCAGGCAATTTGTGTTTAACATCTGTGTCCAATATCGTAGATACATTTTCTTTTTACATTAGTGCACTCAATGCTGAGAGAAAGCGCCGAGATTTTGAAACTTTCATGTAGGCGGTGGTTCGGGGCAGTCCGTGTCTGATGAACATATTAGTTACTGGCGTTCAGCTACGGTGGACCGGATGAAGGAAGAGAGGGGAAAAAAGAGTAGGAACTCCAGATCTTTGTTTGTGAGCTTCTTCGAACACTTGCTCACTGGAGATCATAGGCACATGGTTACCGAGAGAGAGAGAGAGAGAGAGAGAGAGAGAGAGAGAGAGAGAGAGAAAGAGAGAGAGAGAAAGAGAGAGAGAGACAGAGAAAGAGAGAGAGTGACAGTGAGTGAGTGAGTGTGACAGTGAGAGAGTGAGTGTGAGTGAGTGTGTTAGTGAATGTGAGTGAGAGTGAGTGAGAGTGAATGAGAGTGTGAGTCAGTGAGTGAGTGTGAGTAGATGAGTAAGTGAGAGTGTGAGTGAGAGAGTGAGTGTAGTGGCCGTTTGGCTTAATTTTTTGTGTCATAAATTACAGAATTTGCCTTTAAATGTTCTCTGCCTGTAATTATGTGGGTGGGATATATATGTAGTCGTAGGCGTGTTTGCTGCTGGGATTCTTGGAAGAAACCTTGTAGGTTTTTATGAGTTCGGAGGAAGCATGGTGGGACAGTATAGCTTTCGACCAATGGTCAGAGCTTTCCAACACCAAAGACGTTTTCTAATGTTTTCGGAGCCACATGCTGGAGTTTGACGAAGATTAAAATGTACTTATCAAGAAGAGGTTTAGATGAATATCTGACTGTTTTACTTTGACAATAAAGAAACTATTAATCAAGAGAGTTTGTTTTGATGATTTATCTTTCTACGGATTTGAATGTCTCGTGGAGAGTTCCCATTCGTAAAACGACGCTATCTCCTCACCCCGTGTCTTCTCCTAGTGGCTAGAGGGAGCAAATCCTTGAACAATATAATAATCTGCCATTTATATCGAGTCGAAAGCTACCTTACAGTCTGGAGGTGGTAGAAGAGGGACAGATTGGCCTGGATCTCTGGAGAGAGATTACGCCCGAAAATTAGTACCAGAAGAGGAACTGAAGACTGGTTGCTTGGAAGAGGAACTGAAGAAATAGATCTCGGCCAGCCAGGTTTACTCCTGGAGCCTTTTCCATGACTGGATATAGCCACAAGGCAGTAAAGGTTTTAAATCAGAGTTTTCGCTCTCCTAGATGGACTGCCTTCCCAGGCTGACGAGCCCCATCTGCCCGAGACTCGTGGGGACGGGAGCGTCTACCTTCCCGTGCAGGTCTATAGCACCTGCCCACTGCCCAGAAATCTTGTGTAGAACAACTATTCTACTATGTTGAATTCAGAAGCTGGAATGTTTACTTCAAACAGCTTCTGAAGAGTCTGGAGAAATTTAGTTCTGCTAAAGTTTGGAAAGAAGCCAAGAAGCTTGTTCGCTTGCCAGCCTGGAAAACAGGAAACAAGCCACGCAACAAGGTGCTGGAATGGAAGATGTGATTACACCACAAGATAATATTTCAAATGTATCTACACAAAGATCAGGACATAAATCTGGTTCTATAGCCAGTAAAGCATCAAGGCCTCTGCTCGAATGGAAGTTGAAGTTGATCTAGCTGCACTCTCAATAGAATCAAATACCTTGGAGAAGAAACATGAGATTGAGCGACAAGAAGAACAGCTGAGAGAAGAGATGTGGCGACAAGAAGAAGAGATAAGGTAACGAAAAGCACACCTGGAACTAGCCACAAAGTTGGCGGTTGCCAAATCGATGATGGAGATAATGAAAAGTGAGGGTTTGTAGATTAACCCTTATTGATCCATGCCATTTATAATCTCCACTACACATATGTGCATGCCACCGTTTACATGGTATTACGGTACTACACAGCTTTACATTATCAAAGTCAGCTTGCTCTCACTCTCTCTCTCACACAAGCCACGCTGAGCTGAATGAGAATGGCTGACAGTTTAAATGTTCCTGTATACATATGGAATAAAGACTGATCTTTTACCATATGTATTAGTGTGGATTAATCATAAACATGGTGTCAGAAGTGGGATTGAGCCATGTCTACGACCCTTTTGCCTGAATTTATTTTAGTTTTTTTTTACAACGAACCATCGCTCGCTTATTATGGCAGAGTCTTTTCGTAAACCAGATCCTTTAATGTTCAACAGCGAATTTGCCGAACGTAGGCACATCTTTGAAGTGGAATTCGGAATTTTCATAGATGCTGCCCACCCAGGGACTGCTCCATAACTATCGTAACTGCTGTGGCTCACACCCGAAATTCTGTGAGCAATGCCCCACTTATGACAAAACTTGCCACTACTGTAAAAAAGAAAGGCCACTTTATCCGGTGCTGCCACGCTCGTGGCAACAGGGTCCAGTCACAACCAAAGATTATAGAGGAGCAAGATGCGCCACTCAGTCAAAAACACGTAGTATGATGTGTGTGATTGTCGACGCCATTTTATAGGGCATTTTATAGGGCTGCCCGCGTACTGTCATGGCGTCCACATCTACAGCTCGGTGTAAATTGCTCTAATCGCCGATGTTGACAACTCAACCTGTCTTTCTTCAGGTTCCCCAACAACAAAGAAAGGTGAGGAAATATTATTGTTTTCTGTCGACATTATTTCGTCCTGAAAATGTTATTTTTGTTCCCCTATCAACACTCATTGGGAAACTATGGTTGTTGGTACATTAGAAAGATACTAGATTTTTTTTAATAGATCTAAATTTACCACAATAATAAAGTCAGCAATTTTTGTTCTTCTGTACATTTTTGTTTTTGTTTCTGTACGGCAAGAGTCTCCAAAATATGGTCCGTAGGCAGAGAGGGAGAGAGAGAGAGAAGGGGCAGAGAGAGATGGGGAGAGAGGCACATCAGGCCCATCACGAGATTTTAACCTCAGATTCGAGTCGGGGAGCGCAAGCGACCCGGGGCTGCTCTTAGTGTAGTTACCAATTAGATCCCTCGAATTGTCAGAGCCGAGACATCGCTGGGCCGCCGTGAAGAAGGGTGCAATGGTGCGGTGCGGGGTTCGGCGGCGGTCAAAATGGGACGGCTGTACTTTATAATGTTCCATCGTTCCTCTCTCCCCTTCTCCCTCTTCCCCCTCCATCTCTCTCTCTGCCCCTTCTCTCTCTCTCTCCTCTCCCTGTCTCTCTCTATCTCGGTCTCTGCCCCATCTGCCTTTCTCTCTCTCCCTCCCCTCTCTCTCTGTCTGTCTCTGCCTGAGAGTTGGTAGTCCTGCTAGTGTCTTAGGTCCAAAAGAGGATAGAAAGAAAATACTTTAAATGGTCTACATTAGAAGTTTTAAATAATCTCTTCTACATTAGTGGCAAAATGCATCTTCAATATACAGGTCTCTCCCCACAACTGAACAATTGCACTTAAATAATATATCATCCATTCTGCAGATATGTAGTTATAACTACATTTTTTCCTTCTTAGTTAATCCAATATGAGATTTTTCTGTAATTTCAGATGTCGACAGCGGGTCCAGAATACTCGTCGACAAGATCTCCACCACCAAACTCTGGTGTACTTGTCAACCACCTGCCGTCTTTATTCTGAACACTGAACTTGACTAGTTTTCCAACATGCAGACCAATGACAGGCTAAATTGCAATGCAGTTCCAACGCTATTTCACATCACGAACACGCCGAAACGTCTGTTTTCCCCAATCCGGTTACTCGAGAGCAAGAATGAGAACCTCCCGTTACCCACACAAAATTGTGCAAATGACGATTTATTTATTATTGTATATAAGTTGGAAATTTTGTTCTTTGGGGTAAGCAAGGGGTGGGGCTATCATTGTCTGAAATATGTTGAATTTTACATCACTTTCAAAACACTGCAACCCCCTGTATATGTCGTGCACAAAATGATGTGAATTATGTAAATATTACCATAAATGACGGAAATAGAAAGTGTTTTCATTGTTTATAAAGTTCAATTTAGAGTTATTTGAAATTGTGAAGGTTAGTGCAATATAGGGCTGACCCACAAATGTGTCGTTATGAGACATTCACATTTTAAAAATCCATGTGTCAAAAAAAGCAAGAAAGTCCCCATATTATTTGACCAACTTATCGACTGAATTTAAATATGTAGGTATGTATGCACTACATTGTGTTACGCTAATATAGAATGAAAGAATGGAAAAATATTTTGACATTGTGTACATGGATGTTTTATTCACAATATTAGGATTTCATATATATTTTATATATATATATATATATATATGTGTGTGTGTGTGTGTGTGTGTGTGTGTGTGTGTGTGTGTGTGTATATATATATATATACAGTGGCTTGCAAAAGTTTTCATACCCCTTGAATTTTTCCACATTTGTCACGTTACAACCACAAACGTAAATGTATTTTATTGGGATTTTATGTGATAGACCAACACAAAGTGGTGCTTAATTGTGAAGTGGAAGGAAAATGATACATGGTTTTCAAATGTGTTTACAAATAAAAAACTGAAAAGTGTGGCGTGCGAAAGTATTCAGCCCCCCTGAGTCAATACTTTGTAGAACCACCTTTCGCTGCAATTACAGCTGCAAGTCTTTTGGGGGTATGTCTCTACCAGCTTTGCACATCTAGAGACTGAAATTTCTGCCCATTCTTCTTTGCAAAATAACTCAAGCTCAGTCAGATTGGATGGAGAGCATCTGTGAACAGCAATTTTCAAGTCTTGTCAGAGATTCTCAATTGGATTCAGGTCTGGACTTTGACTGGGCCATTCTAACACATGAATATGCTTTGATCTAAACCATTCCATTGTAGCTCTGGCTGTATGTTTAGGCCGTTGCCCTGCTGGAAGGTGAACCTCCGCCCCAGTCTCAAGTCTTTTGCAGACTCTAACAGGTTTTCTTCCAAGATTGCCCTGTTTTTGGCTCCATCCATCTTCCATCAACTCTGACCAGCTTCCCTGTCCCTGATGAAGAAAAGCATCCCCACAGCATGATGCTGCCACCACCGTGTTTCACAGTGGGGATGGTGTGTTCAGGGTGATGTGCAGTGTTAGTTTTCCGCCACACATAGCGTTTTGCATTTAGGCCAAAAACTTCAATTTTGGTCTCATCTGACCAGAGCACCTTCCTCCACATGTTTGCTGTGTCCCCCACATGGCTTGTGGCAAACTGCAAACGGGACTTCTTATGGGCTTTTTTTCAACAATGGCTTTCTTCTTGCCACTCTTCCATAAAGACCCGATTTGTGGAGTGCACAACTAATAGTTGTCCTGTGGACAGATTCTCCCACCTGAGCTGTGGATCTCTGCAGCTCCTCCAGAGTTACCCTCTTGGCTGCTTCTCTGATCAATGCTCTCCTTGCCCGGCCTGTCAGTTTAGGTGGACGGCCATGTCTTGGTAGGTTTGCAATTGTGCCATACTCTTTCCATTTTCGGATGATGGATTGAACAGTGCTACGTGAGATGTTCAAAGCTTGGGATATTTTTTTATAACCTTACCCTGCTTTAAACTTCTCCACAACTTTATCCCTGACCTGTCTGGTGTGTTCCTTGGGCTTCATGATGCTGTTTGTTCACTAATGTTCTCTAACAAACCTATGAGGCCTTCACAGAACAGCTGTATTTATACTGAGATTAGATTACACACAAGTGGACTCTATTTACTAATTAGGTGACTTCTGAAGGCAATTGGTTGCACTGGATTTTATTTAGGGGTATCAGAGTAAAGGGGGCTGAATACTTTTGCACGCCACATTTTTCAGTTTTTTATTTGCAAAAAAATTTGAAACCATGTATCATTTTCCTTCCACTTCACAATTATGCGCCACTTTGTGTTGGTCTATCACATAAAATCCCAATAAAATACATTTACGTTTGTGGTTGTAACGTGACAAAATGTGGAAAAGTTCAAGGGGTATGAATACTTTTGCAAGCCACTGTATGTGTGTGCATACAAATATGTATGTGTATGTATATGTATATACACATATATTGTGATATATATATATACAGTATATATATTTTTGTATATATATATATTGTGATATACACACACACACACACAAATATGTATATACACACACAGATTGAAAGAAAAAGGTTGCTAAAGAAATTAGAGGAAATCTGAAGGAAGAAACTAGAGAAATATGTCAAGTCAAGTCACTTTTATTTATATAGCTTATTTAAAAAACAACTCTCGCACAACGCCACGCGTTAGGCGTACGCCGTCAAGACGCTGCGTACGACATCAAGACGCTGTGTACGCCCGTCGAGACGCTGCGTATGCCCTCAATGTGCCTGCGGGGCCGACAGACCGTTGTCGCGCGGGATGTTCGGACAGTGCAAGAATTTTCAAGCGACCACGTTTGGTCGCGCTAGACGCATGCAATCGCATGCTGGTGGGGAGTGGCCTTAACTTGCCTCTCACACACAGGCACACACAAACACACATTCATATAAATATATATATAAGTTAAAGTTAATTTTGTGCAGTGTGTGTTAAAACAATACAAGGGAAGCTGCACAATACAATGGAAGGGAAACTACGCAAAGGTGGCGGCTGGGGAGGAAAGATGGGAGGGAAATGGGGGAACAGGGGGAAAACATTTACAATAAAATTAACTAAAATATGTGAGGTGATAGATGCGCTATATCAAACACTGTTTCCCTACAACACTGATTACACCAAGGATGATTGAGCGAGTGCACAGCTGGAGGCATACCGGAAGCCGCGTTGGCTTAAACAAATGGCGGCCGTGACGTTTCGTTACGTACGACACGTCAGCCCATTGGATTTCGGAGGAGTGGTCTATCTTGCTCCTCTATAATCTTTGGTCACAACAATCTCTCTATGCGCTCGAGCCCACAATTTGCCACAAGGCACTGACTGAAACAGCCGTTCCAGCAGAACCACGACCGGAGCACCTGCAGGAAGACAGGCAAATCATACATTCCTGTGTACCCGACTCATCGTCCACAAACAGTGAATCCATGACAATGCTCAGTGTCAACAATACCGAAGTTGCTGCAAAGATGTAATGTCATGTCTTTATCAGACTTCCAAAGGATTCACAACAACGAAACTGTCATGAAAACAAACTCCAAGTTACATCCATTTATGCGGGGGAGTTGCAACCGGTTGGTAAGGTCACATTACAATGCCATCTGCAATCTCAGGTTTACAATGTGGATGTCTTCATTGTTAGCTTGGTACGGCAACCTGAGCTTCAAGGAGCTGAAGAGGCTGCAAAAAGTAGTAAACATTGCCCAGTCCATGACCTCCCCACCATCGAGGGCATCTATCGCAGTCGCTGCCTCAAAAAAGGCTGCCAGCATCATCAAGGACCCCACACCATCCTGGCCACTCACTCATCTCTCCCGCTGCCATCAGGTAGAAGGTACAGGAGCCTGAAATCTGCAACATCCAGGTTCAGGAACAGCTACTTCCCCACAGCCATCAGACTATTAAACACAACTTCAAACAGGCTCTGAACTATAACAGCCTATTGCACTTTATCTGTTCATTTATGTGTGTATATTCTATGGTATATGGACACACTGATCTGATCTGCATTTATGCCAACAATATTCTGTTGCGCTGCAACAAGCAAGAATTTCATTGTCCTATCTGGGTCAGCCCATGATCATATTGAATGGCTCGAAGGGCCGAATGGCCTACGACTGCACCTATGTTCTATGTTTCTATGACAATAAACTCTCTTCTTGACTTCTTGTTAGTGGGGAAGTGCCGCTCCTTCTGGGCATTGATGCATGCCGCGATATGAACTTAGTCTCCTTCGGCAAAACTGTGTACCAGCCGTCTACCTCTCAAAGTCCCAACCAACAACTATTCGAATAATACAAAGACATTTGTGATAACCAGCTGGGCAAGATTCCCACAGAATACAGCATTGTAACCGACAAGGAAGTCATACCTGTCGTTCGTTCTCCTCACCGAATCCCGCACGCAATGAAGGACCGTGTCAAAGCTGAACTTGACAGAATGGAAACACTGGGTGTGATAGCCCCTGTCAATGACCCCTCCTCCTGGGTCTCCACCATGGTCGCAGCAATCAAGAAGAACAAAGACGAAATAAGGATGTGTATTAACCCTAAAGACATAAACACTGCCATCAAATGACCACACCACCCGATGCGGACGGTGGAAGAGGTCGCAGCCAAAGCTACAGGTAAAGCTACAGTTTTCTCTGTCCTAGATGCAAAGAACTAATTTTGGCAAATACCGCTAGACCATGCATCCTCCATGTTAACCACATTTGCAACGCCCTACAGACGCTACTGATTCTTACAAATGCCATTTGGCATCAATTTAGCCAGTGAAGTTTTCCAATGTACTATGGAACAACTCTTTACTGGCTACCCGTGCACCATAATCATGGATGACATCCTGATCGCCGGGCGCAACAGGTCCTGGATCGTGCCAGATAAGTCAATCTCAAACTCAACCCCCTCAAGTGCAGGTTTCGGGTCGAGGAAGTGACTTATGTGGGACACGTGTTTACCAACTACGGACTCAGGCCAGACCCATCTAAAACCATTGCCATCAACAAAATTCCAGCACCTACGGGTGGGATGTGACTGCTCTACAACGATTTCTAGGCACGGTAAACTACCTAGGAAAATTCATCCCAAACTTCAGCGAGCTGTCATCCCCACTGTGACAACTGACCCACAATCATACACACTGGTCCTGGCACCAGCACCAGCACCAGCATTTGAAACCCGCAAACAACTAATGTCTTGCGCTCCAACCCTCACATACTTTGATGCCGAGTTACCCGTTACCCTCACGAGTGATGCCTCCCAGTATGGACTGGGCAGCACTTGCCTACAAGACGACGGGAAAGGTCACAGACCAATTGTCTATGTCTCCCGCACCATGACCGACACTGAACAGCGCTACGTTCAAACTGGGAAGGAGCTACTCGCAGTAACTTTTGCCTGCAAGAAATTCAAGGAGTTTATCTTTGGCAACCTGATCACGGTTGAAACCGATCACCAGCCCCTGGTCAGTATCCTCAGTAAACTGATCCACACGGCACCAGCGAGTTTACAACGCATGATGATGGAACTACAGAGATATGGCATCAGACTAACCTACAAACGCGGTAAGGACATGCACTTAGCTGACACCCTCTCATGGGCACCTCACCCAACCTGCGAAAACCACCTGTCTGATGATGAGCATGAGGGGTACACGGTTATGATGGTCTCTTGCCTTCCATCTGCGGACTTAGACATCCTAGTGGCAAAAACAGCTGCAGACTAAATGCTACAATCGCTGGCCACTGTCGCCCGCTACGGCTGGCCAGACAATCAGCACCACCTGCCGCAGGCTGTCCACCCATTCTACCCTGTCCGCGATGAACTGGTCATTCAAGACGGCATTATAATGAAAGTACATAAGGCAGTTATCCTTAAACTGTGACCCCTTGTTCTGGACTTCCCCAACATCGGGAACAATCTTCCTGCATCTAGCCTGTCCAACCCCTTAAGAATTTTGTAAGTTTCTATAAGATCCCCCCTCAATCTTTTAAATTCTAGCGAGTACAAGCCGAGGCTATCCAGTAATTCTTCATATGAAAGTCCTGACATCCCAGGAATCAGTGAACCTTCTCTCTACTCCCTCTATGGCAAGTATGTCTTTCCTCAGATTAGGAGACCAAAACTGTACGCAATACTCCAGGTGTGGTCTCACCAAGGCCCTGTACAACTGCAGTAGAACCTCCCTGCTCCTATACTCAAATCCTTTTGCTTTGAATGCTAACATACCATTCGCTTTCTTCACTGCCTGCTGCACCTGCATGCCTACTTTCAATGACTGGTGTACCATGCCACCCAGGTCTCATTGCATCTCCCCTTTTCCTAATCGGCCACCATTCAGATAATAATATGTGCATGCCACCCATTACATGGTATTACGGTACTACACAGCTTTACACTAGCAAGGTCAGTTTACGCTCGCTCTCTCTCTCAGAAGCCACGCTGAGCTGAATGAGAATGGCTGGCAGTTTAAATGTTCCTGCTTACTTATGGAATAAAGACTGATCTTTTACCATGTGTGTTAGTGTGGATTAATCATAAACAGGGTTCAAGATGCAGCTCGAAAGCATCTGATGCGATGAACTCTTATTTGAGAAAAGGAACAGCTCAAAACGAAACAACAGCTAAATCAAATCTGCAGCCAGAGGATATCCGGCCTCGTGACTCAGAACTAGCACATGGCCAAAAGATGGACAAACTTCATCTCAGCAGCTGGGTGCTAGACCGAAGGAAACTACTTATGGGGCATCTGTAGGGGCTTGGGACAAACCAACAGCTCAGTACGCTTGCTATTCTGAGGCCTGATACACAGGCTCGAGCAAGCCAGTATTATTATCACAGACCTGTCTATCATTCGTTTGCGACAAGCCAAGAATCTCAAGATGGATTACGTGAATTGGCGGAGGAGCAAGTTGAATTCAACAAGCTCATAGCTAAACAAAATCTCTCTTTCACTCTATCACCAATAGAAATTCCTACATATAATGTCGATCCTTTGCGGCATGAAGCTTTCATAATGGCGTTTGAAAACGTAGTAGAAATGAAAATTACTGATGAAAAAGAGCGCTTATGAGTTCTGGCATATTACACAAGCGGAAGTGCTAAGGTACTTGTACAAAATTGTCACGATAAGCCTAACAGCCAAGGCTATCAAGAGGCAAGAAGGTTACTTGAAGAGCGTTATGGTAATAGACTATAGACAATAGGTGGAGGAATTGGCCATTCGGCCCCGTGCCAGCACCGCCATTCAATATGATCATTGCTGATCATCCTCAATCAGTACCCCATTCCTGCCTTCTCCCCATTTTTCCTGACTACGCTATATTTAAGAGACCTATCTAGCTCTCTCTTGAAAGTATCCAGAGAACCGGCCTCCACTGCCCTTTGAGGCAGAGAATTCCACATTCACAACTTTCTGTGAGAAAAAGTGTTTACTCATCTCCGTTCTAAACGGTTTACCCCTTATTCTTAAACTGTGGCCCCTGGTTCTGGACTCCCCCAACATCGGGAACATGTTTCCTGCCTCTAGCATGTCCAAACCGTTAACAATCTTATATGTTTCAATGAGATCCCCTCTCATTCTTCTAAACTCCAGAGTATACAAGCCCAGCCGCTCCATTCTCTCAGCATATGACAGTCCCGCCATCCTTGTAAACCTACGTTGCATTCCCTCAATAGCAAGAAAGCCCTTCCTCACATTAGGGGACCAAAACTGCACACAATACACCAGGTGTGGTATCACTAGGGCTCTGTACAACTGCAGACGGACCTCTTTGCTCCTATATTTGACTCCTTTTGTTATAAAGGACAACATGCCATTCGCTTTCTTCACTGCCTGCTGTACCTGCATGCTTACTTTCATAGACTGATAAACAAGGACCCCTAGATCCCATTGTACTTCCCCTTTTCCCAACTTGACGCCATTTATATAGTTATCTGCCTTCCTGTTTTTGATACCAAGGTGGATAACCTCACATTTATCCACATTAAACTTCATCTGCCATGCATCTTTCCACTCCCCCAACCTGTCCAAATCATCCTGCATTCTCATAGCATCCTCCTTACAGTTCACACTGCCATCCAGCTTTGTGTGATCTGCAAATTTGCTAATGTTACTTTGAACAGAGGATTCCTAACGTATACATGGAGAAGGCCTACGCTTGGAAAGATATCAAGCCAGAAGATGTGGAGGCATTGATTTTGCAAAATTTCTTAGAGGTTGATGTAGCTCGATGAAAATTCTCAACCACATGGGGGAGATGAATCTTGTTAGTAATACTAGAGCCATCATTCTAAAACTGCCCAGACGACTGAGAGAAAAGTGGTGAGATAAAGCAGGCCGAATAATGGTAACCGGAGCAAATAGAACAGAAGGAGAAGCCAGCTACTAGTGATGCTGTCACCTCACCTCAAGTAACTGCTCATATTGGGTCCGGGGTAGAAGCCTGTATCTTCTCTGTCTTACCAGTACAGGTAAGGAATAGCAAGACGAATACAGTGTTGCAAACATATCCATTTGTAGATCACGGAAGTTCGGCTACCTTCTGCATAGAAGGCATGATGAGAAGGCTGGACATCACAGGAGAGGAGATTAAGATTCGATTGCATACCATGAATGAAGAGAAGGAGTCCGTTAATCATTACATTACAAGTAGGGAAATATCTAGTCTGGATGAAGATAATTTTATACCAATATCTGAAGTGTTTACACATGAAACCATGCCTATTGGTCATCAAAATATACCCAGACATGAGGACTTGAGACAATGGCCTTACTTGAAGGATGTCAAAATATCTAAAATAGATTCTGATATTGACCTACTTATCGGAACGAATGCATTGAAGGCATTGGAACCGATACAGATTGTGAGGAGCCAAGGTGATGGACCGTTGGCTGTGAAAACCCTACTAGGATAGGTTATCTATGGCTCCTTGAGAAGGAACAATGAAAGCGGAAACCAGAAGAACTGTCCTGCCGCTGCTGTTAATCAAATATCTACTGGTAAATTAGAAAAGCTATTGATCAAGCAATACAATCATGACTGCAATGAAAGAACTAGTAAGGAATCTGAAGAAATGTCCAGGGAAGAGTTAAAGTTCTTGGATATTATGAACTACTCAGTAAAGATAATGGACGGACACTATTGTTTGGACTTTCCTTTCAAACAAGAAAGTGTTAGTCTGCCAAATAATCATCATATGGCAGAGCAATGCATCCAAAATTTGAAACGTAAGTTTGGCAAGAATACGAAATTTCATGAGGAATATACATCTTTCCAAAAGGATATGATTGACAAAGATTATGCCGAACTGGTACCAACAAACCAACTGAATCGAAGTGATGGAGAGCTATGATACATTCCGCACCATGGGGTGTATCACTCGAAGAAAGGGACTTTAAGGATGGTCTTTGACTGGGCTGCAGTCTTCAAAGGAACATCACTTCACTGTCAACTACTATAAGGTCCAGACCTTACCAACTCACTCATTGGAGTTCTCATTAAATTCAGATAAGAACCAATTGCTTTGATGGCTGATATCAGAGCGATGTTTCAGCGTCAAAGTATCAGAAAAACACATTGACTACCTGCGATTCGTATGGTGGCCTGAAGGGGATGTACAGCAAGATCTTGTTGAATACCAGATGAAGGTACATCTCTTTGGAGCAGTGTCATCACCAAGTTGTGTAAACTTTGCATCAAAGAAGACCGCAGAGGACCACAAAGTTCATTTTACAGTGGAATGATAACCACTTTGAAGAATCATTTCTATGTGGGTGATTGTTTAAAATCCATGTCTACTGAGCAGGAAGCAATTCAAATGGTAAAACATCTGACTTCCCTCTGCAATAAGGGAGGATTCATGCTTTCCAAGTGGATCAGCATCAGTCGCGTTGTATTGGAAGCATTCTACCAGATGATAGAGCCAAAGAGACCAGAGAGTTAGATTTGGACAAAGACAATTTGGCAATGGAAAGAGCATTGGGAGCTACTGATGTATCATTAATGGAAATATTTTAACACAAAAGAAAATCCTGCGGATGAAGCTTCCAGAGGACTGACAGCAGACCGCTTCTTAAGCAATAAGAGATGGATCAATGGACAAGAGTTTCTCTGTAAGCCACACAGGGAATGGCCACAACATGAGCTGGGATTTGAAACCTCTGCTAATGATCCAGAAATTAAACAAAACATCACAGTGAACGTTATTGCTAAAAATCCTATTATTCTCTCGAATGATTTTCACACTTCAACATCATTGTTACAACATATCCATGAGTTGATTGGACATGGAGGAAAAAGTTTCATGCTGTCAAACTTTGGGCTTTGTGTTTTGGACAATATACAGTATTATGCCTGATGTTATGGGTTTGGTGCACATGGTACGACTTCAAACTTAAAACAATGTTTTAATAAGACCAATAACCAAATGATGCTTACTTCTAGAAGATGGAAGAATCTCTGAAGAAGTCTGAATGCGGATATATCATGGACGGATATACCAATGGAGTGGAGCCAATGGAGGGACGAATTTGAGCTCTAGGTTGATTTGAGCATGACAGGGAAGGATGATAAGATAAAGAGGAAAATGCTCATGTACCTAGTTGGACCACAAGGGAGAGAGCTCTACCAAACGATAAAACCGCGAGGGACACGGACACCGGATGGCAACGTACAAGAAGTGACGCTAGTGCAGGCTCTCGATGCTTTTGAACAGCATTGTTAACCCGTGAGGAACGAGACCATCGACAGGTATTGATTCTTTACAAGGTGCCAAGAAGAGGGGAAACATTTGTTCTAAACAGAACTGAAGCTCTTGGTAGCTCATTGCAATTTCAGGGAGTTGAAGGATTCACTGATAAGTGATAGCATAATATGAGGCATAAGAGATGAAAAGTGTGTGAAGGCATGCCAGGCTTTCCAAGGCCAGAGTTGATGTCCTGTTAGGTGACCAACGACAAGATGTCTGCGCAGTAAGACAAGAGGGGACAAGATACCAGCCAACCATACAGTGTAAATACTGCGGACACAAACATGAGAGGAAGAAGGAGAAATGTCCAATATCTGGCCAGGTGTGTTTCAAATGCCATAAGATAAATCATTTTGCATCACAATGCATGGAAAAGCAGGTGCAACAGAAGCACCAGAAGAAAGAAAAGAAAGGCAACAAATCTGTGCATGCAGTGGGGGAAGTGGAGAGCTCCAGTGATGAGTATAATGACAGTCAAGAGTATGATGAAATTCACACATAGGCTGTGGGCCGAGCTTCAGAAATGTGTCTAGAATTTAACTTTCATGACCCATGTCTCGGAACTACATGAAATTTTGCACAGATTTAGATAAAATATAATTGAGAAGGAAGTCATAACTCATCAATGCCAAAAGTTGCACATTAATTAATTAAACTAATTAGAAAATTAGATTGTAAAAGTAAGCCCCATTTAGTGTCCTAATCCCATATTACACCATGGGGAGCCTAATTCTGTGCTGTGGTCTATTTAAACCATATATTATTATACTATATATGTGTATATATATATATATATGTATGTATATGACGTGAACATGACTGTAATCATACATAATATGTATAATTATGTATAATTATCTTACTCACTGGTCTCCGCTCCTCCATGTGCACCAAGTTTTGTTCCAATCGTTGGAGGATTACAAAAGTTATGAAGGTTTTAAAAATCGCTATATCAGCCGATTGGTCTTCTTTCTTGCCTGTCAGTCACCACTCTCACCACCAACCAGCGGCCCGCCCTAACGTTCACCACACACCGGCAGCCCGACAGCCCGACCGATCCTCCACATCATCCATCGGCCTACCGACAAGCCCGACCGACAGACTGACCGATTGATCGACCGACCATCTGACTGACTGAATATCCGACTGACTCACTGATTGACCCTAACTTTATACAGATAAACCAATTGAAAAACAAAATTATCAGCAAGGTTAGCATAACCTTCATTCCTTGGAAACCTTGTTATTGTTTTGATGTAATGAGGAGGCAGCCATGATCCCAGGGTCATCGCTGCCTAGCGACCATAAAACAGCGCGGGATTGGTCAATTTGCGTCCGACGTCAATGTCAAACGTGCATTGATTGGACAATTACAATTCTGAGCTTTTTCTCATATTTGTAAAAAATGTGCAGGTTTTGGTCTTGACGAGTTTCAGGTATGATTTATATAATATTTTTACACAATATGTTAAAAATTCAGGTAGTATCGTGAGTTGGGTCACGAACTTGAACGAAATAGCTCCTTGGCCCACAGCCTAACAGTGGAACTGCAACCAGAAGCATCAAAAGCAGAGTGTTCACGGTGTTGAGGAGACTCAATTCCCAAAGAAAATCTTTGCGACCACGATGCTGGAAGAGAAGGAAGTAGAATTCCAGGTAGACAGTGGAGCCACATGTAACATCATTCCCAAGATGCATGCAAAGGATGTGGATGAAACCAAGCAAGTATTGTCGATGTACAACAATACGACAGAGGTGCCTCTTGGAATAAAGCAAGGTGAAACTAGTAAATCTAAAGTATGGAAGGAGATACAAAGTAGAGTTTGTAGTCCTGGAGGAAGACTGCATTCCAATCCTGGGAAGCAGGGCAGCCCAGCAGATGGGACTCATCTCAGTCTGTACAGAGAACTGAATGGCAGTGAAATCTCTCTGAGCAAGGAAAGAATGATGGCTGAGTATGCTGATGTGTTTGAAGGGACAGGTAAATTCGAGGGCAAGTACCGTCTGCAGGTAGATGACAGCGTAACGCTGGTGATCCATCCTCCACGAAGAGTCCCTGTAGCCTTACGGAATAAGCTGAAACAGGATAGACAGACTAACAGAAGCTGAAATAATTGCCCCAGTAGAGTCCCACACTCCAAGGGTATCCAGCCTTGTGTGTGTAGAAAAGCCCAATGGAAAGTTGAGAATGTGTTTTGACCCGAGGGATCTGAACAAGGGGCTGAAAAGAAGTAATTACCCAATGACAACGATTGAAGATGTCCTCACAGACCTGAATGAAGCCAATGTCTTCAGCACGTTTGACGTCAAGAATGGGTTTTGGCATGTGGAACTGGATGATGAGAGTTCTCAGCTTACGACATTTAACACACCGTATGGCAGATATAGATGGAAAGAAGAAGCTCCATTTACGAAAAATAGACTCCCGACAGACACTGAACAGTTTTGGATTGGTGTACTTCAGCATCAGGCATTTAAAGAGCTTGCCACCTTTGCCTTTACTTGCCTAATAACCCCTGTCAGCAATGCTGTCGTTGAGAGGATATTTCTCTTGTATCCTCTGTAAAAACGAAGGCAAGAAACAGAATGCAGCTGAATCTTCTTGATGCTGTTGTGAAAGTCTATTGCTTTCAAGCCAATGTTGTAGGTATGTTACAAAACTTACCTTCAGCGACGCTGCAGATCTGTCGCTGTCCGTGTGCGCGACTTTGGCGCCTTTGAGAGATGGGCGGGTTTAAAATGGCTTGTTTCTCCAGCCTGATCAAATCGATTTCTGTCAGGCTGTTTACCTGCTAAAGAATAATCGCTTTGATTGCCGTTTTATTAAGTTTCTTTTAAACTGCACTGAATGTTTTACGAACAGGAGTAAAGTTAAAATAATCTTCTAAAGCCGTCAACGCCGACAACGGGGACGGATTTCATGTACGGGACAGGTTAAGGAAAGCCGTTTATTTTATATATAAACTTGCTTCTAAGGACCGGTGAGACGGAGAGGCACGGTGAGGCGGAGAGGTTCGGCGGTCCCGGTGAGGCAGCGAGGCCCGGAGAGGTGGTGAGGTACGGCTGTACTGGTGAGGCAGGATTGTTTGGCCTTTTTTGTAGTTTTTCTAGTTTGGGTTGTTTGGGTTTTTAATGTTTTTTTCCCCAGTGTTGTTTGGCTTTAAATTACAATTTCAATCTGGCAACCCTGGTGAGTGAGAGTGAGTGAAGAGTGTAGAGAGTGAGTGAGAGTGAGTGGGTGAATGTCAGTGTGTGTGTGAGTGTGTGAGTGAGAGTGAGTGAAGAATGAGTGAGATTGAATGGATGAATGTGAGTAAGTGAGAGAGAGTGAGTGGGTGAGTGAGAGAGTTGGTAAGATAGTGGGTGAGAGAGTGGGTGAGTGGGTGAGTGTGTGTGTTAGAATTGTGCAGAACATACCAACATTATCCCAGAATAAAAGGACAGAAAAGCTATAAAAGTCACCTTCCAGATAGTTGAGACTGCCCCCCTCCATGACACAGATCACAGATCACATGTAGACACAAAATATCCATTCTATATGAAGCTGACCAGAATTTTAAGACCACTTTTACACAATCACATTTCGGCATCCGTTGGCCGATACGTTTCCTAGCTGACTGCGACTCTCCTTTTTCTTCAGGATAACGTCAACGTTGGCAGAGGAGCCCACCGCGTAGTATATATTCCCGTCGTCTGGAATGGCCACCGCTGGGGACAGAAGAGAAAAAAAACAATCAGTACATTTCCAAACGTAGACTGGGCGACCGTTTCACTGAACACTAGGCCTACGAGGCTTACGTGATCGCCCGTCTGACAAACATTTCAATGGTCCTTTGTTGTCACGTGTACCGAGGTACAGTGACATTTGGTTTATTATATAGTCACACCAAAAAAGCAACAAGATACAAAACTACTTAAAAATTAAACATAAACACCCACCACAGCAGCGTGTGAGAATCCCCAGGCCACACAGCATAAGCGGAGATCCACAGCTATCAGTTTAATGTTCGGGCCACATACACTCACGCGCTCCTTCACCGTAATGTGACCAGAGTTGTACGGACCTCTACCACTCTCTCTGCAGTCCCTGTCAACCCGAACAGTCAGAAAGCCGTCCACACTCGCACCAGACTCGGGGATGTTCACATGGCACCATGACCTGATAAACACCGAGATCACCGCACACACGGCACTCCCTCCGAGTCCTCACCAGTGCAGGCAGCACGACCATCTTGTTGTTTTCGGCAACCTCACATTCCCCACTGTGATAGAAGGCAAATAACTTATACCTTCATACCTGCTTTGAACACCCCATTCAGAATTAAAGGATGTTCTTTTAGGAAGGAGATGAGGAGACATTTCTTTAGTCAGAGGATGGTGAATCTGTGGAATTCTTTGCCACTGAAGGCTGTTGAGGCCAAATCAATGAACAAGGCAGAGATAGATTCTTGATTAGTACAGGTGTCAGGGGTTATGGGGAGAAGGCAGGGGAATGGGGTTAGGAGGGAGAAGTAGATCAACCATGATTGAATGGCGGAGTATGACTTGATGGGCCGAATGGTCTTATCCTACTCCTATTCCTGACCCACACTGAGCTTTCTGTCCTGGGTCTCCTCCATTGCCAGAGTGAGGCCAAACACAAGCTGGAGGAACAGCACCTCATATTTCACTTGGGCAACTTGTACATAGCTTTATGTTACAGTTTAGTTTATTGCCACATGTACCGAGGCAAAGCAAAAAGCTATTTGTTGCATGCTAACCAGCAGCAGAAAGACAATACACGATGATCCATTTACAATGTATAGATACATGATAAGGGAATATTGTTCGTGCAAGGTAAAGCAAGCAAAGTCCGATCAAGGATAGTCCGAGGGTCACCAATGAGGTAGATAGTTCAGGACTGCTCTATGAACATTGAATTGTCTCATTTTAACTAACTTCATCTTACCCCCACTCCCCCTCCACCTTTGCGCCCCTTCCTCCTCCCTAGTCATTTTACCACAGTTCTCCACATTGTTTCTCTTGAGATCACACCTTCAGCCAGTCAACAATGGACCTACCAGGCACCACCCCATCTGAGCTCATTTGTGGCCGACCCTGATGGCTCCTGATTTTCTCACCTCCAGCTCTTCACCTCTTCCTTCCCCCCACCCCACCTACATTCAGTCTGAAGAAGGGTCCCGACCCGAAATGTTACCCATTCATTTTCTCCAGAGATGTTGCCTGACCCGCTGGGTTACTCCAGAACTTTGTGTCTATCTTTGATATTAAACCAGCATCTGCAGTTCTTTGTTTTTACATTTATTTACATTGCAGTCTTGCTTTGTGAATAGAAAGCTACATATCCAGTGAATAAGCTTGTAAAACACAGGAGCAGAATTAGGCCATTCGGCCCATCGGGTTTACTCTGCTCTTCAATAATCGCTAATCTATCTTTCCATCTCTACCCCATTCTCCTGCCTTCTCCTCATAACCCCTGACACCTGCACTAATCAAGAATCTGGCAATCTCTGTTTTAAAAATATCCATTGACTTGGCCTTTTCAGTCATCTGTGGCAATGAATTCCACAGATTCACCACTTTCTGGCTAAATAAAATCCTCCTCATCTCCTTTCTAAAGGTATGTACTGTAGAAGTTATAGAATTCTAAATGATTCAGAGTGGGGCTTAGTTGTAATACCGTCTCAAATCTTGCAGCACAATACAAAAATGTTTACCTCACTTGGATTTACACTCAATAATATTATAATGTCAATAATTGTTTAATTGGTCTCTGTAAATTGCCCCTAGTGAGTAGGAAGTGGATGACAAAGTGGGATAACATGGAACTAGTGTGGACAGGTGATCGATGGTCAGCGTGGATTCGGTGGGCTGAAAGGCCTGTTTCCGTGCTGTATCCGTAGCACGGCACAGAGGCTCAGCAGGCAGAGCCACTGCCTCACAGTGGCAGAGACCCGGGTTCCTGACCACGGGTGTTGTATGTGTGGAGTTTGCACGTTCACCCCGTGACCGAATGCGTTTCCTCCGGGTGCTCCCGATTCCTTCATATCCCATCTACAATTGTAGGTTAATGGGCCTCTGTAAAAATGGTCACTATTGTGTATGGTGTGGGTGAGAAAGTGGGATCACATAGAAGTGGTGTGAAGGATGGTTGGCGTGGACTCAATGGACCAGTGGTTTCTATGCTGTATCTCTAAAGAAAACTATCACAATGATTAAAAACCTTTGGACAGCTGGATGGATAGCATTGGTTTACAGGGCCATGGGCCAAACGCAGGCAGGTGGGATTAGTGTAGATGGGGCATGTTGGTCGGCATGGGCATGTAGGGCCGAAGTGCCTGCTTCCACAAATTGGAAGGCATGGACAGGCGACGTTTTGTGTTGGGGCCCTTCTTCAGACTCAACCCTAGCTGTATATGGTTTCCATATCCAGTATGAAAGGTTGCAACTTGAAATGTCGCCTGCCCATTCCCTTCACAGATAATTTAGTTTTGTTTTGTTCAGTATTTTAGTGTACACAGATTGGAAACAGGCTCTTCGGCCCACCTAGTACATGTGGACCAGCGATCACCTGTACATTAGCACTATCCTACACACCATAGACAAATATTTTATGGAAGCTAATTAACCTACAAACCTGCATGTCTTTGCAGTGTGAGAGGAAACCGGAGCACCCGGAGAAAACTCATGCGGTCATGGGAGAACGTACAAACTCCGTACAGACAACACCTGGAGTCAGGATGGAACTGGGTCTCTAATGTTGTAAGGCAGCAACTCTACCACTGTGCCACCTGATCTGCTGAGCTCCTCCAACACATTGAGTTCAGGAGGAAGACTGTACATTTTCCAGCCTCAAGGAACCTATGTTTTATTCCTGACCTCTGTCGTTGGAGACGATCAGGACAAGATGATATTCCTTCCAATCGTCATCCAGATTGTGCTTAGCCATGGCTCTCTGGATGACGACCGGGGATCTCTCTTCATTGGTCACCTGGAGAGGAAGGGAAAAAGTATTTACTTTAGTTAAGTTTAGAGATACAGAATGGAAACAGGCCCTTCGGACCATCGAGTTCATACCATCCATTGAATACCCTTTCACACCAGCTCAATGTTATCCCACTTTCTGTTATCAAGCAACTGAACCATTCCACCAACAACCAGAGAGCGGCCTTGAGCTACTCGCTTCCTCATTGCAGATGCTCGGACGATCTTCTTTTTTAAATTTATTTATTTGTTTATTTGTTAATTTTTTTATTAGAAGCATTGTACATACATCTTAATCATGATATGCAACATAATACATTCTGTGTACAAATTCTCTTTTTTTTAAAACTTTAACCTGCAATAGAAAAAGAGAAAAGAGAAAGAAGAGAAGAATGAGGATAGTAGTGAAATGTAGTCCGCAGTAGTTGGCGTTAAATGAATGTTGATGTTTAAGTAGACTGCGTGCTTGAGAATGTGAAAAAAATAAAAATAAAGAAAGAAAAAAGAAAAGAAACCAAGGCTCCAAAGAGAAGAAGGCCTTAAGATGGGATAGAAAATAAGTAAAAAATCCAAAGAAGGTAGAGCTAAACGAAAAAGGAAAGGAATGTGCCTAATGTGCTCCGAAAATAATCAATTCTTTAATTAGGGTCCAGTCTTAATGTAAATATTTTTTAAATCGGACTATCTTCAATTGGATTTTAGTGAACTTTATCTTGCACTAAACGTTATTCCCTTTATTCCCTTTATCATGTTTCTTTACCCTGTGGATGGCTCGATTGTAATCATGTATTGTCTTTCTGTTGACTGGTTAGCACACAACAAAAGCTTTTTACTGGACACATGACAATAAATTAAACTAAGCTTCCTGCAAAGTAGAAGCAATTTACTCTGAAAAATCGGCAAAAAAGGGTATTCAATTAGCGAACCAAGACGACATCCCTAGATCCTCTACAGGGTTCTTGGCTTCAGTTTGTAACTAGATAATATACCAGTAATCTTTCAAAAGAGCCACAAGGCAGAAAAAAAGGAAATGTAGGGAGTCACGGTGGCGCAGCAGCAGAGTTGCTGTCGTACAGCACCAGAGACCTGGGTTCGACCCCGACTACGGATGCTGTCTGCTGCCGTGTTCATAAGAATAGGAGTAGAATTAGGCCATTCAGTCATGGCTGACCATCTCTCTCTCCTAACTCCATTCTCCTGCCCTCTCCCCATAACCTCTGACACCCATACTAATCAAGAATCTATCTACCTAATCTGAGGAAAGACATTCTTGCCATAGAGGGAGTACAGAGAAGGTTCACCAGACTGATTCCTGGGATGGCAGGACTTTCATATGAGGAAAGACTGGATAGACTCGGCTTGTACACGTTGGAATTCAGAAGACTGAGGGGGGATCTTATAGAAACTTACAAAATTCTTAAGGGGTTGGACAGGCTAGATGCAGGAAGATTACTCCCGATGTTGGGGAAGTCCAGAACTAGGGGTCACAGTTTAAGGATAAGAGGGAAGACTTTTAGGACCGAGATGAGGAAATCATTTTTTACACAGAGAGTGGTGAATCTGTGGAATTCTCTGCCACAGAAGGTAGTTGAGGCCAGTTCATTGGCAATATTTAAGAGGGAGTTAGATAATAATAATAATAATTCATTTTATTTACTGGCGCCTTTCTAAAACCCAAGGACACCTTACAAGGCATAGAATCACAAAAATACAAAACACATAATCGGAATAAATTAAATATAAAAACACCACAGTACACAAATCAAGGACAGAATTCAATTTCAAAAGCACAAAAAGAAAATAAGAAACACAATTTGAGGAGAGAGCAGCGGCGACCAATTCGCGCCAGCGTCCACTCTCCCCTCCGACCGCCATCTTGCACACAGACTAACAAGCACAGCACACAAAAATCATCCCCCCACAATGACCACCACTGTGGGAGAAGGCACAATGTCCAGTCCCCAACCCCAGTTCTCCCCAGAGTCAGGCCCAATGAGGCCTCCACAGTTGCCTCTACGGAGGCCCGATGTTCCTGGCCGTCGGGAGAGTCCTCGTAGCGGCTGGAAAGGCCGGTTTCCCAGTGGAGTCGATGGCACTTGAAGCCGATAGGGCCACGCTGAGTTGGAGCCATGAGGCTCCCGACGTTGGAGTCGGCGCCGCCGCCCGCGGCTGGTCGCTCCGCAGTCCCGCAGCCTGGAGGTGTTGATCTCGGCGCTCCAGCGCGTCGATCCAGCGCGGCGACCCAGGCAAGGCATCGCCCGCTATGCTCTCCGATAGCGCCCCAGCGCTGTGCCGCCACCGAAGCTGAAGGTGCTGGGCGGTCCCCGTCAGGAAACGGCGCTCCATGCCCGCTGGTAGGCCACGAGGACGGGACGACGAGGCAGCCTGGAGAAAAAGCTGCCTCACCGACCAGGTAGTGACCCAGAAATAGTTTCCCCCTTACCCCCCCCACATTAAAAGTCAAAATCCCCCAAACAAACAAAGAAATAAAAAACGCTAAAACTAAAGAAAAGGTGAATTTGACGGACGGCTGCTGTTTAGCAGCCGTTTCTCCAAGATGGCGGCTCCTCCTCCGTGGCCCTTGTGGCTAAAGGGATCAGGGGGTATGGAGAGAAGGCAGGGATGGGATACTGAGTTAGATGATCAGCCATGATCATATCAAATGGCGGTGCAGGCTCGAAGGGCCGAATGGCCAACTCCTGCACCTATTTTCTATGTTTCTATGTTTATATGCCTTAAAAATATCCACTGACTTGGCCTCTAAGTTAGCGATGTTACAATACTTACCGTCAGCGGCGCTGCAGTTCTGCCACTGGCCGTGTGAGCGACTTTGGCGCCTTTGAGGGGGTGGGGGCGGATTAAATTGCCGTTTTCCCCTGCCTGTCGTAGGCAAACTTCCTCAGGCTGCCAGCTGCTGCAGAACAATCGACCGGACTTCCATTCACGGAAGTTAAAAAAAAAAATCGCGGGACAATTTAATCGCCGGAGTAAAATAAAAAGATACTTCTAACGCTGTCAACACCTACAACGGGACAGACCTCAAGTAGGGGACAAAACATAAAGTAAGTCGTCTATTTTACACATAAACCTGCTTCTTACGATGACTTTAAACCAAAGTAATTGGCGAAAATGTGATTTTGGCTCCATACGAACCGGCAGTGTTTTTCCTCCCGATATGGGGTTCAAATTCACTGCAACCGATCCAATCGATCGCGTTCCATAAAAACTCACTCGCAAGATGATTTAAATGCCCATTAATTTACGGGAATTAAACATTGAATTCCTTCCATTTGGCCTATAAATTCATGACAATGAGATTTAAAATTCATGTTATATTGTGAATTCTTGTGTGAATGTTATTTGGACACTTAGGCTATTTAAAAATGTTTAAATTTTCTTAAGAAATGGATAGGTGTTTAGATCTAGTAATTGAAATTTGTAATTAGCTACAATTAGGTAACTAACTAATTATATGCTTTAATTTCAAGTCATCCAAGTAAGATTGTTTCATATTTGTTTCAGAATGCTTCAATCTATAATAACTGAAATTTTCTTTCAGTTCTCTTAATTTTTAAGAAAGTTATGGGCTTTTGACTGTCCTCGATCACAGCTTTTGAGTTAAGTCAATGGAAAAGCAATAGGGAACAAGATGCTAATTTCCGAGTATGAAAATGGCCTTAACTTATTTAATACTGAAGATATGAGAGTGAATTAGGTGTCAAATTAAACTTCTTTTTATGCTTTATCTGATGGGATAAATTGCAGACTTGATTTTCAAAATCGCAAAATTTTGTAATATTGCTATCTATAACCATATAACCATATAACCATAACAGCACGGAAACAGGCCATCTTGGCCCTTCAAGTCCGTGCCGAACATTTTTTTAATTTTTTTTTTTTTAATTAAAAATAAATACTTCCTCCTAGTCCCATCTACCTGCACTCAGACCATAACCCTCCATTCCTTTCCCGTCCATATACCCATCCAATCTATTTTTAAAGGATAACATCGAACCTGCCTCCACCACTTCCACTGGAAGCTCATTCCACACAGCTACCACTCTCTGAGTAAAGAAGTTCCCCCTAATGTTCCCCCTAAACTTCTGTCCCTTAATTCTCAAGTCATGTCCCCTTGTTTGAATCTTCCCTACTCTCAATGGGAAAAGCTTATCCACGTCCACTCTGTCTAACCCGCTCATAATTTTAAAGACCTCTATCAAGTCCCCTCTTAACCTTCTGCGCTCCAAAGAATAAAGACCTAACTTGTTCAACCTTTCTCTGTAACTTAGTTGCTGAAACCCAGGCAACATTCTAGTAAATCTCCTCTGTACTCTCTCTATTTTGTTGACATCCTTCCTATAATTAGGCGACCAAAATTGTACTCCATACTCCAGAATTGGCCTCACCAATGCCTTGTACAATTTTAACATTACATCCCAACTTCTATATTCAATGCTCTGATTTATAAAGGCCAGCACACCAAAAGCTTTCTTTACCACCCTATCTACATGAGATTCCACCTTCAGGGAACTATGCACCGTTATTCCTAGATCCCTCTGTTCAACTGCATTCCTCAATTCGCTACCATTTACCGTGTACGTCCTATTTTGATTTGTCCTGCCGAGATGTAGCACCTCACATTTGTCAGCATTAAACTCCATCTGCCATCTTTCAGCCCACTCTTCCAAATGGCCTAAATCTCTCTGTAGACTTTGAAAATCTACTTCATTATCCACTACACCACCTATCTTAGTATCATCTGCATACTTACTAATCCAATTTTCCACACCTTCATCCAGATCATTGATGTACATGACAAACAACAGTGGACCCAACACAGACCCCTGAGGCACCCCACTCGTCACCGGCCTCCAACCTGACAAACAGCCATCCACCATTACTCTCTGGCATCTCCCATTCAGCCACTGTTGAATGCATCTTACTACTCCACCATTAATACCCAACAATTGAATCTTCTTAACCAACCTTCCATGAGGAACCTTGTCAAAGGCCTTACTGAAGTCCATATAGACAACATCCACTGCTTTACCCTCATCAATTTCCCTAGTAACCTCTTCGAAAAATTCAAGAACATTAGTCAAGCATGACCTTCCAGGCACAAATCCATGTTGACTGTTGCTAATCAGACCCTGCTTATCCAGATGCTTATATATATTATCTTTAAGTATCCTTTCCATTAATTTGCCCACCACTGACGTCAAACTAACAGGTCTATAATTGCTAGGTTTACTCTTCGAACCCTTTTTAAACAACGGAACAACATGCGCAGTACGCCAATCCTCCGGCACTATTCCCGTTTCTAATGACATTTGAAATATTTCTGTCATAGCCCCTGCTATTTCTACACTAACTTCCCTCAATGTCCTAGGGAATATCCTGTCAGGACCTGGAGACTTATCCGTTTTCTTATTTTTCAAAAGTGTCCACACCTCCTCTTCTTTGAATCTCACAGTTTCCATTGCTACTCTGCTCGTTTCCCTTACCTCACATAATTCCATATCCTTCTCCTTCGTGAAAACCGAAGAAAAGAAATTGTTCAATATCTCCCCCATCTCTTTTGGCTCTGCAGATAGCTGTCCACTCTGACTCTCTAATGGAGCGATTTTATTCCTTGTTATCCTTTTGCTATTAATATAGCTGTAGAAACCCTTTGGATTTACTTTCACCTTACTTGCCAAAGCAACCTCATATCTTCTTTTAGCTTTTCTAATTTCTTTCTTAATATTCTTTTTACATTCTTTATACTCCTCAAGCACCTCATTTACTCCATGCTGCCTATAATTATTGTAGATCTCTCTTTTTCCGAACCAAGTGTCCAATTTCCCTTGAAAACCATGGCTCTTTCCATTCTTCCATTCTGAAAGAGATGGCTCTTTCAGCCTTCTGTGGCAATAGAATTTAAGTGGACTGTATTACAAAGAAACTAATCGGGTGGAGGTGAAATCTTTCTATTGTTTAATTGGTCTGCAACAGATGCGGATAAGGTTGCTAACAATTGGGCAGTACAAAGCTGCCGCCTTACAGCGCCTGAAACCCAGTTCAATCCTGACTACAGGTACTGTTTGCATGGAGTTTGTACTTTTTCCCTGGGACCGTGTGGGTTTTCTCCCGGTGCCCTGGTTTCCTCCCACACTCCAAAGACGTGCATGTTTGCAGGTTAATTGGCTTCTGTAAATTGTACATTGTCCCTAGTGTGTAGGATAGTGCTAGTGTACGGGGTGATTTATGATCAGCGTGGACTCGGTGGGCCAAAGGACCGGTTTCCAACACTGTAAGTCTAAAGTAGTTACAACATCCACTGCAGTAGGCAAAGGTCTCATTAATTTTAAATTATTTATATTTAGATTGATCTTTCTGATGCTTTTACACCCTGTTTGGCAAAAGATCATCTTTTGAACAAATAATCAACCCTAATTGATATTAGGATCTATATTCTCTCTTCCATTTCAAACTACAGGGAGTCCAAGGCAATGAAAGATAAGAGTGTCCCCAAGGACATTCCAGGAATCATATACAGAGCATCTTTCAAATCATTATACCCTTAGCACCATGCACCACAGAAACTGGCCTTTCAACCCAACTTGCCCAAACCGGCCAAGATGCCCATTTTTTACGCCAGTCCTACCTGCCCACGTTTGGCCCATATCCCTCGAAACATTTTCTATCCATGTACCTGTTCAGTTGACTTCTAAATATTGTGTAGTTCCTGCCACAACTACCTCCTCTGGCAGC
Source organism: Malacoraja senta (assembly GCA_038087875.1). Taxonomy (NCBI): domain Eukaryota; kingdom Metazoa; phylum Chordata; class Chondrichthyes; order Rajiformes; family Rajidae; genus Malacoraja; species Malacoraja senta. The sequence goes on along the minus strand of JAXLNO010004613.1, from coordinate 143,640 downwards.
TCGCACCCAAAACCCAACACCCCTCAGATTCCTATTAAATCTTGCCCCTCTCACCTTAAACCCATGTCCTCTGGTCTTGATTCCCCTCCCGGGATAAAACACCCTCTGCATTCACTCTTTCTATTCCGCTCATGATTTTATACACATCTATATGATCACCTCTCAGCCTTCTGTACCACTACACCCACCACCTTCAGTGTGAAAAAGCTGCCCCTCAGTTCCCTATTACAGGTCCCACACAGAGAGTGGTGAATCTCTGGAATTCTCTGCCACAGAAGGTAGTTGAGGCTAGTTCATTGGCATTATTTAAGAGGGCGTTAGATGTGGCCCTTGTGGCTAAAGGGATCAGGGGATATGGAGAAGGCAGGTACAGGATACTGAGTTGGATGATCAGCCATGATCATATTGAATGATGGTGCAGGCTCGAAGGGCCGAATGGCCTACTACTGCACCTATTTTCTATGTTTCTATGTTTCTAAATCTTTCCCCTCTCACATTGAGGTGGGTGTATGGAACGAGCTGCCAGAGGAGGAAGTTGAGGCAGGGACAATCGCAATGTTTAAGAAGCAATTGGACAGGTACATGGATATGACACGTTTGGAGGGATATGGGCCAAATGCAGGCAGGTGGGACACGTGGCCGGTGTGGGCATGATGGGCTAAAGGGCTCACTGCATCACTCTATATCCTCTGTCTCTTGCCCCTTATGAGAGAAACCAGAATCTCATTAAAGTTTGCGTCTGTTGTAGACTTTGAACTAAACAGCACGGAAACAAGCTCCTGTGTTTTCAACTTTTCACATTTCCAAATGTTATATTCAGAAGTCACAAATATATTGCAGCAATGGTAGATCTGCTGCCATACAGCGCTGGAGACCCGGGTTCCATCCTGACTGTGGGTGCTCTCTGTGGGGAGTTTGTATGTTCTCCCCGTGACCGCATGGGATTTTCTTCGAGTGCTCATACGGTCATAGAAGCAGAGTTAGGCCACTCGGCCCATCAAGCTTAATCCGCCACTCAATCATGGCCGATCTTTATCTCCCTCCGAACCCCATTTTCCTGCCTTCTCCCCATAACCCCTGACTAACACCAGTGCCCCGGTTTCCTCCCACACTTCAAAGATATATGGGATTGTAGGTTAATTGGCTTCAGTAAATTGTCCCTAGCATGCAGGAACTAGTGCAGCCTATCCAATCGTTGGTCGGCACGGAATCAGTGGGCCGAAGGGCCTGTTTCCATGCTGTGTCTCTGCTATAAAGTAGTATCTGACCCGTGGAAGAATGCCATGCACTTACCACAATGCTTTTGTACACATTTCTATGGCCGTTCTCGAGGCTGACGCGGATGATGACATTTTCATCGTTCCCCTTGATGTACTGAGGAAGTGACAGTGTGGAGCTGCGGGAAGTCCCCGAGATGGTGTCGTTGTGGTCCTTGCGATTGTTGAGGCAGCAAGGCAAGCAAAAAAAGGTGCGGATAAATGAAGAAAGTCGGGAAGAGGCCTTGTCCATCGAGTGGGTGGATGGTAACAATTCATTCGGCTGGAAAACAAAACAGTAAGGATGGGAATTTAGATATTTCCAATCCAACTTTTCAGTTCTATTATCAATCCAGGCTGCTCCCATCCTCTATATAGGATGAGTGGTGATCTTATAGACGTGTATAAAATCATGAGATTAGTTGCTGCCTCACAGATCCAGAGACCAGGGTTCGATCCTGACCTCAGGAGCTGTCCTTGCGGAGTTTGCACATTCGCCCTGTGAACACGTGGGTTTCCTCCGGTTTCAATAGTCAGTAATGTTTTATTGTCATATCCCATTTCCTCTCACATCCCAAAGATGTGCAGGTTTATTGGTTATTTAGCTTCTGTAAATTGTCCTTAGTGTGTAGCATAGAACTAATGAATGGGGTGATCGCTGATCGGCACAGACTCAGTGGGCCGAAGGGACTGTTTCTCTAACGTAAACTAAACTAAATATTGATGTGATGCACTTGCAACATGCAAAGCTTCACTTGTACTGTATTGCTTCTGCATAACACAACGACTGCTTAAAAAGCAGCCAAGTCTTAATTGAGTGACTTTACAGATACAGTACGGAAACAGGTTCTTCAGCCCACCGAGTCCACACCGACCAGCCATCCCCACACACTATCCTACACACCAGGGACAATTTACGACTTGCAGCAACTCTACTGCTGCGCCACAAAGTGCTGGAATAGGTCAGCTCACTCCATAGATCTCAGCTTCACTTTATCCTTAAAGGCCGATAAATCCCCAGGGCCAGATAGGCTGCATCCCAGAGTACATAAGGAAGTAGCTCCAGAAATAGTGGATGCATTAGTAATAATCTTTCAAAACTCTTTAGATTCTGGAGTAGTTCCTGAGGATTGGCGGGTAGCAAACGTAACCACACTTTTTAAGAAGGGAGGGAGAGAGAAAATGGGGAATTACAGACCAGTTAGTCTAACATCGGTAGTGGGGAAACTGCTAGAGTCAGTTATTAAAGATGGGATAGCAGCACATTTGGAAAGTGGTGAAATCATTGGACAAAGTCAGCATGGATTTACGAAAGGTAAATCATGTCTGACGAATCTTATAGAATATTTCGAGGATGTAACTAGTAGCGTGGATAAGGGAGAACCAGTGGATGTGTTATATCTGGACTTTCAGAGGGCTTTCGACAAGGTCCCACATAAGAGATTAGTATACAAACTTAAAGCACATGGTATTGGGGGTTCAGTATTGATGTGGATAGAGAACTGGCTGGCAGACAGGAAGCAAAGAGTAGGAGTAAACGGGTCCTTTTCAGAATGGCAGGCAGTGACTAGTGGGGTACCGCAAGGCTCAGTGCTGGGACCCCAGCTATTTACAATATATATTAATGAACTGGATGAGGGAATTGAAGGCAATATCTCCAAGTTTGCGGATGACACTAAGCTGGGGGGCAGTGTTAGCTGTGAGGAGGATGCTAGGAGACTGCAAGGTGACTTGGATAGGCTGGGTGAGTGGGCAAATGTTTGGCAGATGCAGTATAATGTGGATAAATGTGAGGTTATCCATTTTGGTGCAAAAACAGGAAAGCAGACTATTATCTAAATGGTGGCCGACTAGGAAAAGGAGAGATGCAGCGAGACCTGGGTGTCATGGTACACCAGTCATTGAAAGTAGGCATGCAGGTGCAGCAGGCAGTGAAGAAAGCGAATGGTATGTTAGCTTTCATAGCAAAAGGATTTGAGTATAGGAGCAGGGAGGTTCTACTGCAGTTGTACAGGGTCTTGGTGAGACCACACCTGGAGTATTGCGTACAGTTTTGGTCTCAAAATCTGAGGAAGGACATTATTGTCATAGAGGGAGTGCAGAGAAGGTTCACCAGACTGATTCCTGGGATGTCAGGACTGTCTTATGAAGAAAGACTGGATAGACTTGGTTTATACTCTCTAGAATTTAGGAGATTGAGAGGGGATCTTATAGAAACTTACAAAATTCTTAAGGGGTTGGACAGGCTAGATGCAGGAAGATTGCTCCCGATGTTGGGGAAGTCCAGGACAAGGGGTCACAGCTTAAGGATAAGGGGGAAATCCTTTAAAACCGAGATGAGAAGAACTTTTTTCACACAGAGTGTGGTGAATCTCTGGAACTCTCTGCCACAGAGGGTAGTCGAGGCTAGTTTAATTGGCTATATTTAAGAGGGAGTTAGATGTGGCCCTTGTGGCTAAAGGGATCAGAGGGTATGGAGAGAAGGCAGGTACGGGATACTGAGTTGGATGATCAGCCATGATCATATTGAATGGCGGTGCAGGCTCGAAGGGCCGAATGGCCTACTCCTGCACCTAATTTCTATGTTCCTATGTTTCTATCCTTCCTCAGGATCCACACACTCAATCAAAGCTCCTCCACTTACCTGACCTCCACCAAGGATCACAAACCTGCCTTTCTCCAGACCAGGCCCCCCAGCAACTGCGGAGTTACTCCAGCACTTTATCTTTTTATGTAAACGAGCATCTGCAGTTCCTTGCGTCCACCCCTCATTAGAATGCGTTAGACGGACGTGCGCAGCACAAAATGTTTTACAAGGAAAAGGTTCTAACTTTTTGTAAACAAAATGTTTTACCAGAAAGCCGCCTGGATTTCGAGGGCTTCAGCTACAGGGAGAGGTTGGATAGACCTGCATTGTTTTTTCTGCAAGATCGGAGGTTGAGAGGAGACCAGTTAGAAGTATATAAAATTATGAGGCACAATTAGGGTAGACACTCAGAATCTTTTTACGCCAGGCTGGAAATGTCCAAGACTAGAGGGTATCGCTTTAAGGAGAGTGGGGGAAAGTTTAATGGGGATGCGCGGGACAGTGGTGGGGTCCTGGTATGCCTGACCTGGGGAGGTGGTGGAGGCAGACATGACAGGCGTGTTTAAGAAGTTTTTAGGTGGGCATGTGGAAGTAGAGGGGAGAGAGGGATATGGATCATGTACAGGCAGATGAGAGTTTAGCCTAGCGTCATGTTCGGCACAAACATTGTGGGCCGAAGGGCCCGTTCCTGTGCTGTACTGTCCTGCGTTCTAAGCATCCTATCACCAACCAGTGAGCAGTCCCCACCTACCATCTACCGCATTGGCAGATGTTTTCTGCCGCTTCGCTTCTCACCTCCGGCCACAAACTCTTTGAATCACTTTCTTCTGGGAGGCGACTGCGAACTATCAAAGCTGCCACAGTCGGACATAAAAGCAGCTTCTTCCCACGAGCAGTAGCTCTATTCAATAGCTAAAAGACTGTAGCCTCTTTTTACTCCAGTACTTTATTTTCACATGTTTAAATGATAATGTTTTATTTTTAATTGTCTACTGAATATCTTGTTGTTACCTGCAAGCCAAGCACCAATGTAAATTCCTTGTATGTGGATATACTTGGCTAATAACATTTTTATTCATTCATTATTATTCATTGAAGACAATAGAGAATAGGTGCAGGAGTAGGCCATTTGGCCCCTCGAGCCAGCACCGTGATCATGGCTGATCATCCACAATCAATACCCCTGTTCCTGCCTTCTCCCCATATCCCTTGACTCCGCTATTTTTAAGCGCTCTGTCCAGCTCTCTCTTGAAAGCATCCAGAGAACCGGCCTCCACCACCATCTGATGCAGAGAATTTCACAGACTCTCAACTCTCTGTGTGAAAAAGTTTTTCCTCATCTCCGTCCTAAATGAATTACCCCTTATTCTTAAACTATCCCTCAGACTATCTTAAATCAGACTTTACCTTGCACTAAACATTATTCCCTTAATCCTATATCTGTACACTGTGGATGGGTTGATTGTAATCCTGTATTGTCCTTCTGCTAACTGGATAGCACACAACAAAAAAGATTTACACTGTACCTCGGTACACGTGACAATAATAAACTGAACTATACTCTCAGCAGGTCAGGCAGCATTTCTGGAGGATGTTGTCTTGGACATTTGCAGCCTGGGGGAGAAAGATTCTGACAGTCTGCCCTATCTGGACCACACATCATTTTATATACATCTGCCAAGTCTCCGCTCATCATCTGATGTGGTACAGAAAACAATCCGTCTATCCGACCATCTCCCTGTAGCTGAAGACCTCTAATCCAGGCAGTATTCTGGGAAAACATTTTGTTTTCACAAAGTTAGAACAGTCACGTCGTAAAACATTTTGTGCTTGAAACGTTAGGCTGGGACACTTGCACCCCGCTGAGTTACTCCAGCACTTTGCGTCTTTAAAAAAAAGTACGCAGGCATCTACAGTTCCTCATGGCTATGTTTTCATTTTTTTAGTTTTAAAGACACAACGGGGAAGTAAGCCCTTCGGCCCACAGAGTCCGCACCGACCAGCAATCCCCGCACATTACACTGCCCCACATACACTAGAGACAATTTACATTTATACCAAGCCAATTAACCTACAAACCTGTATGTCTTTGGAGTGTGGTAGAAAACCCACGCAAGTCACGGGGAGAACGTACAACCTCTCTACAGACAGTACCCATTGTTGGGATCGAACCCAGGTCTGTGGCGCTGCAAGTGCAGTAAGGCACATGGAAACATAGAAAATAGGTGCAGGTGTAGGCCATTTGGCCCTTCGAGCCTGCACCGCCATTCAATATGATCATGGCTGATCATCCAACTCAGAATCCTGTACCTACCTCCTCTCCATACCCCCTGATCCCTTTAGCCACAAGGGCCACATTTAACTCCCTCTTAAATATAGCCAATGAACTGGCCTCAACTACATTCTGTGGCAGAGAATTCCAGAGATTCACCACTCTCTGTGTGAAAAATGTTTTTCTCATTTCGGTCCTAAAAGATTTCCCCTTTATCCTTAAACTGTGACCCCTTGTTCTCGACTTCCCCAACATCGGGAACAATCTTCCTGCATCTAGCCTGTCCAACCCGTTAAGAATTTTGTAAGTTTCTATAAGATCCCTCCTCAATCTTATAAATGCTCTGTACTCCCTCTATGACAAGAATGTCCTTCCTCAGAATAGGAGACCAAAACTGTACGCAATACTCCAGGTGTGGTCTCACCAAGACCCTGCACAACTGCAGTAGAACCTCCCTGCTCCTATAATCAAATCCTTTTACTATGAATGCTAACATATCATTCGCTTTCTTCACTGCCTGCTGCACCTGCATGCCTACTTTCAAGGACTGGTGTACCATGACACCCAGGTCTCGTTGCATCTCCCTTTTTCTAATCGGCCACCATTCAGTTAATAGTCTACTTTCCTGTTTTTGCCACCAAAGTGGTTAACTTCACATTAATCCATATTATACTGCATCTGCCATGCATTTGCCCACTCACCCAGCCTATCCGAGTCACCTTGCAGCCTCCTAGCATCCCCCTCACAGCTAACACTGCCCCCCAGCTTTGTGTCATCCGCAAACTTGCAGATGTTGCATTCAATTCCCTCGTCCAAATCATTAATATATATTGTAAATAGCTGGGGTCCCAGCACTGAGCCTTGCGGTACCCCACTAGTCATTGCCTGCCATTCTGAAAAGGACCCGTTTACTCCTACTCTTCGCTTCCTGTCTGCCAGCCAGTTCTCTATCCACATCAATACTGAACCCCCAATACCATGTGCTTTAAGTTTGTATACTAATCTCTTATGTGGGACCTTGTCGAAAGCCCTCTGAAAGTCCAGATATAACACATCCACTGCTTCTCCCTTATCCACTCTACTAGTTACATCCTCGAAAAATTCTATAAGATTCGTCAGACATGATTTACCTATCATAAATCCATGCTGACTTTGTCCAATGATTTCACCACTTTTCAATTGTGCTGCTATCCCATCTTTAATAACTGACTCCAGCAGTTTCCCCATTATCGATGTTAGACTAACTGGTCTGTAATTCCCCGTTTTCTCTCTCCCTGCCTTTTTTAAAAGTGGGGTTACATTAGTTACCCACCAATCCTCAGGAACCACTCCAGAATCTAAAGAGTTTTGAAAAATTATCACTACTGCATCCACTATTTCTGGGGCTACTTCCTTAAGTACTCTGGAATGCAGCCTGTCTGGCCCTGGGGATTTATCGGCCTTTAATCCATTCAATTTATCTAACACCACTTCCCGGCTAACCTGGATTTCACTCAGTTCCATCTCATTTGACCCCTGGTCCCCTGCTATTTCCGGCAGATTATTTAAGTCTTCCTAAGTGAAGACAGAACCGAAGTAGTTATTCAATTGGTCTGCCATGTCCTTGTTCCCCATGATCAATTCACCTGTTTCTGTAGGCAAGGGACCTACATTTGTTTTAACTAATCGTTTTCTCTTCACATATCTATAACAACTTTTACAGTCAGTTTTTATGTTCCCTGCCAGTTTTCTTTCTTAATCTATTTTCCCTTTCCTAATTAAGCCCTTTGTCCTCCTCTGCTGGACTGAATTTCTCCCAGTTCTCTAGTAGGCTGCTTTTGCTGGCTAATTTGTATGCTTCGTCTTTTGTTTTGATACTATCCCTGATGTCCCTTGTTATCCACGGATGCACTACCTTCCCTGATTTATTCTTTTGCCAAACTGGGATTTGTAGTTCATCCATGCAGTCTTTAAATGCCTTCCATTGCATATCCACCGTCAACCCTTTAAGAATCAATTGCCAGTCTATCTTGGCCAATTCACGCCTCATACCCTCAAAGTTACCTTTCTTTAAGTTCAGAACCCTTGTTTCTGAATTAATTATGTCACTCTCCATCCTAATGAAGAACTCAACCATATTATGGTCACTCTTGCCCAAGGGGCCAGGCACAACAAGACTGCTAACTAACCCTTCCTCATTATTCAATACCCAGTCTAGAATAGCCTGCTCTCTCGTTGGTTCCTCTACATGTTGGTTTAGAAAGCTATCCCGCATACATTCCAAGAAATCCTCTTCCTCAGCACCCCTGCGAATATGATTCACCCAATCTATATGTAGATTGAAGTCACCCATTATAACTGTTTTACCTTTGTTGCACGCATTTCTAATTTCCTGTTTGATGCCATCCCCAATTCCACTACTACTGTTAGGTGGCCTGTACACAACACCCACCGGCGTTTTCTGCCCCTTAGTGTTTCGCAGCTCTACCCATATCGATTCCACATCCTCCAAGCTAATGTCCTTCCTTTCTATTGCGTTAATCTCCTCTCTAACCAGCAACGCTACCCCACCTCCCTTTCCTTTCTGTCTATCCCTCCTGAATATTCAATATCCCTGGATGTTCAGCTCCCAGCCTTGGTCACCCTGGAGCCATGTCTCCGTGATCCCAACTATATCATAATCATTAATTGCTATCTGCACATTCAACTCATCCACCTTATTACGAATGCTCCTTGCATTGAGACACTAAGCCTTCAGGCTTGTTTTTAAAACGCTCTTACCCCTTATACAATTATGTTGAAAAGTGGCCCTTTTTGATTTTTGCCCTGGATTTGTCTGCCTGCCACGTTTACTTTTCACCTTGCTACCTATTGCTTCTACCCTCATTTTACATCCCTCTGTCTCTCTGCTCACACATATAAGAAACCCACCAACTCTTATTTTCTGTTTATTATCTTTTTCTTCCTTCCCCCCTACATTGGGTCTGATTGCTTCCCTTCTCTGCCTCCTGCCTCACACACTGTCTACTAGCTTTCTCTATTTGAGTCCCTCCCCCCAACCGTTCTAGTTTAAAGTCTCTGCAAATCTTTGCATATATCCCCGCCAGGATATTGGTACCACCGATGCTACTGCTGCGCCACCATGCTGTGCATGAGGCAGAGGGTCTCCATTACCTTTCTTTGCAGCTCCTCAGGTGAATCGTCAGTTGTGGCATCAACCACGTCTGCAGCGATGTCATCAGCGGTGTGAGTGGCCATATCAGCGGTGTGAGCGGCCATATCGGCGGTGTCTTCGGCCATATTGGCGGTGTGAGCGGCGGTGTCATCAGCCATATTGGCAGTGTGAGCGGCGGTGTCATCGGCCATATCGGCGGTGTCATCGGCCATATTGGCGGTGTCATCGGCCATATTGGCGGTGTCATCGGCCATATTGGCGGTGTGATCGGCGGTGTCATCGGCCATATCGGCGGTGTGAGCGGCCATATTGGCGGTGTCATCGGCCATATTGGCGGTGTGAGCGGCAGTGTCATCAGCCATATTGGCGGTGTCATCGGCCATATCGGCGGTGTCATCGGCCATATTGGCGGTGTGAGCGGCGGTGTCATCGGCCATATTGGTGGTGTGAGCGGCCATATTGGCGGTGTCATCGGCCATATTGGCGGTGTGAGCGGCGGTGTCATCGGCCATATTGGCGGTGTCATCGGCCATATTGGCGGTGTCATCGGCCATATTGGCGGTGTCATCGGCCATATTGGTGGTGTCATCAGCCATATCGGCGGTGTGAACGGCCATATCTGTGGTGTGAGCGGCCATAGCGGCGGTGTCATCGGCCATATTGGCGGTGTGAGCGGCGGTGTCATCGGCCATATCGGCGGTGTCATCGGCCATATTGGCGGTGTCATCGGCCATATTGGCGGTGTGAGTGGCCATAATGGCGGTGTCATCGGCCATATCGGCGGTGTGAGCGGCGGTGTCATCGGCCATATCGGCGGTGTGAGCGGCGGTGTCATCGGCGGTGTCATCGGCCATATTGGCGGTGTCATCGGCCATATTGGCGGTGTCATCGGCCATATTGGCGGTGTGAGCGGCGGTGTCATCGGCCATATCGGCGGTGTGAGCGGCCATATAGGCGGTGTCATCGGCCATATTGGCGTTGTGAGCGGCAGTGTCATCGGCCATATCGGCGGTGTGAGCGGCCATATTGGCGGTGTCATCGGCCATATTGGCGGTGCGAGCGGCGGTGTCATCGGCCATATTGGTGGTGTCATCGGCCATATCGGCGGTGTCATCGGCCATATTGGCGGTGTGAGCGGCGGTGTCATTGGCCATATTGGTGGTGTGAGCGGCCATATTGGCGGTGTCATCGGCTATATTGGCGGTGTGAGCGGCGGTGTCATCGGCCATATTGGCGGTGTCATCGGCCATATTGGCGGTGTCATCGGCCATATTGGCGGTGTCATCGGCCATATTGGTGGTGTCATCGGCCATATCGGCGGTGTCAGCGGCCATATCTGTGGTGTGAGCGGCCATAGCGGCGGTGTCATCGGCCATATTGGCGGTGTGAGCGGCGGTGTGAGCGGCCATATTGGCGGTGTGAGCGGCCATATCGGCGGTGTGAGCGGCCATATCGGCGGTGTGAGCGGCCATATCAGCAGTGTGAGCGGCCATATCGGCGGTGTGAGCGGCCATATTGGCGATGTGAGCGGCCATATCGGCGGTGTGAGCGGCCATAGCGGCGGTGTCATCGGCCATATCGGCGGTGTGAGCGGCCATATCGGCGGCTCTGGTGGTGTTGTTAGCCGTGTTGGTGTCCATGTCTGAAAAGAGCCTGCAAGTAGGGAGCACAATCCATCAGCACACCCATCCGGAGAAGCTGTGCCTTTCCGGATGGGTCACAGAGAGAACATGCAAACTCCACACACACACACAGCCGAAGGAGAAGGCACACGGTCACAGGGAGAACGTGCGAACTCCACACACACACACAGCACTCGAGTTCAGCATCAAACTCATTCCCAGCCTCGGCAAGGCCATCAGCATAATCAAGGACAAGTCACATACTGGCCACTCCCTCTTTTCCCCTCTCCCATCAGGCAACAGGTATAGAAATGTGAAAACGCACAGATTCAGGGACAGTTTTTTCCCAGCAGTTGTCAGGCAACTGAACTATCCTACCCCAACCAGAGAGCAGTGCTGAACTACTATCTACCTCATTGATAGTACTCCCTCTATACTCATGACTGCGTAGCCGGTCACAGTGCGAACTCCATCATCAAGTTCGCTGACGACACCACTGTTGTGGGACGTATCACTGATGGGGATGAGTCATAGTATAAAAGAGAGATCGAGCGACTGTCCATATGGTGCCAGCACAATAACCTGGCCCTCAACACCAGCAAACCAAGGAACTGATTGTGGACTTTGGAAGGAGTAGGATGGGGTCCCACAGCCCCGTTTATATCTACGGGACGATGGTTGAAAGGGTCAAGAGCTTCAAATTCCTGGGCGTGCACATGTCTGAAGATCTTTCCTGGTCCGAGAACACTAATGCAATCATCAAGAAAGCTCATCAGCGCCTCTACTTCCTGAGAAGACTATGGAGAGTCGGTGTGTTAAGGAGGACTCTCTCTAACTTCTACAGGTGCACAGTAGAGAGCATGCTGACCGGTTGCATTGTGCCTTGGTTCGGCAACTTGAGCGCCCTGGAGAGGAAAAGACTGCATAAAGTAGTAAACACTGCCCACTCCATCATCGGCTCTGACCTCCCTTCCATCGAGGGGATTTATCGCAGTCGCTGCCTCAAAAAGGCTGGAAGTATCATCAAAGACCCACACCATCCTGGCCACACACTCATCTCCCTGCTTCCTTCAGGTAGAAGGTACAGGAGCCTGAAGACTGCAACAACCAGGTTCAGGAATAGCTACTACCCGACAGCCATCAGGCTATTAAACCTGGCTCGGACAAAACTCTGATTATTAATAACCAATCATCTGTTATTTGCACTTTATCATTTTATTTATTCATGTGTGTATATATTTATATTATAGTATATGGACACACTGATCTGTTTTGTAGTAAATGCCTACTATGTTCTGTGTGCTGAAGCAAAGCAAGAATTTCTTTGTCCTATCAGGGACACATGACAATAAACTCACTTGAACTTGAACTTAATGGCCCTTGGTCTATATTTGATCGGACTTTACTGGGTTTATCTTGCACTAAACATTATTCCCTTATCATGCATCTGTACACTGTAAATGGCTCGACTGTAATCATGTATTGTCTGTCCACTGACTGGATAGCACGCAACAAAAAACTTTTCTCTGTACCTCGGTAAACGTGACAATAAACTAAACTGACCCGGGTCTCTGGCGCTGTGAGGCAGCAGCTCTAATGTAAATTGGCTTCTTTGAATTGTCCCCGAGCGTGTAGAATAACATAGAACTAGCATGCGGGTGATCGTTCGTCAGCGTGGACTCGGTGGGCCAAAGGACCAGTTTCCACGCAGTAGCTCTAAAACTAAACTTAAAAAAAAAAAAAAATTAAATATTTGTATTTTATTAGAAGTAAGTACAATTGTATACAATCATATTTTCATAATACCTTTTATGTACAGCTTCTTATTTTTTTATTTTTTTGAAATAAAGAAGAAAAAGAGAAAAGTTAGATAATGAAAAATTGAAAAATGTGAGATATATAGTGTGTGAAAAAGAAAAATAAAGAATGAAAAAAGAAAGTTGAGACATAGAAAATAGAAGAAAGAGAATAAAAGAAAAGAGAAGAAAAGAAAATAGAAGATCATTTATAATCTTGACCATCCGCAGTCACGGATTAGCTTTTACACCTGTTTTGCACCATATGTTTCCAAAAAAAAGACAAATGGAGACCAACTCGTTAAGAATTGGTCAAATTTATCTATTAGGAGGAATCGCATTTCCTCAAGATGTGCGGTATCCAACATACTTGCAATCCACATTTTGAGCGTTGGTATTGGTGTATTTTTCCAAAATTTCAATATTAATTTTTTTGCCATTATTAAACCATAATTAAAAATTGACTTTTGAGATGAGCTCAATTTGTTCCCGTCTTCCATTACCCCAAATATAATCAATTCATTATTGGGTTCCATTTTTGTCTTAAATAGTTTGGTAAATATTTCGAAAATATCACTCCAAAATCCATGAAGTTTTATACAAGAAACAAAAGAGTGTGTTATAGTTGCATCTTGGGTTAAACATTTATCGCAAATGGGCGATATATTTGGATAACATTTATTTAATCTTGTTTTTGAGTAATATAATCTATGTAAAATTTTAAATTGGATTAGATTATGTCTTGCGTTAATCGAACACTTGTGAATGTATGTCAAATACTTTTCCCATGTAGCCTTCGTAATTTTTATCAATAATTCCCGTTCCCACTCTTCTCTAATTACCTCGGTCACAGGTATATCTATATTTAAGATACTATTATATAAATATGATATTAATTTTTGTGTATCAGCTGTTATATTCATTACTTCTTCTAGTACATCAGGAGTTATTTTTTGATATCCCTGTATGTATGTCTTCAAAAAATTACAAATCTGAAAATATTTAAAATAATGAGTGTTTTTCAGTTTAAATTTTAATTGTAATTGTTGAAATGATAATAAATCTCCCATTTCATACATGTCCCCGATCCTTTCAATTCCTAAACTTTCCCATTGATTATATATTTTATCCATCATAGATGGTTTAAATAAAGGATTATTCGCTATCGGTGTTAACAATGATAGGTTTCTTAATTTTAAGGATAATTTTATTTGTTTCCATATTCTTATTGTATCTTGTATAATTGGGTTTTTCTTATATATTGTATTGTTCATTTTTTTCGGGGAGAAGAGGATTGTTCCTATATTACAAGGATAACAATCCTATTTCTCCATTTTTATCCATTCTGTCTTTTGAGTTGAACTATCCAACCAGTAAATTATATTCTTAATATGTATTGCCCAATAGTAATACAAAAAATTAGGGAGTGAAAGTCCCCCGACATCTTTTGGTTTACATAAGTGTTCTTTTTTAATTCTATGTGATTTATAATCCCAAACAAAATTTGTAATATTAGCATTCAGTTTAGAAAAAAAATATTTTGGTACATATACTGGTATAGATTGAAATAGGTATAATAACTGTGGTAGGAAGCTCATTTTAATAGCATTTATTCTGCCTATTAATGATAAAGGGAGTGTTTTCCAAAATTTTATCATTATATTAAGTTTATTTATTAAGGGTATAAAATGGCATTGAATAAAGCTTTATGTTTTCTAGTAATCTGAATACCCAAATATTTGAATTTTTCTGTTGCTATTTTAAAGGGGAATTTCAATAAGTGTGTGGATTCTTGAGGTTTTAACGTGATGATTTCACTTTTGTTCCAGTTTATTCAATATCCAGAAAAGGACCCAAATTCCTCTATTAAATTTAATAAATTTGGTATGCTCGTTTGTGAATTTGATATATATAACAAAATATCGTCTGCACACAATGAAATTTTATTATTTGAGTCCCTAGTATTATAACCCTGAATATTCGGATGGCTTCTTATACTTTCAGCCAGAGGTTCTATCATCAGGGCAAATAGCAGGGGTAATAAAGCACATCCCTGCCTATTACCCCTTGATAATTGAAATTTTTGAGATAACATGCAATGTTAGTTAATATTCTTGCCAGCGGTTTATCATATAATAAATTCACCCATGCAATAAAATTCTCTCCCATATTAAATTTTTGTAATACTTTGTATAAATACTGCCATTCTACCTGATCAAATGCTTTCTCTGCGTCCAAAGAAATAATTGCTAAGTCTTTTTCCTCCATTTTATGTGAGTACATTATATTAAACAGGCGTCTCAAATTATTAAATGAATATCTTTTGGGTATAAACCCCGTTTGATCAGGGTTTATCAATTTACTAATATATTTGCTTAGTCTTCTAGCTAAAGTCTTTGCTAGAATTTTCTGGTCTGTATTTAAAAGTGATATAGCTTTATATGAGCCCGGTTCCTCTAGATCTTTATCTTTCTTTGGAATAAGCGTAATAGTTGATTCTGCTAATGTTTCAGGTAGATTATTTTCTTTAAAAACGTAAGTATATAAATTAAATAGATAGGGGGTCGTTATCTCATGAAACTTTTTATAAAATTCATTACTAAAATGTCTTACCATTTTTCAGCGATTTTATTGTTTCACCTATTTCTTCGATTGTAATTTGCGCTCCTAGTTCTTCTTGTTCCAAAAGGTCAAGTTTTGGTAGATTACATTTATCTAAAAAGTTTGTAATTTTACTATCTTCTGTTTTGGTTTTTGATGTGTATAAATGTTGATAAAATTGAACAAATCTTTTATTGATATCTTTAGGTAGTGTTAGTAATTCACCATTCTCGGATTTAATTTTATTTATAGTATTTTCCTTTTCCTGTTTTTTCAATTGACGCGCCAACAGCTTATGTGGTTTGTCACCAAACTCAAAATGTTCCTGTTTTGTAATTTGGAATAATCTTATTACTCTTGCCGAGAGAATTCGGTTAAGTTTAAATTTCAGTAGTATTATATTATTATGTTTATCTATAGTGGGATCTTTAGCATTATCTAACTCTAACTCTTATTTCTTGTTCTAACAGCATCTGTTCTGTTTTATTTTTCTTATTTTGAAAAATTTCATATGAAATTATAATTCCTCTAATAAATGCTTTAAAAGTTTCCCATATTCAAGAAGGTGAGGTACCTGGTGTATCATTTAACTCAAAAAATGATATCATTTGTTGTTTCAAATATTGATAACCCTGTAAGTCATTTAATATATATGTGTTCAACCTCCAAAAAAATGTATTTCCCGGCATTCCTTCAAATTTTACTAAAAAAGTCAATGGAGAGTGATCAGAAATACTACTAATATGGTAAGTTGGGTTAATTATATAGGGCATTAATTTCCTATCCACTAAAAAATAATCAATTCTTGAGTATGTTTTATGTACCGAAGAGTAATACGAGTATTCCCTTCCTGCTGGGTTAGCAGATCTCCATACATCTGTTATGTTAGTATTTTTTATATATGTATTTAGAAATTCACTAGTCTTAGATTTTATATTACTCCTTCTTTGTTTTGCTGATTTGTCTAAGTATGGATCTAAAACACAGTTGAAATCCCCTCCTATTATGACATTTTGATAATTAAACTCCAGTATTATATCTATAATTTTCTCAAAGAATTGAGGGTTATCAAAATTCGGAGCGTAAATATTTACCATAGTTATTGGGGTAGCATAAATTTCTCCCCTCTAAAACTAAACTAAGGACGATTCAGCATATGTGGGGGATGGGAGCAAATTGAGATGGATAAGGATGCCAGAAACAAATTATGGCAGAATGAATAATGAACAGGTTTAAAAACTGGAGTTCAATGGATGGAATAAAACATAGTTTGAGAGAAAGGTGAATGGGGAAAAAAGGCGTGGACTAATTTCTAAATGGGGTGAGAATCCAGAAATCGGAGGTGCAAAAGGACTTGGGAGTTCTGGTGCAGGATTCCCAAAAAGGTAATCAGCAAGACAAATCGGTGATAAAGAAGGCAAACGCAATAGTAGCATTTATTTAAAGAGGGCTAGAATACAAAAACAGGGATGTAATGCTGAGGCTCTATAAGGCGCTGGTCAGGCCACATTTGGAGTATTGTGAGCAATTTCGTGCACCATATCTGAAGAAGGATGTGCTGGCTATGGAGAGGGTCCAGAGGAGGTTTACGAGAATGATCCCACGAATGAGCTGGTTAACCTATGATGAGCGTTTATGACGGCAGTGGGCCTGTACTCGCTGGAGTTCATTGAAATGCACCAAATAGTGAAAGGTTTGGACAGTATGGATGTGGATAGGATGTTTCCACTCATGGGAGAGTCTCGGACAAGGGTTCCCAGCCTGGGGTAAATTCACCCCCCATAGGCTCCATTTTGCCTACCCAGGGTGCAAATTTATTGATTCTGGATTTGTACATATTTTTTCTCATTGACTAACTGTGTTTGGTTCTGGTATCTGTTCATCATTAGTTGTTCATAAATAAGTGAAATAATATTGTAATGTGTTATTAAAGTTGCCAGGGTAAATGGGATGAAAAAGGTTGGCAACCCCTGGTCTAGGACCAGAGCCTCAGTATTAAAGGACATTCCTTTAAGAAGGAGATGAAGAATGTCCTTAGTCAGAGGGTGATGAATCTGTGGAATTCATTGCCACAGGCGGCGGTGGAGGCCAAGTCATTGGATATTTTTAAGGATAGATTCTTGATTAGAACGAGTGTCAGGGGTTATGGGGAGAAGTCAGGACAGACTTGATGGGCCGAATGGCCTAATTCTGCTCCTGTAACTTATGAGCGAGGGGTCAGTGTTACCTGAGGTGTTAACATATGATGGACAAGTAAATGGGATTGTGGTGATGTCCAGGATAGAGAGTATTGCTCAATATGGTGAAATGATGCACTGCCATTCCTTCTAAGCTTACTTTAGAGATACAGCATGGAAACAGGCCGTTCGGCCCACCAAGTACGCGCCATCCAGCGATCACCCGTACACTATGTCTACCCTACTCACTGGGGGCAATTTTCAGAATTAATCTACACATCTGCACGTCTTTGGAATGAGGGGGGAAATCGGAGCACCCGAAGAAAACACAAACAGTCACAGAGAGAACGTACAAACTCTAGTCCCACCTGCCTGCATTTGGCCCATATCCCTCTCAACCTTTCCTATTTCCAGACCTGTCAAAATGTCTTTTAAATCGAAGATAAGACACAAAATGCTGGAGTAACTCTGGAGCATCTCTGGAGAGAAGGAATGGGTGACGTTTCATGTTGAGACCCTTCTTCAGAGTGATGACGAGAGTGGGCACAGAGATAAAATGTAGTCAGAGACAGTGAGATTCGTGAGAGAACTGGGAAGGGGGAGAGCTGGAGAGAGAGGGAAAGCAAGGGCTACTTGAGTTTAGAGAAGTCAATGTTCATACCACTGGGGTGTAAGCTGCCCAGGCAAAATTTGAGGGGCTGTTCATAAGTTCATAAGTGATAGGAGCTGAATTAGGCCATTCGGCCCATCAAGTCTACTCCGCCATTCAATCATGGCTGATCTATCTCTCCCTCCTAACCCTGTTCTCCTGCATTCTCCACATAACCCCTGACACCCGCACTAATCAAAAATCTTTCTATCTCTGTCAGTCTGAAGAAAGGTCTCGACCCGAAACGTCGCCTATTCCTTCTCTCCATAAATGCTGCCTCACACGCTCAGTTCCTCCCGCATTTTTGTCTACCTTCGATTTTTCCAGCATCTGCAGTTGCTTTCTTAAACAAAAATCTCTCTATCTCTGCCTTTGAAATATCCATTGACGGCCTCCACAACCTTCTGTGGCAAAGAATTCCACACAATCACCACCCTCTGACTAGCAGCAATTGTGAAACCAGTCTCAGACAACTGGGTACCTCCAACCACCCTAATGTCAGGCCTCAGGAATCATACATGTTTACATGTATCCAACATTGTTAATTATGTTAATTATGTTAATTATGACCAATGCAGTGAGCTGCAGCCAATGCTCACGATAAACCCACCAAATTATTCAATCCTCTTTAAACAGATCTCCTGGCAACAACTCTATGATTGGCTATTCATCACAACCCCGTGAAAAGTACCTCAAACACTAACATCAAGCAGTGCACATACGCAAACAAACACAATGTACAGGTCCACCACCGATTCTGCGGCAACTGGTGGTCCAGACAAAATTACGAGTGCACTCTTGAAATGCCCCCGGAACTCTCCCGCGAAAATGTGGTACCCAGGCCGGGTGAGGCGGCTGATCTTAACCTCATCGGGACTTCTGTGCCGATCGGCGGGGTGAATTTGCCCCCGGCGGCCAGAGCCGGCAGATCTGTTCCAATTGCCCACTTCCACGGCCTACTTTGCGGGCCGATATCTCAGCCCACCGGCGGCCTAGGTGGACCGTTCCAGTACCATTGAACTTCCCTCGAGACCATAACCTCTTTTTGTCCAGCAAAAAGGATAATCCAGAAAGGCTCTGGAACCAAGGGTGCCGGAAATTCGGTGGTGGATCTGTACATTTGACTGGTTGCATCACGGCCAGGTTCGGCAACTCGAAAGCCCAGGTAAGAAGGAGATTATAAAAGGTGGTGGACACTGCCCGGTCCATCACGGGTACTGACCTCCCCACCATCATATGGTCCTGAGAAAACAAGGCCTGTATACCAAAAGCTCTATTCACCATGGAGGGCAATGTCAAAGATCAATGAAAAACCGAAGATAGACACAAAAGGCTGGAGGAACTCAGTGGGACTGACAGCATCCCTGGCGAAAGGGGCAGGTGACGTTTCGGGTTTGATTACACTGTCCTGATTAGTTTTACTGATTGTATGCCTTGTTGTCATCTTCTCCCCTGCCAACAATGAACCATTCTAGTCTGCAGAAGGGTCCCGACCCGAAATGTCACCCATTCCTTCTCTCCAGAGATGCTGTCTGTCCCGCTGAGTTACTCCAGCATTTTATGTCTACCTTCGAATGAACCAATCTACTATTCCTTGATCATCGTCTGCTTTCAAATGTCTTCCATATCTCTCGTTTGCCTCACCCCTGACTCTCAGTCTGAAGAAGGGTCTCGACCCTAAACGTCACCCATTCCTTTTCTCCACAGATGCTGCCTGACCCACTGAGATATTCCAGATTTTATGTCTATCTTTGGTTCAAACCAGCATCTGCAGTTCTGCTCCTTCCCACACATCAATGAGGGACCGTGTTCTCTGGGTTAACCAGATGCAGTGTTATTTTATTCTACTTACAGCCTGAGATGCTTCACCATACTTCGACCGCAGGCTGCGGGCGCTTGAATCGCCCCGACGCGGGAGCTTGGATCGCCCCGACGCGGGGGATTCGACTGCCGGCTGCGGGAGCACCAATTGCCCCGACAGATGGATCATCTGCCCCGACTGGAGGAGAAAAATGAGGGAAGAAGGTTAGACTTTATTGCCTTCCATCATAGCGAGGAATCCGCTGTGGTGGATGTTTATGGTAACTTTTATGTAGTTGTGTGTCTTGTTACTTTTTTTGTACGGCGAATTGGTAATTCGAATATCACTGTACCTTAATTGGTACAGGTGACAATAAAAGACCTTTGAAACCTTTGAAAACAAAGCTTTTCACTTTATCTCAGTACACGTGACAATAATAAGCCTACACATATAGTTCTCCAATACAGACTGGGCACAAACTAAACACCACCATAATGAGAAGAACTGATCCGCTGTAGATGGTAATTTGACATTGCATCTTATTCTGGTCTCTCTTTCAGGCCATTTGCCCCATCTTGCTCTACATTTAAGATAGTCACAAAATGCTGGAGTAGGTGACGTTATGGGTCAAGACTCTTCTTCAGACTGAGCGTCAGGGGTGAGGCAAACGAGAGATAGAGAGGAGGAGAACCACAAAAATGCTGGAGAAACTCAGCGGGTGCAGCAGCATCTATGGAGCGAAGGAAATAGGTCCTTCGCTCCATAGATGCTGCTGCACCCGCTGAGTTTCTCCAGCATTTTTGTGTACCTCCGAGAGATAGAGAGGGTGATATAAGGACTGCAGATGCTGGTTTACAATGAAGATAGGCCCAAAACATCACCCATTCCTTCTATCCAGAGATGCCGCCTGTCCCGCTAAGTTACTCCAGCATTTTGAGTCTATCATTGGTGTAAATCAGCATCTGCTGTTTTTTCCTATACATTTTGTCTGCTCTACATTTAGATACAGATCCTCCCCACTGCGTGGTCACCCTCTTTATGTACGGCCCATCCATCCAAAAGAGAGTTTGGGAGTTCAGCAGATGCATTTGGCCGTTGCTATGGGACAGGAGGCATCTTCTACCAAGTGGGAAATCGGTCCTTACTTCGGCATTTCCCATTTGCAAACCGTTCTTGTTACAACGAGCTCTCGGGAAGAGAACTCAGTCGCAATCCGGGGATGAGCCAATTGACAATAGACAATAGACAATAGGAGAAGGCCATTTGGCCCTTCGAACCAGCACCACCATTCAATGAGATCATGGCTGATCATCCTCAATCAGTACCCAGTTCCTGCCTTCTCCCCATATCCCCTGGCTCCACCATCTTTAAGAGCCCTATCTAGCTCTCTCTTGAAAGCATCCAGAGCACCAGCCTCCACAGCGCTCTGATGTAGAGAATTCCACAGAATTCATAACTCTCTGTGTGAAGAAGTGATTCCTCGTCTTCGTTCTACATGGCTTACACGTTATTCACAAACTGCGGCCCCTGGTTCTGGACTCCCCCAACATTGGGATCATGTTTCCTGCCTCTAGCGTGTCCAAACTCTATATAATCTTATATGTTTCAATAAGATCTCCTCTCATCCTTCTAAACTCCAGAGTGTACAAGCCCAGCCGCTCCATTCTCTCAGCATATGACAGTCCCGCCATCCCGGGAATTAACCTTGTAAACCTACGCTGCACTCCCTCAATAGCACGGATGTCCATCCTCAAATTAGGGGACCAATACTGTACACAATGGTCTGACTAGGGCCCTGTACAACTGCAGAAGGACCTCTTTGCTCCTATACTCAAATCCTCTTGTTATGTAGGCCAACATGCCATTCACTTTCTTCACTGCCTGCTGTACCTGCATGCTTATTTTCATTGACTGATGAGCAAGGAACCCCAGATCCCGTTGCACTTCCCATTTTCCCAAATTGACACCATTTAGATAGTAATCTGTCTTCCTGGTTTTGCTACTAAAGTGGATAACCTCACATTTATCCACATTAAACTGCATCTGCCATGCATCTGCCCACTCACCCAACCTGTCGAAATCACCCTGCATTCTCATAGCATCATCCTCACATGTTCACACTGCCACCCAGCTTTGTGTCATCTGCAAATTTGCTAATGTTACTTTGAACCCCTTCATCTAAATCATTGATGTATGTTGTAAATATGTGCGGTCCCAGCACCGAGCCTTGCGGTACCCCACTAGTCACTGCCTGCCATTCTGAAAGGGACCCTTTAATCCCTACTCTTTGTTTCCTGTCTGCCAACCACTTCTCTATCCATGTCAGCACTCTACCCCCAAAACCATGTGCCCTATGTTTGCCCACTAATCTCCTATGTGGGACCTTATCAAATGCTTTCTGAAAGTCCAAGTACACCACATCCACTGGCCCCCCTCCCTTGTCCATTTTCCTCGTTAGATCCTCAATAAATTCCAGAAGATTAGTCAAGCATGATTTCCCCTTCGTAAATCCATGCTGACTCAGACCGATCCTGTTACTGCTATCCAAATGCCGCTATTTCATCTTTTAATGATTGACTCCAGCATCTTCCCCACCACCGATGTCAGGCTAACAAGTCTATAATTCCCTGTTTTCTCTCTCCCGCCTTTCTTAAAAAGTGGGATAACATTAGCTACCCTCCAATCCACATGAACTGATCCTGAATCTATAGAACATTGGAAACTGATCACCAATGCATCCACAATATCTAGAGCCACTTCCTTAAGTATTCTAGGATGCAGACTATCAGGCCCTGGGGATTTATCAGCCTTCATTCCCATCAGTCTATCCAACACTATTTCCTGCCCAATGTGGATTTCCTTCAGTTCCTCCATCACCCCAGATCCTCTGGCCACTAGTACATCAGGAGTGTCCTCCTTAGTGAAAACGGATACAAAGTACCTGTTCAACTGATCTACCATTTCCTTGTTCCCCATAATATATTCACCTTTTTCAGTCTTCAAGGGTCCAACTTTGGTCTTTACTAATGTTTTCCTCTTTACATACCTAAAGAAGCTTTTACTATTCTCTTTTATATTCTTGGCTGGCTTACTTTCGTACCTCATCTTTTGTCCCCGTATTGCCTTTTTAGTTATCTTCTGTTGCTCCTTAAACATTACCCAATCCTCTGGCTTCCCGCTCATCTTTGTTATGTTGTACTTCTTCTCTTTTACATTTAAATTGTCCCTGACGTCCCTTGCCAGCCACGGCCGCCCCTTACTCCCCTTAGAATCTTTCTTCGTATTTGGAATGAACTGATCCTGCACCTTCTGTATTATTCCCATAAATACCTAGCATTTTGTTCCACTGTGATCCCTGCTAGTGTATCTTTCCAGTCAACTTTGGCCAGCTCCTCCCTCATGGCTCCATAGTCACCTTTATTCAACTGTAACACTGACACCTCCGATCCACCCTTCTCCCTCTCCAATTGTAGATTATACTTGACCATATTATGGTCACTATCTACCTCCTAATGGCTCATTAACCTCAAGTTCCTTTATCAAATCCGGTTCATTACATAACACTAAAGCCAGAATTGCCTTCTCCCTGGTTGGCTCCAATACAAGCTACTCTAAGAATCCATCATGAAGGCACTCCACAAACTCCCTTTCTTGGGGTCCAGTACTAACCTGATTTCCCCAGTCTACCTGCATGTTGAAATCTCCCATAACAACTGTAGCATTACCTATACTACATGCCAATTTTAATTCCTGAATCAACTTGCACCCAATATTCAGGCTACTGTTTGGGGGCCTTTAGATAAGTCCAATTTGGGGTCTTTTTACCCTTACAATTCCTTAGTTCTATCCATTCTGACTCTACATTTCCTGTTTCAATGTCACCCTTTTAAGGGACTGAATTTCATTCCTCACCAACAGAGCTACCCCAGCCCCTCCAATTCATGGTTCAAGGATGCAAAAAGTTGGGTTTACAAGTGAAGCTTTGACTAAGTCAAACCCTATTTTAAAAGAATTTTAAATTAAAAGGAGTCTGCAGATGCTGTAAACGAGTTCATGTGGAAGAATAAGCAACGGTTGAACAAGCCAATTTATTGCATTTGAAGTGAAAATGCAATTTGTCCAATTTAAACTAGTTTGCCTGACCCATGGATATTTGCCCAGCCTCAAAGATTCACGTTTCCTCACCCCATCAACAAAAAAAGCATGATTAGTACAAAACTGAACAGATACTTCTACAGAGGCTTCGTTTATGACTCGGCTGAATCCAACATTCCTAAAGCACTACCATAATTAACTCGTTTAAGAAAGAACTGCAGATGCTGGAAAAATCGAAGGTTGACAAAAATGCTGGAGAAACTCAGCGGATGAGGCAGTACGCATCACCCGCTGAGTTTCTCCAGCATTTTTGTCTCCCATAATTAATTCACTCCCTACACCCAGGAGGTGGGTATATGGAACAAGCTGCCAGAGGAGGTAATGGAGGCTGGTACAATGGCATTTAGAAGACATTTGGACTAATTGTCTGTTTCTCTAATATACACTGAACTTTTGTTGCTGTTTAGTAAGGGTTTTACAGTGCAATATGTTTACACTACTGTTGTACTGCTACGTAACCCGCTCCATGACACACTGAGGAGCACCTTCAGCAACAGACTGGTTCCACCAAGATGCAGCACAGAACGCCTCAGGAGATCCTGCTTCCCCGTGGCTATCAAACTGTACAACCCCATCCCCTTCCGTACACTAGCACTACTCCACACACTAGAGATAATTACAATGTTACCAAAGCCAATTAACCTACAATCCTGTACGTCTTTGGAGTGTGGGAGAAACCGAAGATCTCGGAGAAAACCCACGCAGGTCACGGGGAGAACGTTCAAACTCCGTATAGACAGCATCCGTAATAGGGATCGAACCTGGGTCTCCGGCATGCATTCGCTGTAAGGCAGCAACACTCCTGCTGCGCCACCATGACCGCCTTTATCTTGTGTTTTATGACTGTTGCCAGATCAATTTCCCTCCTTGGATAGATAAAGTTCTATCGTATCGTAAGTCAGTATTTAATTGTTCATTTTGTGAGATATGACAATAAAACACTCTTGACAGGTACATGGATAGGATAGGTATGGAGAGATATGGAGCAAATGCAGGCAGGAGGAACTAGTGTCGATGGAGCATCTTGGTCAATGTGGGCAAGACAAAATGTGCAGGAACAGCAGATGCTGGTTTACACTGAAGATAGACACAAAATACTGGAGAATCTCAGCGGGACAGGCAGATTACAACTCAGCGATATGAATATTGATTTCTCCAACTTCAAGTAACCCTTCCGTTCCCTCTCTCTCCATCCCTCCCCCACCCTAGTTCTCCCACTAGCTTCACTGTCCTGTCCTATCCATGTTCTCCAGAGATGCTGCCTGACCCGCTGAGTTACTCCAGCACTCTGTGTAACGTCACCTATCCATGTTCTCCAGAGATGCTCCCTAACATTTGTCGTTTCACATTGGGACCCTTCCGTTTGAGTGGGCCAGTGGAGTAGAGAAGCCAAGACAGTTGTTGCACCAACAGTGGATATAAAAAGGTCCAGAGAGGGTAGAAGGCTGGGTAGGGGCAGGGAGGAGGGGTTAGGTGGGGGAATGTTGGAGATTGGAGACAGGATTGTCACTGGATGGATAGGATTCTCTCCCATAAAGAAAAGCTCAGAGGTGGCAGAATAGCCCTACGTCCCTATGTTCCCAATGTAGGGGATGTCCAGAACCAGGGGTCACAGTTTAAGAATAAGACCCGCTGAGTCACTCCACCTTTTATCTTGGTATATTAACAGATTCAGATCTACCGTAGATCTCCTTTTGTAAGCCTGCTTGGCACTGTCCTTTTTCACCGGCATTCTCGATACTCCTTTCTTTGGTTATTAATCCACACAGAGAAGGTTAGAGTTTCGATCTCTAGTAGCTACCAGCTGTTTCAATGTCTGGCAGAATGGGTTTGATGAACCCACTTCAAGTTGACAGATGGAATGGAGCCCGTCTCTCATGGTTACGGATGAAGTTCACTGTGAGGTCACCGGCCAGGCACATTATGAGGTCACCTCTGATTATGATGGTTTACAAACTTGCGATCTTACGAATGGAAGGCCGGCCCAGAAGGGAATAAACCACTTCCCCATATGACCACAGGTCACAGTGGTTATAACCAACTGGACTCAAGTGGTAGATACAAGGAACTCAGTTCAGTTGAGTTTATTGTCACGTGTACAGAGAAATGCCTTTTCTCACGTGTTAAAAACAGTCAGCAGAAAGACAATTCATGATTGCAATCGAGCCATTTACAGTGTATAGATACTTGGTAAGGGAATAACGTTTAGTGCAAGATAAAGCCAGCAAAGTCTGATCAAGTATAGTCCGAGGGTCACCAATGAGGTAGATAGTAGTTCAGCACTGCTATCTGGTTGTGGTAGGATGCTTCAGTTGCCTGATAACAGCTGGAAAGAAACTGTCCCTGAATATGGAGATGCGCATTTTCACACTTCTGTACCTTTCCTAATTTGAGGAAGGACATTCTTGCTATTGAGGGAGTGCAGCGTAGGTTAACCAGGTTAATTCCCGGGATGGCCGGACCAACATATGATGAGAGAATGGGTCGACTGGGGTTCTATTTGCTGGCATTGAGAAGGATAAGAGGGGATCTTATAGAAACATATAAAATTCTTAAAAGAGTGAAGGCTAGATGCAGGGTCAATGTTCCCGATGTTGGGGGAGTCCAGAACCAGGGGTCACAGTTTAAGAATAACGGGTTAGACCATTTAGGACTCAGAAGAGGGAAAACGTTTTCACGCAGAAAATCTGTGGAATTCTCTGCCACAGGCAGTGGAGGCCAATTCACTGGATATTTTCAAGAGAGAGTTGGATGTGGCTCTTAGGGCTAACAGAATCAAGGGATATGGGGAGATAGCAGGAATGGGGTATTGATTTTGGATGATCAGCCAAGATCATATTGAAAGGCGGTGCTGGCTCGAAGGGCCGAATGGCCTAATCCTGCACCTATTTTCTATGTTTCTACGTCATGGTGAGTCCAGCACTCGTTGATGTCTGGTCCTGAAGAAGGGTCTCGCTGAGTTACTCCAACACTCTGTTCCTTCATGGTCTAGCTGGTGTCTTGCTTATATGAAAGAGCTACATTGCCAATGCACACAAGCTCCAACTTTGCTGTCAACATGAAACTGTTGACAGTTCAAGAAATGAAATACGTTGATGAAACCCGAGT
The DNA here is from genome assembly GCA_038087875.1 of Malacoraja senta. Classification (NCBI taxonomy): domain Eukaryota; kingdom Metazoa; phylum Chordata; class Chondrichthyes; order Rajiformes; family Rajidae; genus Malacoraja; species Malacoraja senta. The sequence continues at coordinate 116,462 of JAXLNO010004613.1, read as the reverse complement.
GATGGACAAGATAATGCTTCACAGGAGAAAGTTAAATCTGCATTGAATTAAACCCCACTTGTAGAAACTAAACTAAAGGAAGATGTTTCCAAAAGTTATGAGTTTGATTCTATTACTCCAGAAGTGAAGGGCAGGTGGGGGAGGGTCTTAGGCAATTACACCCCTTCATTTGATCAACACAGGGGATAAGGGGTTGTCTTTATCTACTTAGATCTGTCAAGAAATAAGAGGCAAACAATATTAAATCTCAAGTGTTTTCGTTTTGAGATACAGTGTGGCAACGGGCCCTTTGGCCCACCGAGTCCACGCCGACCAGTATTCACCTGTACACCCGCACTATCCTACACACTGGGGACTTTTTACCGAAGCCAATTAACCTACAAACCTGCACGTCTTTGGTGTGTGGGAGGAAACCGGAGCACCCGTAGAAAACCCACGTGGGTCACGGGGAGAACGTGCAAACTTTGTACAGACAGCACCCGGGTCTCCGGTGCTCTGAGGCAGCAACTCTAATGCTGAGCCACACTACCTTGTTGGGGAAAAATACTTAAAAAGCAGCAGAATATTTTTGACATTTACCAAATGAGAGTTGTCCATAGTCAAAGTGTGTGTAGTTTGTTCCTGGCACAAAAAGACTTCTGCTTTATCAGTTTCACACATAACTCTATCAACCTAAAGACTCCACTGTTGGAATGCAATTCAATATTTGACAAATCTGAACACCTTAACAGACAGATATAAAGGACACAGAGGGATTACTGGAGTGCATTTTCCCTCTGTAGTCCCTGAGAAATCAGTGGCAGTGGCAGAGGGTTGTTCTGATGTTCTAAGCCATGCCAATCCAGATATGATTGAATGACGGAGAGGACTTGATGTGCCAAATGGAGAAGGAACATATCATTGGGTTTTGAAATTTGCAGAGGGCTAACATACAACTTCCTTAGCATCAAGTGAATTGATCGGCATGGTGGCGCAGCAATAGACTAAGAGTTGCTGCCTTACAGTGCCAGAGACCCGGGTTCGATCCTGACTACGCGTGCTTGTAGTTTGTACGTTCTCCCTGTGACCCGCGTGGGTTTCCTTCGGGTGCTCTGGTTTCCTCCCACATTCTAGAGATGTGCCGGTTTGTAGGTTAATTGACATCTGTAATTTGCCCCTAGTGTGAGGAATATAGGACTAGTGTACGGGTGATCGTTCGTTGGCGTGGACTCGGTGGGAGGAAGGGCCTGTTTTCACACCATCTCTCTAAAACAAACTATTGGCGTTACCTCGTTGGTCTCAGTTTAACATTGCTTGTGAAAGTCAGCAAAGTGCAAGATTCTTTCTATAGCCCTCAGACCAGTGAGCCCATGTGCTCATATCTTAACCAGACAGTCAGAACCTTTTTTAGTTTAGTTTAGAGATACAGCACAGAATCAGGCCCTTCAGCCCACCGAGTCCACGTCAACCAGCGATACCCGCGCATTAAACTACCCCGCACACACTAGGGACAATTTACATTTATACCAAATTAACCTGCAAACCTGGGAAGAAACTGAAATCTCGGGAAAAAAACCCACGCGGGTCAAGGGGAAAACATACAAATCTGTACTGACAGCACCTGTTGTCAGGATCGAACCCGGTCTCTGGCACGGCCAGCAGTGTAAGCCAGGAACTCTACTGCTGCGCCATCGTGCCCGCCCCTTTTTCCCAGGACAGAGATAGAATACTAGAGGGCATAGCTTTAACGAGAGGTGGGCAAAGTTTAAAGATGTGTGGAGCAAGTTATAAGAGGTTAGAGTGCACCTTGAGTGTGTTGCCAGGGGTGGTGGAGGCAGATACAGTGGCATTTAACAGGTTTTTGGATAGGCAGGGAATGGAGGGATAATGATAATGTGCAGACAGATAAGAGTTGGCAGTGGTGTCACGTTTAGCACAGGCATTGTGGGCCGAAGGGCCTGTTCCTGTGTTGTACTGTTCTCTGTTCTGTACCTCAGGTTATCAAACTTCAACTTTAAAAAAGGGTTTGGTGGGGAAGGGAATGAGATGAGTTAAGACAAGCTGATTTAAACTTTAGGGATATAGCGTGGAAACAAGCCCTTCGCCCACCGAGACCGCGCCGACCAGCGATCACCCCGTACACTAGCACTACCCTATGCACTAGGGACAATTTACAGATTTTCCAAAGCCAATTAACCTAGAAAACCTGCAGGTCTGTGGAGTGTGGGAGGAAACCGGAGCACCCGGAGAAAACCCACGCTGTCACAGGGAGAACGTACAGGCAGCATTCCCAGTCAGGATTGATCCCGGGTCTCTGGCGCTGTAAGGCAGCAACTCCACCGCTGCGCCCCCGTGCCGCCCAAATAGTTGCACATCAGATTAGACACGTGAGGAAGAAGAACATTGTACAACATTGTAGATTCAATTGCGGAGTTCGATTACTTCAGGCATATATAAATGCTAGACACAGCTGTTCTTGTAACAGATTGGTAAAAGGAATCCTAAGAAGGAAAAATATTCATTCACTCCTCCTGCCACCATTAACCTTGGCAAGTAGGACAGGAGACATAGGTCAGTGGGGCCGAATGGCCCGATTTGCACAAACTAAATGGAGCAGTCTACTGGGGTCACCAAACCCCACAAAGTGTCTCGACACAAAAACTCATTCATTCCTTCTCTCCAGAGATGCTGCCTGTCCCGCTGAGTTACTCCAGAACTTTGTGTCTATCTCTGGTGTAAACCAGCATCTGCAGTTCCTTCCTACACATTTTGAATGTGGTTTGAATGTTTACCTCATGCATTCCAAAAGATTTGAGGCAAACATTACTGCTTCAGTTCGAGCTGAGAGTTCAGTTTCTACTTGGCACCTGACCTAAAACCAGAAGGTATTTTACTTGTCTAAATGTCTCACCCAGCTAGATTTTAAAATAAGCTTGCATTATTCAACGTGGTTTAAGTGGAAAACTACAATTCTGAACTAGGATTAATCCTGTATTAGTCACTAATGGCTGCATGCTACACTTGGGAGTTTTGTCTTCTTAAAAACACCTGTCACTTACACAGAAACTTTGAGTGTAACTACTTGGGGATTTTCACTGAACCTTGGCTTACAGCACAAGACCCTGTCTTGAGCATAACTCTTGGATTTAAGCAAGCACATGACACAATTTCCCCTGCAACCGCAGGAGATGGAACACCTGTCCCTACACAATAGACAATAGACAATAGGTGCAGGAGTAGGCCATTCCTGCCCTCCCCATATATCCCCTGACTCCACTATCTTTAAGAGCACTATGTAGCTCTCTCTTGAAAGTATCCAGAGAACCGACCTCCACCACCCGCTGTGGCAGAGAATTCCACAGACTCACAACTCTCTGTGACAAAAAGTGCTTCCTCGTCTCCGTTCTTAATAGCTTACCCCTTATTCTTAAACGGTAGCCCCTGGATCTGGACTCCCCCAACATTGGGAACATGTTTCCTGCCTTTCGCATGTCCAAACACTTAACAATCTTATATGTTTCAATAAGATAACCTCTCATCCTTCTAAACTCCAGAGTGTACAAGCCCAGCCGCTCCATTCTCTCAGCGGAAATTAACCTTGTAAACCTACGCTGCACTCCATTAATAGCAAGAATGTCCGTCCTCTAATTAGGGGATCAAAACTACACACAATACTCAAGGTGTGGTCTCACTAGGGCCCTATACAATTGCAGAAGGACCTCTTTGCTCCTATACTTAACTCATCCAGTTATGAAGGCCAACATGTTGTTAAAGAAGGAACTGCAGATGCTGGAAAATCGAAGGTACACAAAAATGCTGGAGAAACTCAGCAGGTGCAGCAGCATCTATGGAGCGAAGGAAATAGGCAACGTTTCGGGCCGAACCCCTTCTTCAGACTGATAGGGGGTGGGGAGAAGAAACCCTTCTTCAGACTGATAGGGGGTGGGGAGACAGAGAGGTCAGATATGGAATGGGAGGGGGAGTTGAAGTGCTGAGCCACCGGGAGGTCAGGTAGGTTATTGCGGACCGACCGGAGGTGTTCGGCGAAACGATCGCCAAGCCTCCGCTTGGTCTCACCGATGTAGATCAGCTGACATCTAGAGCAGCGGATGCAATAGATGAGGTTGGAGGAGATGCAGGTGAACCTCTGTCGCACCTGGAACGACTGCTTGGGTCCTTGAATGGAATCGAGGGGGGAGGTGAAGGGACAAGTGTTGCATCTCTTGCGGTTGCAAGGGAAAGTACCCGGGGAGGGGGTGGTACGGGAGGGAAGGGAAGAATTGACAAGGGAGTTACGGAGGGAGCGGTCTTTGCAGAAGGCAGACATGGGAGGAGATGGGAAGATGTGGCGAGTGGTGGGGTCACGTTGGAGGTGGCGAACCTGACGGAGGATCACTTGTTGTATGTGACGGCTGGTGGGATGAAAGGTGAGGACTAGGGGGACTCTGCCCTTGTTGTGAGTGGCGGGATGGGGAGAGAGAGCAGTGTTGCGGGTTATGGCAGAGACCCTGGTGCGAGCCTCATCTATGGTGGAGGAGGGGCACCCCCGTTCCCTGAAGAATGAGGACATTTCGGATGCCCTGGTGTGGAACGCCTCATCCTGGGAGCAGATGCGGCGTAGACGGAGGAATTGAGAGTGGGGGATGGAGTCCTTACAGGAAGCAGGGTGTGAAGAAGTGTAGTCCAGATAGCCATGGGAGTCGGTAGGTTTGTAGTGGATGTCGGTATGAAATCTATCACCTGCGATGGAGATAGTGAGGTAAAGGAATGGTAGGGAAGTGTCGGAAATGGTCCAGGTGTATTTGAGTGCCGGATGGAAGTTGGTGGTGAAGTGGATGAAGTCAGTCAGTTGTGTGTGGGTGCAGGAGGTGGCACCAAAACAGTCATCGATGTAGCGGAGGTAGAGGTCGGGGATGGGGTCCTGTTACGTATTGAACAAGGATTGTTTTACGTACCCGACAAAGAGGCAGGCGTAGCTGGGGCCCATGCGTGTGCCCATAGCTACGCCTTGTATTTGGAGGAAATGGGAGGAGTCAAATGAGAAGTTATTGAGGATAAGGACCAGCTCCGCTAGGCGGAGGAGGGTGTCAGTGGCCGGGTATAGCTGGCTTCTTCGGTCGAGGAAAAAACGGAGGGCTTCGAGACCATCCTGGTGGGGGATGGAGGTGTACAATGACTGGACGTCCAAGGTGAAGATGAGGGGGTGAGGGCCTAGAGAGTGGAATGCGCGCAGACGAAGGTGTCTTGAACATAGGTAGGGAGGAATTTGACCAAGGGGGATAGGATGGAGTCGAGGTAGGCGGAGATGAGTTCGGTGGGGCACGAACAAGCAGAGACAATGGGTCTACCGGGACAGTCAGGTTTGTGGATTTTGGGGAGAAGGTAAAATCGGGCCGTGCGGGGCTGGGAAACGATGAGGTTGGAGGCTCGGTCAGGCAGGGCGTGGGAGTGGTTGAAGTCGGTGATGGTGCTGGAGATGGTGGCCTGGTGCTCGTCAGTGGGGTCATGGTCCAGGGGTAAGTAGGTGGAGGTGTCCGAGAGTTGGCGCGTGGCCTCAGCTTTGTAGAGATCGACGCGCCAGACTACCACGGCACCTCCCTTGTCGGCGGGTTTGATAACCCAATCTAGGTTGTTGCGGAGTGAGTCGATGGCAGTGCGTTCAGGGGGGGAAAGATTGGAGTGGGACAGGGGAGTGGAGAAGTTGAGGCGGTTGATGTCACGGCGGCAGTTTTTGATGAAGAGTTCAAAAGCCGGAAGGCTATGAGGGGGGTTCCACGAGGAGGGGGTGCGTTGGAGACGGGAAAAGGGGTCATCAGTGGGGGGCGAGGATTCCTTCCAATGGAAATGCGCTGTGAGGCGGAGGCGACGGTAGAAGCGTTCCAAGTCATGGAGGGCGCGGAACTCATTGAGGTGGGGACGGAGGGGGACAAAGGTAAGACCTCTGCTGAGGACAGACCGTTCGATGTCGGAGAGGGGGAGGTCAGGGGGGATGGTGAACACCCGGTGGAGGAAGGCAGGTGTGTGGAATGGGGACGAGGCGATGTGTGGTGGGGGGGTGGTGGGTGGTCAGGGGGTGTGGGGGTGAGGGCTGTAGTGTGGGTGGGGAAGAGAAGGGGTCCCATAGTTGGAGAGGGATGGGGAAGAATCAGTGGAACTAACACTGAGGTAACCAGGGCTAGGCAGACTAGCGCTAGGACCCAGTGGAGTCAAACCCAGGAGAGTGGGAGTGAGCAGCGTGGAGGCTTCAGGCCCAGTACAGAGTCCAGTCTGCAGGTGAGGCGACGGCTGCGGGCTGCCGGAGGGAGGTACAGTGGCGATGGTCGGTGGACCCGACGGTAGGAGTCCTCGGGCAGTGGAGTCGGGGTCGGCGGGGCTAGAGGGCGGTGTGGTGGCGTGGGCCGGCGGACCCGATAGTGGAAGTCCGCGGGCCGTAGAGTCGGGGTCGGCGGGCGTAGCCGTGGCGAGGGTCGGAGGACCCGATGGTCGGAGTCCTCGGGCAATGGAGTAGGGGTCGGCGGGTCTGGAGGGCGGTGTGGTGAAGGCCAACATGCCATTCGCTTTCTTCACTGCCTGCTGTACCTGCATGCTTACTTTCATAGACTGAGGAACAAGGAACCCCAGATCCCTTTGTACTTCCCCTTTTCCCAACTTGACACCATTTAGATGGTAATCTGCCTTCCTGTTTTTGATACCAAAGTGGATTACCTCACATTTATCAGCATTAAACTTCATCTGCCATGCATATGCCCACTCCCCCAACCTGTCCAAGTCACCTTGCATTCTCATAGCATCATCCTCACAGTTCATACTGCCACCCAGCTTTGTGTAATCTGCAAATTTGCTAATGTTACTTTGAATTCCTTCATCCAAATCATTGATGTATATTGGAAATAGCTGCGGTCCCAGCACCCATCCTTGCGGTACACCACTAGTCACCGTTAATCCTTACTCTTTGTTTCCTGTCTGCCAACCAATTTCTATCCATGTCAGCACTCTACCCCCAATACCATGTGCAATAATTTTGCTAACTAATCTCCTATGTGGGACCATATCAAATGATTTCTGAAAGTCCAGGTACATTACATCCACTGGCTGTCCATTGTCCATTTTCTAAGTTACATCCTCAAAAAATTCCAGAAGATTAGTCAAGCATGATTTCCCCTTCGTAAATCCAAGCTGACTCGGACCTATCCTGTTACTGCTATCCAAATGTGCCACTATTTCATCTTTCATAATTGACCAGCATATTTCCCACCACCGATGTCAGGCTAACTGGTCTATAATTCCCTGTTTTCTCTCTCCCATCTTTCTTAAAAAGTGGGATAACATTAGCTACCCTCCAATCCACAGGAACTGATTCTGAGTCTATAGAACATTGGAAAATTACCACCAGTGCATCCACGATTTCTAGAGCCACTTCCTTAAGTACCCTGGGGTGCAGACCATCAGGCCTCCCCTCTTATTCACTCAGGTCAATAACGTTATAAATAAATAAATCAGCAGCGAAATGAGCGAAATAAATAAACCCGGTAAATCTGGGGGAGAGAGAGCTGAGGTCAATGAATCTCCACATAAACTACACGTCTGGGGGAATAAAACTGGGGTCAACATTATTCCCCTCAGTTTAACCCCAGACCGGGTTTATTTTGCTCCCCTGTGGGTTTATAACATTATTTACCCCAGTTTTACCGGGTTTATTCCCCCAGAAATGTAGTTTATTTGGTGATTTATTGATTATTTACAGAGAGGGGCGGTTGGGAGTTAGAGAGAGGGAGATGTTTATAATGTGTTTTATCTCAGGACGCTGCTCCAGACGGTGAGTTTATATTATTTACCCCAGTTTTATTGACCTCACTCACTTCTCCCCCATGTTGACCCGACCCCGCTCAGTCATCTGATGATTTATTTATAGGGGGTTGCACGTAAGGTCACCGGGTCATTGGGCTTGACGCACGGAGCTGCTCAATCCATCTGGAGGACATACGTAACTTCCGGTATGTTATTAATGCAAGAAACGCGTACTTTCCTACCTGTTAAAAACCGCCAAAATGTTGAATTGTTTCGCTGTAAAAAATTGTGGAAGTCGGGGTAAGTGTGAGAGACATGTACCCAACTTCAGAATTCCAAAAGTGAAGCGAAATGAAGGTAAAGAGATGCGAGAGCTGAAGGGACAACAGCAGCTAAAGTGCTTGGCGAACATTAGCTGTGCAGATATCGGAATTGAAAATATTGAGATTTATCGCGTTTGTTCACTGCATTTAACCAACAGCAAGGCTTTATTTGTTTTTTTTTCTTGATTTCTTTGGTATCTAAAAAGTCTCAGAAGTGGTAAATCTGGTTGTAAATTTTGCTTCAGAGGCGTTTTATTTTTGTATGTAAAAACCTATGAGAAGCAGGGGCGATTTTAAAATTTTACAGACAGATTTATCACTTCTGAAACTTTTTAGATGCCAAAGGAATCAAGAAAAAACACAAATAATGCCTTAGTTGATGAAATGCAGTGAGCAAACGGCCAATGTTCGACAAGTACTTTAGCTGCGGTTGTCCCTTCAGCTCTCGCTTCAATCTACCGTCATTTCTCCTCACTTTTGGAATTCTGAAGTTGGCTAAATGTCTCCCACGCTTGTCCCGATTTCCATAATTATTTACAGCGCAAAAATGGACAATTTCGGCGGGTTTTAACGGGCCCGCTACGCTGGAAACAATGGTAAATACTTACCTGCAGTTCATCGCGTGTAATCCATTTGGCGTAGCATAGCAACAGTACGGGTCCTGGGATCGTGACCCGACTGCCGTGAAACCTCCCGATAAACGTATTGATCTCAGGTCCGGTGGACGAGGAGTAGGCTGTGGGCCGAGCATCCTATTTCCGAGTTGCAGTCCATTTAAACTATATTGAATTGAATGCTGTTTATTGTCATTCAAGCCTAGGCTTGAACGAAATTTCATTCCTACAGTTTTGTTTTACATTACAAAAAAACACAAGACCCACACTTAACACAGTTTACATAAACATACATCACAGTGAGTCTCCAACACCTCCTCACTGTGATGGAAGGTAAACGTGTATATTATTATACCTATATATAAATATATATATAACTTGTAAATATGACTGTAATCATATATAATTAATTATAATTATATTATATAAAAATAAAATGATGAATATAATTGTGAGTGTGTTTTTTTAATGACACTGTCGCAGAGGTGCCAGGCTGGGGACAGTCCTGCAAGGCATCTTCCAGTCGTTTTAATAGGAAATTTAATGAGACTGCAGCAGAGGTCCCAGGTTTTAAGGGCTCATGAACCTGCCTAATTAAAGGGTCAGGACAGATCCTCAGTAGAAGTACTATCAGCCATGTTGTGTGCTCCCTGCCTAGCTAGCCTGTAACAAAGATTGACCTGATTGGCCAACTGGCATACAACACAATTTTAAACGTGCTTTGATTGGACTAAAAATACCCGAATATTGTTCCGGTTTTTCTTTAATTTAATAAAATTGTGCAAGTCTTGTTAATGATGAGTTTCAGGGGTGATTTATATAATATTTTTACACAATATGTTAAAATTTCATGTAGTTTGGTGACTTGGGTCACGAAACACTGGAATAAAGCTCCTCGGCCCACAGCCTATAATGATAGGACTCACACAACAATTATATTTATTTATGGTCATATGATGTTACTTTGAAAAATGAAAAGATAAATTTGAGGATGTTGATTTATTTTACTTCTCATTCCTTTTCTGTTTTCTTTTTCCTCTTTCAATTGAGTTCAAGACGCTGAAAAGCCTGAAGCAAGTGAATTACCTCAAGATGCAGTTCCTGATCGTGAAGCAGATGAGCCGGCCCCAAAGAGACTGCTTCGATCCATGACAAGTCATAGTCAACAAACAGCAACTGTCGAGCACACTGACCGCAGGCATGTCCTACCAGTGTGCCATGTACAGATTTATGCAAGTGTGTTGACTGCAGAAACTCTATTACTGCAAAAGACTTTGAATCTGATGAAGAATCTTCAGATGAAGATCAGATGTAATGTAAACAAAATAACTTGGGGAAATAAATGATTATATAAAGTTTTATTTTAATGTCGATTGTTTCACTGTTTATTTGGTCAAATTATTTAAACAATGAGTGATTTATTTATGGTAATGGCGTGCTGGTGAATGACTGTGACAGTCCACCCACCGATCCACAAATACATACACACATCCACACACACATCCATCCGTACACACACTTCCATGCATGCAAACACTCACATACATGCACATATAAATCCGCACACACACACATCCACACATCCATTCACACGCAGATATACATGTACACATCCACACACATGCACACATACATGCACACATACATCCATCCACACGTACATACACACTTACATCCACACATCCACGTTTGAAAGATATACACAGACACACAGACAAACTAGAGATAAACAATGCAACACTTTTAGGGTTCTTTTAGGTTAAAGGTAATAGCCCTCATTTGCAAAGGCACCATCGGGCGGGGGTGGGGGGGGGGGTTCTCTAACATAAATATAAGCTCATTGTAGCTTAAAATGAATACTCGAGTAAACATCAGAGCATTTGATTCTTGGCCAGGATGCGACATTTACATCTGAAATAAGACAGATCTCTTACAGGTCTGTCCCCCGGCCTGGCACTGCCCCAGTCCAACTATGGCCGTCGCCCCCCACTCTCCCCACTATGGCAGTCAGCGGGGTTCAGTAAACGGGGAAACCTAGATGATCTGTCCTGACCCTTTAATTAGGCAGGTTCATGAGCCCTTAAAATCTGGGACCTCTGCTGCAGTCTCATTAAATTTCCTATTAAAGCGACTGGAAGATGCCTTGCAGGACTGTCCCCAGCCTGGCACCTCTGCGACAGTGTCATTAAAAAAACACACTCACAATTATATTCATCATTTTATTTTTATATAATATAATTATAATTAATTATATATGATTACAGTCATATTTACAAGTTATATATATATTTATATATAGGTATAATAATATATAGTTTAAATGGAATGCAACACGGAAATAGGCTGCACATGGTATAATATGGGCATTGGCCACTAGATGGCGCTTACTTTCCCGATCTCATTTTCTAATTAGTTTAATTAATTAATGTGCAGCTTTTGGGAATGACGAGTTATGACTTCCTTCTCGCTTATATTTCATCTAAATCTGGAAAATTTCATGTAGTTTGGTGACGGGTCACGAAAACTGGATTCTACACACATTTGATGCTCGGCCCACAGCCTTCTCCTCGTCCACCGGCACGGCCGGCCGCCTTACACATGCGCACAACCACGACCAGCACCAAAGATCCTATAGCGAGGATCTTTGGCCAGCGCATCATCAGCCGTGGTTGTGCGCATGTGCCGCCCTGCACAAGCTCACTGCCACTGCAACTGGTTGGCGTCGGCCACTTTCTCCCTCCCTTTGCATGATGGGAGATCTAGCCGCCATTGCTGTCCACTCACCGTGACCGCTGAAAACCAACGCAGAATCACTCCCTGGAGCTGGAGTAACTCCCTGGAGTAACTCTTGCTGCTTGGTTTCCTGGTCCTCCAAAAATATTCAAAATGTAATTTAAACAGAATTTAAACACCACCACCAAACTCTGAAAAATAACAGCATATTGCATTTTATCTGTTTATTTATTGTATATATATATATATATATATGGTCTATGGTATATAGATACAGTGAACTTTTATCTCCTGTTCTGTATTATGTTTACATATTCTGTTGTGCTGCAGCAAGCAAGAATTTCATTGCCCTATCTGGGACACACAACAATAAAACTCTCTTGACTAGTTGGAGGAAAACAAAATTGGAGGAAATGCACCTCATATTCCGCTTGGGCAGTCTACATCCTGGTGGCCTGAACATTGAATTCTCCCAATTCTGCTAGCCCTTGCTGTCCCCTCCCCTTCATCAGCCATCTGGCTGTCTCCTCCCCTCCCCCAGCCCTCGGGCTCCTCCTCCGCCTTTTTCCTTTTTTCCTTTCTTCTCCCCACCCCCTATCAGTCTGAAGAAGGGTTTCGGCCCGAAACGTTGCCTATTTCCTTCGCTCCATAGATGCTGCTGCACCCGCTGAGTTTCTCCAGCATTTTTGTGTACCAAACTCTCTTGACTCTTGACTTGGACTTAAACAAGAAAGAGTTCTTGGGGAAAATAAGAGGTACCTTAAATGTAGTTACTTCTGGTTGGGTACCTATAGTAGGGTGACGACTATTCCATGCTTTAATTGTGCGGCGGAACTCCATGGAGAAGCCAGCATCTCTGGATAGAAGAAATTGGGTGACGTTTTGGGTAGAGACCCTTCTTTAGATTTCCTCTGGTTATGGTGTTTTAGTTTAATTTAAAGATATAGCGTGTAAACAGGACCTTCGGCCCACCGAGTCCACGCCGATCACTGATCACCCGCACACTAGTTCTATCCCACACATTAGCGACGTAAGTCAAGAGTCAAGAGTGTTTTATTCTCTCATGTCCCAATGAAATCCTTACTTGCAGCAGCACAACAGAATATGTAAACATAGTACTCTGTAAACAATGTTATCAATGAGAAAACAAAACAGTGTATATTTATATATGAATATAAAACTGTACACACACACACACACGCACAATTTCCCTCCTGGGATTAATAAAGTTCTATCGTATAGTATTGTGTGTGTGTAGGAAAGAACTGCAGATGCTGGTTCAAACTGAAAATAGACACAAAAAGCTGGAGTAACTCAACAGGTCAGACAGAATCTCTGGACAAAAGGAAAATATTACGTTTTGGATTGGGTCTGAAAAAGGTTACTGCACACCTTTGGAATGTGGAAGGAAATAAGAGCACCCGGAGATCAAGGGGAAAAGGAGCAAACTCCATACAGACTTCACCCATATTCAGGATCAATTCCGGGTCTCTGGCAATTTTAGGCAGCAACTTTATGGCCAATGTACTGCCCCATAGTCTTGAACTGAATTAAAACCTACAGTAGCTGTAAAGGCGGACATAGCATCACTTAGAGATTTAAGACAGAAAATGGATAGTTTCTTTTTTTTAGTAACCAAAGTTATCAACATATAATTTTTTGTGTATTGGAAAATAAAATATAGTGGCACAGCTGGTGGACTTGCTGCCTCATACGCCAGGGATCTGTGTTCGATCCTGTCCTCGGGCACTGTCTGTGTTGAATTTGCACATTCTCCCTGCAATCGTGTGGGTTTCCTCCCACATCCCAAAGATGCATTGGCTTTGTAGGTTAACTTGTCTCTGTAAAATTGCAGCTAATGTGTAGGGAGTGGGTGAGGAAACTGGGATAACAGAACTTGTGTGAATGGGGAGACAAAAATGCTGGAGAAACTCAGCGGGTAAACCAGCATCTATGGAGCGAAGGAAATAGGCGACGTTTTGGGTCGAGACCCTTCTTCAAACTGATGTGAGGGTGCAGGGGGTGGGAAGAAGAAAGGAAGGGGCGGAGACAGTGGACTGAGGGCGGCATCTTTGGCCTGGATCGATCGCCTCAGCGCAGAGGGTGAACAAGGAGGGAAGAGACGGAGACTAAGACTTTGCCTCCATCACAGTGAGGATGTGCTTGGTGAACTCACTGTGGTGGATGTTTAATTTGTGTTTATTGTATGTTTTGTTATTATTGGTTCTGTGTATGACTGCAGGCATCACAATTTCGTTCAGACCGAAAGATCTGAATGACAATAAAGGAAATCTAATTCTAATCTAATCTGAGGGAGAGCTGGGAAGTGGAGGAGAATGCAGGGACTACCTGAAATTGGAGGTCAATTTTCATACCGCTGGGGTGTAAACTGCCCAAGCAAAATATGAGGTGCTGTTTCTCCAATTTTCGGTGGGCCTCACGCTGGCCATGGAGGAGGCCCAGGACAGAAAGGTCAGATTCGGAATGGGAGGAGGAGTTGAAGTGCTGAGCCACCAGGAGATCAGGTTGGTTATTGCGAACTGAGTGTAGGTGTTGTGCAAAGCGATCGCCAAGCCTGCACTTGGTCTTACTGAGGTTGATCAGATGCTAAATAATCTAACCAGAATTTTGTTTGGAAGTGGAAAGAAATAATAGCAATTGCATTCTTTGCAACGTGTAGAAGGAAATGAGATACTGTATTATAATTTTGCTGTATGTCATTGTGGTATATATCATGTCTTGATTGGTGAATATGTTTAGTTTGTGACTTTATTTGAAGCAGAAATAATATGTGAACGCTTCATTGACCATAATTCTGACTGATAACTATGCACTTCGTCCGAGCATATTATCGCACGTATCACAAGGGGCAGAAAACGCTAGTGGGAGTTGTGTACAAGCCACCTAACAGTAGTAGTGGAGTTGGGGATGGCATCAATCAGGAAATTGGAAATGCGTGCAACAAAGGTAAAACAGTTATAATGGGTGACTTCAATCTACATATAGATTGGGTGAATCAAATTGGCAGGGGTGCTGAGGAAGAGGATTTCTTGGAATGTATGCGGGATAGTTTTCTAAATCAACATGTAGAGGACCAATGAGAGAGCAGGCTATTCTAGACTGTGTATTGAGTAATGAGTAAGGGTTAATTAGCAGTCTTGTTGTGCGTGGCCCCTTGGGCAAGAGTGACCATAATATGGTTGAATTCTTCATTAGGATGGAGAGTGACATAATTAATTCAGAAACAAGGGTTCTGAACTTAAAGAAATGTAACTTTGAGGGTATGAGACGTGAATTGGCCAAGATAGACTGGCAATTGATTCTTAAAGGGTTGACGGTGGATATGCAATGGAAGCCATTTAAAGGCTGCATGGATGAACTACAACAATTGTTCATCCCAGTTTGGCAAATGAATAAATCAGGGAAGGTAGTGCATCCGTGGATAACAAGGGAAATCAGGGATAGTATCAAAACAAAAGATGAAGCATACAAATTAGCCAGAAAAAGCAGCCTACCAGAGGACTGGGAAAAATTCAGTCCAAAAGAGGAGGACAAAGGGTATATTTAGGAAAGGGAAAATAGATTATGAAAGAAAACTGGCAGAGAACATAAAAACTGACTGCAAAAGTTTTTATAGATATGTGAAGAGAAAAAGATTAGTTAAAACAAATGTAGGTCCCTTGCAGTCAGAAACAGGTGAATTGATCATGGGGAACAAGGACGTGGCAGACCAATTGAATAACTAATTTGGTTCTGTCTTCACTAAGGAAGACTTAATTAATCTGCCGGAAATAGCAGGGGACCGGGGGTCAAATGAGATGGGGGAACTGAGTGAAATCCAGGTTAGCCGGGAAGAGGTATTAGGTAAATTGAATCAATTAAAGGCCGATAAATCCCCAGGGCCAGATAGGCTGCATCCCAGTGTACTTAAGGAAGTAGCCCCAGAAATAGTGGATGCATTACTGATAATTTTTCAAAGCTCTTTAGATTCAGCATGGATTTATGAAAGGTAAATCATGTCTGACGAATCTTATAGATATTTTATAGAATTTTTCGAGGATGTAACTAGTAGAGTGGATAAGGGAGAATAGTGGATGTGTTATATCTGGACTTTCAGAAGGCTTTCGACAAGGTCCCACATAAGAGATTAATATGCAAACTTAAAGCACACGGTATTGGGGGTTCACTATTGATGTGGATAGAGAACTGGCTGGCAGACAGGAAGCAAAGAGTAGGAGTAAACGGGTCCTTTTCAGAATGGCAGGCAGTGACTAGTGGGGTACCGCAAGGCTAAGTGCTGGGACCCCAGCTATTTACAATATATATTAATAAAGTGGATGAGGGAATTGAATGCAACATCTCCAAGTTTGCACATGACACGAAGCTGGGGGGCAGTGTTAGCTGTGAGGAGGATGCTAGGAGGCTGCAAGGTGACTTGGATAGGCTGGGTGAGTGGGCAAATGCATGGCAGATGCAGTATAATGTGGATAAATGTGAGGTTATCCACTTTGGTGGCAAAAACAGGAAAGTAGACTATTACCTGAATGGTGGCAGATTAGGAAAAGGGGAGATGCAATGAGACCTGGGTGTCATGGTACACCAGTCATTGAAAGTAGGAATGCAGGTGCAGCAGGCAGTGAAGAAAGCGAATGGTATGTTAGCATTCATAGCAAAAGGATTTGAGTATAGGAGCAGGGAGGTTCTACTGCAGCTGTACAGGGTCTTGGTGAGACCACACCTGGAGTATTGCGTACAGTTTTGGTCTCCTAATCTGAGGAAGGACATTCTTGCCATTGAAGGAGTACAGAGAAGGTTCACCAGACTGATTCCTGGGATGTCAGGACTTTCATATGAAGAAAGACTGGATAGACTTGGCTTGTACTCGCTAGAATTTAGAAGATTGAGGGGGGATCTTATAGAAATTACAAAATTCTTAAGGGGTTGGACAGGCTAGATGCAGGAAACATGGTGAAACCAGAACCAGGGGCCACAGTTTAAGGAGTAAGCCATTTATAACGGAGATGTGGAGACACTTTTTCCACCCTACCAGCCGTCACATACAACAAACAATCCTCTGTCATTTTTGCCAACTCCAACGGGATCCCACCACTCGCCACATCTTCCCATCTCCTCCCCTGTCTGCTTTCCGCAAAGGCCGCTCCCTCCGTAACTACCTGTTCAATTCTTCCCTTCCCACTCGCACCACCCCCTCCCTGGGGACTTTCCCTTGCAAC
The DNA here is from genome assembly GCA_038087875.1 of Malacoraja senta. Lineage (NCBI taxonomy): Eukaryota > Metazoa > Chordata > Chondrichthyes > Rajiformes > Rajidae > Malacoraja > Malacoraja senta. The sequence continues at coordinate 99,791 of JAXLNO010004613.1, read as the reverse complement.
CGCAAGAAATGCTACACTTGTCGCTTTACCTCCCCCCTTGACTCCATTCACGGACCCAAGCAGTCGTTCCAGGTGCGACAGAGGTTCACCTGCATCTCCTCCAACCTCATCTATTGCATCCGCTGCTCTAGATGTCAGCTGATCTACATCGGTGAGACCAAGCGTAGGCTAGCCGATCGTTTCGCCGAACACCTCCGCTCGAACCGCATTAACCAACCTGATCTCCCGGTGGCTCAGCACTTCAACTCCCCATCCCTTTCCGAATCCAACCTTTCTGTCCTGGGCCTCCTCCATGGCCAGAGTGAGCACCACCGGAAACTGGAGAATCAGCACATCATGTTTCGCTTGGGCAGTTTGCACCGCAGCGGTATGAACATTGACTTCTCCAATTTCAAGTAGTCCTTTTTTCTCCTCCCTTCCCAGTTCTCCCTCATCCAACTGGCTCCACCTCTTCCTTTCTTCTTCCGCCCCCCCGCCACACCCCACCCCCCACCCTCACATCAGTCTGAAAAAGGGTTTTGGCCCGAAACGTTGCCTATTTCCTTCGCTCCATAGATGCTGCCTCACCCGCTGAGTTTCTCCAGCATTTGTGTCTACTTTCATTGACATGACATTGCAGTGTCCCAAACATGATGGTGCCCTGAAATGGGGGACTATGTATAAACACAGCTGTAATCTCTACATGGTGAAACTAAAATGTCTAAAAATGGCTTTATTAAAATCTGACAATGTGCACTTTAACCACATGTGATTTATTGAATTACAAATCTCAAATTGTGGAGTAGAGAGGCAAAATGAATAAATAAATAAATGATGGGTCTTTGTCCCAAACATTATGGAGGGCACTGTGGGTGTGTTTGCGTGCGTGGACGAGCGTGAGTTCAGGACTACACGCCCCAACACGCTCCGCTCTCTCCCCACGCCGAGAGAGGGAGAGAGTACTACAAGGAAGTTTCCTGAAATTTCCACGCCTCTCCCTCCCCTTCTGGCTCCTGTGGTCGCCATTTTCCACGTTTTGCGCTCCGCACGAACATGTCTGGAAATATCTCCTGGAAGAATTTCATCTCTGGAATATTCCTCTTTTCCCTCTTTAATCCCGTCTTCACTGCAGGTGAAAGGAGACGGAGGTGGAGGGAGGGAGGGAGAAAGTTTGTAAAGTTTTGTAAAGTTTGAGAAAGTTTAAGAACGTTTTATAAAGTTTAGGAAAGTTTAAGAAAGTTTTGGAAAGTTTGAGAAAGTTTTGAAACGTTTTGGAAAGTTGAAGAAAGTTTTGTAAAGTATGGGTAAGTTTGAGAAAGGAGAGAGAGAGATAGAGCGAGGGAGAGAGAGGGGGGGAAAGAGAGAGAGAGACAGAGAGAGGGAGAGGGAGGGGGGAAGAGAGAGGATGAGGGAGAAATTACGATGGTTTCAAGAAATGTCCATGCTTTCACTTCCCTCTCCCTCTCTCTCCCTCCCTCTCTCCCTCCTTCTCTCTCCATTACCTTAACTTTAACTGTGTGTATGAGAGACTTTTGAGTGTGTGAGTATGTGTGAGAGAGAGAGAGAGACAGAGGGAGGGGAGAGAGAGAGAGAGAGAGAGGGGGCAGAAAGAGAGGGAGGGGGAGATGGAGAGAGGGGAGAGAGAGAGAGAGGAGAGGGGAATAGACATTAGACAATAGACAATAGGTGCAAGAGTAGGCCATTTGGCCCTTCGAGCCAACATCGTCATTCAATTTGATCATGGCTGATCATCCCCAATCAGTACCCCGTTCTGCCTTCTCCCCATATCCCCTGACTCCACTATCTTTAAGAGCTCTATCTAGCTCTCTTGAACGAGAGAGATAGATATTGTCGAAAGAGAGGAGGAGAGAGAGAAGAAAGATAGAGAGAGACAGAGAGAGAGTCTTTGTAAGACAAATGTAATGAAGATTTTACAAGATGATTAGTTGAGTTTACTGGACATTATCTTGCACTAAAGGTTATTCCCTTTATCCTGTATCTGTACACTGTGGACGGCTGGATTGTAATCATGTCCAGTCTTCCCGCAACAAGAAAGCTTTTCACTGTACCTCGCTACACGGGACAATAAACTACACTCAACTCAAATGCTCTATTTTGATTTAGGAAATGTCAACAGAGTGGAACAAACGGTACACGTGTGAAGATTCAGTCGTTCGAACTCTAGCGATAAACGTGACTTTAAAACATTGTGGAAAACCTTCTCATGTGTCTGTTAATGTAAGTGTTTTGTGAGAGAGAGAAGGGGGAGAGCGAGAGAGAGAGAGAGAGGGTAGAGAGGGGAAGAGAGAGAGGGGAATTTTGGATGTGGAGAAAACTGATAATGTTGCCTCTCCCTCCTCCTGTGATCGGGGTGTTTGAAACTCCAGTGATCGGGTGTTTGAAACTCCTGTGATCGGGGTGTTTGAAACTCCCGTGATCGGGGGTTTTGAAACTCCCGTGATCGGGGTGTTTGAAACTCCTATGATCGGGGTGTTTGAAACTCCTGTGATCGGGGTGTTTGAAACTCCCGGACCCGCAGGAACCCGGCCAATGGGAGGCAGTTGCCGGGCAGATCTCGGGGCTCGGACCCGCAGGAACCGGCCAATGGGAGGCTGTTGCCGGGCAGATCTCGGGGCTCGGACCCGCAGGAACCGGCCAATGGGAGGCTGTTGCCGGGCAGATCTCGGCAACAGGCTCCCTCAAAACCCTCTCATAATTGCTCAAAAACCATTAAAACAGCTCAAAACCCTCTCAAAACCGCCCCAAACCCTTAAAACCGGTCAAACCCCCCACAAAACTGCTAAACAAAATCCATCCATTTTTTAAGAAGCACCTTATTTATTATAAACAAAGATCATAATGGTTTATCATAGAAGGCTAAAACAGACCAAGATAAACTGCAAAATTCAATGGACTGAAGTGGATTAAACTGCGAGAGGTATAACGGAGATCGTGGTCTTATTCCGAAAATGGCGAAAGTGACGATCCGATCCGTACCACACGTCAGTCCATTGGATTCCATAGGAGTGGTCTATCTTGGCTACTCTAGTATCTTTGCTCAAACCCCTCATAATTGCTCAAAAAAACATTAAAACAGCTCAAACCCCCTCAAAACCGATCAAAACTGCTCAAAACCCCTTAAAACTGGTCAAAAAACCCTCAAAACTGTCTGTAGGGGGCGCTGCTCTGGCAGCAGCCATGTCAGCAGTGCGTCAGTTTTTTCAACTTTATTTTTTATTTTTAGTATGTTTTAAAATGTGTAATTAATGTTTCTTTGTGTGTCTTGTGTGGGGGGTGGTGTGGGGGCCGTAAGGGGGAAACCGCTTCGGTCGCCTCCTCCATGGAGAGGCGACTTTTCCAGGTCGCCTCCCCCGTGGCCTAACATCAAGGATCGGCGCGGCCTTTCCCGGAGACGTGCCCGGGCTTCAGCGGCGGGCGCAGCGTGGACTCTCGGCGTGGAGCGGGTGAGCCCTCGCTGGGGCTCGCTGGAGGGGAGCGCTCCGTTTCGCTGGCCCGGGGCAGCCGGCAGCCTGAAGTCGCAGCCTGAAGCCGCGGTCTGCAAAGCTCCAGCTGGTGCGGCGTCTACAGCCCGGGATCCCTCTTGGGGGACCCGGGGGAAGAAGAAGAAGCCATCATTGCCGGCCCGCGGCCAACTTCTACCGCGGGGCCGGCATGGACTTACCATCACCCCTGGAGGGGAGCTTCGACCGCCGGCCCTGCAGTCTACGGTGCTTCTGGCTGCGGCAGGGAACCTTAAATCTTGACCGCCGGCCTGCGGCCCACAACAATCTAAAGCCGCGGTCTCCGGTGAGGAAGAGCCGATCCTGGACTGACTTGGACTCTGGTCCTGTCCACGGGGGGAAATGGAGGAGGACTGGCCAAATTTTTGTGCCTTCCACCACAGTGATGAATGCTGTGGTGGATGTTTGTGTTACCTTTTGTGGTTCTTTTTTATTGTATCGCTGCTGACAACCCAATCCATTGCCGGGTCGCTGCTCATGCGGTCGACCGGTCGGTGCAGATTAAATGTATTGTTTGTTTTAAATTGCCCCTCGGGGACAAATAAAGTGCTTGGTAATTGGTAATTGGTAATTGGTAAACAAAATCCATCAAAACTGCTCAAAAAACCCTTAAAACTGCTCAAAAAACTATAAAAAACGGCTCAAAACCCTCAAATGCTCAAATATCCCTCAAATGCTCAAATAAACCCTCAAAACATATCCTGTTTATTTTTGTGTTACACGGGGAGTAAAATGCAATGGAATTTCGTTTAGAATTACATTTATTGATGTATTTCTGAATGGACAATAAAGTTTTTGATTGATTGATTGATAAATCGTCAACAACACCTCAAAAAAAACCTTAAAAACTGCTGAAACAAACTGAACCCTCAAATACCCCCGATCCCTTAAAACTGGGAAAAACCAAAAATCCATCAAAAACTAATTTAAAAAATTCTCAAAACCGCACCAAAAACACTCATCAACCCTCAAAAGCCCTCAACCCCCCCTAAAACCCTGCTTAAAAACCCTCAAACCCCCTCAAAACTGCTAAAAAAAACCTCAAAATGCTAAAAGAAAAACAAAGCTGCCCAAAAACCCCTCAAAATAGCTTTAAAAAACCCTCAAAACCTCAATCCCACGACAACGCGCAAAACCCAACAACCCTGAAAACTGCTCAAAAAACCTAAAAAACTGCTCAACAACCCTCAACAACGGCTCAAAAAACCAACAACGCCTCAAACAACCCTCACAAGCCCTCAAGACCCTGACAAAACCCTCAAAACTGCTGAAAAACCCGTCAACAAACGCCTCCATTCCTCCTCTGATCTCTCTCTCTCTCTCTCTCTCTCCCTCCCCTCTTCCTCACCCTCCATCTCTCCCTCCCTCATTCCCTCCCCTTTCCCTCAAACTCCCTCCCCTTCCGTCCCGAAACACCCTCAATCATTTCAAACTCCCTCCCTCCCCCTCAATCCCCGAACCCCCTCCCCTCCCCCACACCCCCTCCTCCACACCTCCTCCCCCTCCTCCACGCCTCCCCCCCAACCCCCTCCTCCACACACCCTCCCCTACCTTCCTCCTCCCCCACACCCCCCCCGCTACACACCCTCCTCCACACACCCCCTCCCCTACACACCCTCCTCCACACCCCCTCCCCCACACCCCCTCCCCTACCCTACACCCCCTCCCCTACCCTACACCCCCTCCGCTACACCCCCTCCTCCACACACCCTCCCCTACCTTCCTCCTTCTCCACACCCCCTCCCCCACACCCCCTCCTCCACACCCCCTCCCCTACACCCCCTCCGCTACACCCCCTCCGCTTCACACCCTCCTCCACACACCCTCCCCTACCTTCCTCCTCCTCCACACCCCCTCCCCCATACCCCCTCCTCCACACCCCCTCCCCTCCGCTACACCCCCTCCCCTACACCCCTCAAAACTGTTCATGAGAGAGAGAAAGAGAGAGGGAGGGAGGGAGGGAGGGACAGGTGGAGGCATTGAGAAGGAGGGGAGAGACAGAGACACAGGGGAGAGATTGAGGGAGGGAGGGACAGGGGGAGACATTGAGAAGGAGGGAGAGAGAGAGACTGGGGGAGACAGAGACACAGGGGAGAGATTGAGGGAGGGAGGGAGTGGGGCTGAGAGGGGAGACACTGGGATTGGGGTCGACACTGAGAGGGAGGGAGGGAGAGAGTTTATGTTTCATTGGCAGGAAGAGAGAGAGAGAAAGTTAATATTATGTTAGAGAGAAAGAGAGAGAGAGAAAGAGAGAGAGGTTAATATGTTAGAGAGGGAGAGAAGAAGAAGAGACAGACTGGGGAGTGAAGAGACACTGTGCAGGCGCGTGGGAAGCGTCGAGGGTGCCGGCGGTCGCGTCTGCGCATGCGTGGGAGTGTCAGGGCACCAGCGCTCTTCATTGCGCAGCCGCTAAGTGCTTTTACCATTGCCGGCGGTGATAGTGCGCATGTGTGGATGCCTTAGGGTGCCGGCGGCGATCGGTTCGCATGTGTGGAAACCCGTGGGCGCCGGCGGCGATCGGTGCGCATGTGTGTGAGTAGACGATTTAAACTACAACTCCCAGCAGCCTTCACGGTTGGATTCAACGTGGAGCAGGAGAGCGCGGTGACTGCTGGGAGGTATAGTTCCGTGACTGTTGTGCTCGATTGTGAGAGGGAGCAATGAAACTATAACTCCCAGCAGGCTTCACGGTTGGATTCAACGTGGAGCATGGAGCAGCAAAATTACTAAAATAAACTTTCTTCTAAAAAAACCTTTTTTAAATTTTCATTTGAAAAATAAACTATTTCTATTTTTCCTACATAAACTTTTTTTCTCTCCAATTACAAAAATAAACTTTTGTAGTGGCGCCTGCTAGCGCACGCAGAGATCGAACCCGGCGTTCGGAAGCCGCGGTCACGTGACTCGGGAGGGATTGCTTGTTTCGTGCGTTTTTCACTTGCGCACGTTAATTCTGCGCTGACCACCGTTGTGGGCAGACGTGTCTGAAGAACCTGTATACTGGATATCGAACTTTTGAATAAAGATCTGTTGAAAACTCCAGTAGTCGTTTCTCAGACCACTAAATTGGTGACCCCGACGTGATAGCCATCATTAGACAAGAAGAAGTATGCAGGAAGAGAGTGTTCCCACAGAATGGGCCAGCACGAGGCAAACTGCCAGCCTTTTGGCCTGATCAACCTCAGGTGTGCTTCGCCATGTTGAGGCACAGATCCACCTTCATCGTATCGACACGGACGACACAATGTATTTTCATGTGGTGGGGGCATTGCCGCAGGATTGTGCCTCGAGGCTGTTGCCCTACATCAGAGACCCTCCGTCCAGTGGCACGTACGAGGGGCTGAAGGCCCTGTTATTCCACGCTTATGGCCTTACCCAAAGAGACAGAGCAGCAAGGCTGCTGCACATGGACTGTATCGGCGACCAGCGGCCATCAACCATCATGGCGAAGATGTTGGCCCTGATGGACGGGCAACGCCCTTGCCTGCTTTCGAACAAGTGTTCTTAGAGCAGATGCCCGACGAAGTCCAGCTCATGCTCACGAGGGGAGAGAGAGAGAAGGGGAGAGAGAGTAAACAGAGCGGTAAACTGGCCTGAAAGAATGCTTAACTTTAAAAGACAGGGAGGTGATGACTCCTTTCAAAGGTTAAATTAATTTGTTCCTCCCCTCTCTCCCTCCCCCCTCTCTCCCTCTCTAGTCAAGTCGTCACTTTTATTTATATAGCACATTTAAAAATCAACTCTTGTTGGCCAAGTGCTTTACATAACGTTATGCAACAGTGGTTCATAGATTAAATACAAACATCACTTCATACATATAGCCCTCGCTCAGAGGACGTCAAGAAAGGCTTGGGAGTAGAGATGAGTTTTAAGTCTCGACTTAAAGGAGTCGATGGAGGGGGCAGTTCTGATGGGAAGGGGGATGCTGTTCCACAGTCTAGGAGCTGCAATCGCAAAGGCGCGGTCGCCCCTGAGCTTATACCTAGATGTTCAGCAACCCCAAGTCGGCCGATCTGAGGGACCTGGAGGTGGTGTGGTGGGTTAGCAGACTTTTAATGGAGGTGGGGGCAAGCCCGTTATGGGCTTTGTAGGCATAAAGGAAGATCTTGAAATTTATTCTCCCTCCCTTCCTCCCTCCCTCTCACCCTCTCTCTCTCCCTCCCTCCCTCCCTCTCAACCTCTCTCCCTCGCTCTCTCCCTCCCTCCCTCTCTCCCTCCCTCCCTCTCTCCCTCTCTCTCCCTCCCTCTCTCCGTAGGGTTACATTCCACATCACTGAAACAGGGATTGGTGTGTTCTGTGCAGGAGAATTACAGAACAAGAGAGAGTGAGAGAGAGAGGGAGCGAGGGAGGGAGGCAGAGACCTAAACAGTGTATACGGTTGCAGTGTATACGGTTTTGATTTGTGATAATATTCAAGTTTAATCGCTCCAAGCTGACGGTGCCGACGAGGTCTTTATGAGTTTTTGTTTACAACTTTATAAAGTTCATGAAGTTCCAAGAGCAGAATCTAGGCCATTTAGCAGGAGAAAGTATCCTCTCCTCTCCTCCCCTCTCCTCTCCGCCTCTCTCCTCTCCTCCCCGCCCCTCCCCCTCTCCTCCCCTTCCCTCCGCTTTCCTCTCCTCTCCTCTCCTCTCCTCTCTTCTCCGCCTCTCTCCTCTCCTCTCCTCCCCTCCCCTCTCCCTCTCCTCCCCTTCCCTCCACTTTCCTCCCCTTAGGGGGGTCACCCTAAATGTGGGAGAGTCTTTCTTGAATTCCTCTCCCCACTGCGCCCAGTGCCACAGACCCATCATAGACGCAAGTGTCTGGGGTAGCGAGGGAAAGGAAGGGGCAGGGCTGCCAACATTGGGTGAGAGTTGAGAGTGAGAAATTGCGAGGGAGCGTAGCGACAGGGGGGGGTGGAGGGGGTGGGAGGGGGGGTGGAGGGGGTGGGAGGGGGGTGTTCCCCTCCCACGGTAGGGAGCTTTTGCATTTTTCAGCTTGAAATTGTGCAATCTGGTGCATACTGTAGCGAGTCTTTTAACTTGCATTTGAATGCAACATTTATGCTTTAAATTGGATTAGGTATGAATAAGGTTAGGCTAAATTACATTCCTAATTACATTCCACAATAGAGCCAGGCTCTGATCAACAGGTGCAGCACATGAATGGCTGTATTCATGTATGGAAATCAGATATATTCATGCTGTTGTGTATATATATAGAGAAAAACTCAGAGAAACAAAGCAAAAGTCAGACTTCCATCACTGTTCTGCACAAATAAATCAATCAACCTTGTTCAAGAAAGGAACTACAGATGCTGGAGAATCTAAGGTAAACAAAATTGCTGGAGAAACTCAGCGGGTGCGGCAGCATCTATGGAGCGAAGGAAATAGGCAACATTTTGGGCCGAAACCCTTCTTCAGACGGTTTCAACCTTACCCTTTGAATATAGAAACAAGACGAAAATAATGCCACATATTCAATCATATATGGTTCAATGAAATTAAGATATATATGTAAAAATATATATGGAAACAGGCCCTTCCGCCCACAAAGTCCACACCGACCAGCAATCTATCATACGCCAATTCCATCCATCACGCCAGGTACAATTTACAAAAGCCAATTAACCTACAGACCTGCACTTCTTTCGGATATGGGAGAAACCGGAATATCCAGAGAAAACCCATGTGGTAGTAAGGCAGCAACTCTACCACTGCGCCACCGTGCCACCCCATTAAATATTTTTTCTGTAATATATTTATTATGGTGTCACGTGAATAAAGATGAACACATGATTCTGATTTCTGGCCTTAGTTGGATAACACACATGTCCAGTCATTGTGCTTTATGGCTGGTTTTCAACCTCTTCAGGCTGAAGGTCTCGACTCGAAACATCACCCATTCTTTCTCTCGAGAGATGCTGCCTGTCCTGCTGAGTTTTTCTAGTTTTTAGTGTCTATCTTCAGTTTAAACCAGCATCTGCAATTCCTTCCTACACTATTTGTTAAGCAAAACAGGTCTTATTCTCATTATATAATTTTGTGATCAGCGTGAGAGCATGAGAGTTTTGTGAAATGCGTGAGTCTCACGCTCATTGCGTGAGAGTTGGCAGCCCTGCTAATAATACAAACATTTTATGCAAGTTCCAATTGTTTGGACAAAAATCACTTATTACTACTTTATAACAGTTAAGTTACATTAAGACCATTTCAGAAATTATGGCAGTCAACAAAAAATCAACTAACAAATTAAAGCAAACTAAAAGAAAATAACATGTTCCCTTTCCTGACTCTACCTCATAAGTACTTTAACGCTGTTAACAGAGCAAAGGGATATTAATCTCAAGAATCAAAATGGGGAAAGTGAGGGCAATTTTGCTTAAATAGTCAGTCTAAGCCCATTCAGATCTGCATAGAGTCAGAGTTATACAACATGTACATGGCTGACCCAATTTGTCCATAATGATCAAGTTGGCATTCTGCGTGCCCAGGGACTGGCTGCCGTTCCCAGATCAGCTCGCGTCCCAGGGAATGGCTGCAGTTCTCAGATCGGCTTGCCATTGCCGTCCACCTAAACTGACAGGCCGGGCAAGGAGAGCATTGATCAGAGAAGCAGCCAGGGGGCCAATGGTAACTCTGGAGGAGCTGCAGAGATCCACAGCTCAGGTGGGAGAATCTGTCCACAGGACAACTATTAGTCGTGCACTCCACAAATCAGGCCTTTATGGAAGAGTGGCAAGAAGAAAGCCAGTGTTGAAAAAAAGCCATCAGAAGTCCCGTTTGCAGTTTGCCACAAGCCATGTGGGGGACACAGCAAACATGTGGAGGAAGGTGCTCTGGTCAGATGAGACGAAAATGGAAGTTTTTGGCCTAAATGCAAAACGCTATGTGTGGCGGAAACCTAACACTGCACATCACCCTGAACACACCATCCCCACTGTGAAACATGGTGGTGGCAGCATCATGCTGTGGGGATGCTTTTCTTCAGCAGGGACAGGGTAGCTGGTCACAGTTGATGGGAAGATGGATGGAGCGATTTACAGGGCAATCTTGGAAGAAAACCTGTTAGAGTCTGCAAAAGACTTGAGACTGGGGTGGAGGTTCACCTTCCAGCAGGACAACGACCCTAAACATACAGCCAGAGCTACAATGGAATGGTTTAGATCAAAGCATATTCATGTGTTAGAATGGCCCAGTCAAAGTCCGGACCTAAATCCAATTGAGAATCTCTGGCAAGACTTCAAAATTGCTGTTCACAGACGCTCTCCATCCAATCTGACTGAGCTTGAGCTATTTTGCAAAGAAGAATGGGCAAAAATTTCAGTCTCTAGATGTGCAAAGCTGGTAGAGACATACCCCAAAAGACTTGCAGCTGTAATTGCAGCGAAAAGTGGTTCTACAAAGTATTGACTCAGGGGGGCTGAATACTTTTGCACGCGACACTTTTCAGTTTTTATTTGTAAAAATATTTGAAAACCATGTATCATTTTCCTTCCACTTCACAATTATGCACCACTTTGTGTTGGTCTATCACATAAAATCCCACTAAAATACATTTACGTTTGTGGTTGTAACGTGACAAAATGTGGAAAAGTTCAAGGGGTATGAAAACTTTTGCAAGCCACTGTATATATATATATATATATATATATATATATATATATATATATATATATATATATTTGTGTGTGCGTATCACTATATATATATACATACACACACACACACACACACACACACACACACACACACACACACATATATATATATATATATATATAAAATATATATGAAATCCTAATATTGTGAATAAAATATCCATGAACACAATGTCGAAATATTTTTCCATTCTTTCATTCTATATTAGCGTAACACAATGTAGTGCATATATACCTACATATTTAAATTCAGTCGATAAGTTGGTCAAATAATATGGGGACCTTCTTGCTTTTTTTGAGGCATGGATTATTAAAATATGAATGTCTCATAACGATACATTTGTGGGTCAGCAGTATTTTGCACCAACCCCCACAATTTCAAATAATTTTAAATTGAACTTCATAAACAAGGAAAACACTTTTTATTTACATCATTTGTGCGCGACATATACAGGGTAGCAGTGTTTTTGCATATCAGCTAATCAATAAAAGTGATGTCAAATTCAACATATTTCAAACAAAGGACAACATTTCCAACTTATATACAATAACTAGACTAAGTTAGGTCCCAGCATCACACGGGAGGGGCTGGTCACCCAATGCAATATTCCACCTCTCCACCAATTCCAATATTGCTGGCCAGTGGGGGGGGGGGGGCTTTCTGTTGCGCTAGTATGGGTGTTGTGGGCCAAAGGGACTTGTTTCCAGAGGGCTAGTATGGACATTGTGGGTCGGATGGATTCTTGGGCTGGCAGCTCAGTCACTGAGGCCTGGCAGTACAGTCACTCAGACCTGGCAGGCTGGCAGCTGAGAAACTGCCAGAAATTCTGCCCAAAACAGGTGACAGACTTTGTGAGAGAGAAGGAGGAGAGGGTGGACAATGGATTATTGGGCTGGCAGTTCAGTCACTTACGGCTGGTGGGCTGGCAGTTCACTTACTCACGGCTCGTGGGTTGGCAGTTCTGTCACTGACGGCTGGTGGGCTGACAGTGCAGTCACTGACTGCTGGAACCGATATTGCACCAACCCACTCAATTTTAAATAATTCATAATAGAGATCCATTAACATGCTTAACACTTTATTTCTGACATGCATGGTAAGATTTACATAATTCACATTATTCTGTGCGCGAGATATACAGGGTTACAGTGTTAAGCATATCAGCTAACCAGTGAAAGTGATGTACAATTCAACGTATGTAACACAATGATAGCCTCACCCCTGCTTACACCAAAGAGCAAAACGTCCAACGAAGATACAATAATAAATAAATCCCCATTTGCATTGTTTTGTGCAGTTAACAAATCACAATTTCACACAATGTACATAAGACGGCAGTTATTTGACAAATACTCCGCAGTTCGGTGTAGATCATGTCCACTGTCGACATCTGAAATTACAGAAAATATCACGCAGTCAATATGTTCTTATTCTGCATTAAATAACAGAGAGGTAGAAAGAAAATGCTCTTGAGGAGAAGATTTTTTAAAGGATGTTGCCATGAGGACTCGACTATCTGAGATCAATGATCTAACTACAGTGAGAGATTGAACAGGCTAAATAAAATGTTCAATATGCCACAGAAGTAATAAATGTTTTCTTACCTTTCCTCCTTAATGGGGAACCTGAAGAAAGACAAGTCGGGTTGCCTACATTGCCGATTGTTTTTCTCAGGAGTGGTCCATCTTGAGCACACGGTATTGGGGGTAGGATGTTGACATGGATAGAAAATTGGTTGGCAGACCGGAAGCAAAGAGTAGGAGTGAACGGGTCCTTTTCAGAATGGCAGTCAGCGGCGAGTGGAGTGCCGCAAGGCTCGGTGTTGGGGCCGCAACTGTTTACCATATATATTAATGATTTGGAAGAGGGAATTAGGAGCAACACTGCTGTGTGTTATGTGTGTTATGTATTGCTGTGTTTATTAGATGGGAAATGTTATCCCTGGTCATCTTAACATCATCAAATTCTGTGCGGAACACTTTCTCACACACTTCACAGAACCCAAGAAAGTATTCCGAAGGCACCATCAATGAGCCAAAGTCAGACGTTGATGTGTCATATGCTTTGTAATGGATGAATATGAGTGCAGGATCAACTAAAGTGGGCATCCGTTCGTAATAGAACTTCTCTGCATGTCTGGCATTTTGTGAAGAGATGATTTTGTGACAGTTGTGTCCTGCGATGTAAGCTAGTGTATTCTCTTCAGGGAGATCTAGTGAAATGCTGCAGACTGCATTGTGCTGTTTTGTTTTATTGGTATGGGAGATAGATGGAGATGGTTTCTTGACTCTGTTTTTTGTTAGAGTTTGCAATGTTAAGATAAATCTGTCTGAGTCAGGGGAACAGTTTGTACTCACAGATGGCTTTATCAGTTCAGCTACCATAACCATCCGAAAAGCACATCGAAACTCCCTCGCTGATGGATTTTCTCTGAATCCGCCCTTTCGCCGAATAGTGGAGAACAAATTCTCTACAACATCCTGATTGATCCGAGATGTGAACATAAAACGGGCATCTGTGCTTTCCTTTATTTGCTGCCACAGCTGTGAAATGCAAGAAATTGCAAGCCGCCATCCCTTGACAAACAACACATTTTAAGCTACAAGCACTGTCAAGCTTCGGAGTACAGTCAAGCATGATTCAAAGAATGACGAATGCGCAGACTTTTCTGACATAGGCCTCCTTAATGTTTTGGGGTCCTTGAAAAACCTGCTGTTAAATGAGTCAAACAGTCCATCAACCATTTCAATGAACTCTGCCATATAAAACAGCCTCCCCAGGTAACTTTCCCAAGAGCTGCATAGGTGTAGACGCCTGCTGCTACCGAATGGCTAAGCAACTGCGCAGCCTTGTTGACTCCCATTTTAGATAAGCTGTTTAAAACAAAATGGCCTCTGGTTAATTTATGGGCTTTTCTAATGGGCAACTGTGAATCATGCTCATAAAATGCGTAAATATGTGCCAATTTGATATGTTTTTTTCTGCCATCCTCTTCCTTGACCTCAAAAACATATTTCTCCAAATTTGAGCGAGTGTTTTTCAACAAGTGGGGTGGGTCATGCATGCAATAGATATTGGTTCCCCCGTGGAGGAAGAAAGGATGGTCTTCTGTCACGCCCAAGTTGGAATAGAGTCGAATATTGCTTGGGCCTTGGTCACAAACAACGGCCTTAGGCTGTAGTCCAATAGCCTTAACCTTCTGTAAACATTCATTGAGTAATGTTTGTAGTTTGACAGCCGTTGTGCAGTCCCGTGAAAGAAAGTAACCTACAGGTTGCTTCCATTTCCCCATCAAGGCGGGTGCTCTAACCATGAAAACTAGGGCATGGTTGGCAGGCCTTGATGTCTTCCCTTGGGATCCAAAGTCCTCAAAACCCTCCACTGAATCTTCAGTAATATTGTAAGAGAGGCTTGCACGTAAACTCATTTCGTCAAAGGAGACTACACATAATGTATCCCTCTCTGACATCCCCGCAACCCTGTCTTTCAAAAGTTCAAAGATCTTAGGGGGCAACCCAGGCCTCACTTCAATATTGCTCAACCACCTACGTAGTGATGAGATTGATGGAAGTGTGAAAAAGCACTGGCAGAACTGATATGCTTGGGGACTCTGGTGGTAGAGGGACAAGGCAACTACCATGTCTGAATAACTCCATTGTCTTTCCTCTTGCACTTCTACGTCCGGACGCATTACGCAACTGCGACGCAAAGAAAGACAGCGCTGGTTCTTGTAAAAATTCACCAGCCCCTCTGATCAAGTCACTAATTGTCTTACTTTCTGTAGTATTCTTTCCCATTGATAATTTAATCTGTTGTACTCTTTTTTTGAGGCGGAAAGTACGCTGTCTTTCGTTCTTCAGAGCTCTGCTGTCATTCACATTTGGTGTGGATTGAAGATCAGGTTTTTCAGGAGTTGTAGAGACACTGCTGGGTTCTTTCCGATGAATTTTGTCTGCAGCTGAGCAGTAAGAATGTTCGGCCAGTATGTTGTGTGACACTGCCAAGACCAAAAAAATGAGAAAGGGAAAAAGAAATGTCAAGCATACTAATGAAAAAGATTAAGCATATATATGTAAATAAATCAGCATCTACTAATAATTATAATTAAAAATAGATGTGATGCACCAATTTCAATCTACCAGAAGAAAATCATGATCTTGATTTTTTGAAGATTTAAAAAAAATTAAATCAATTTAAATGTTGTATGAATTATGCTTGAGGAAGCTTTAAATGGATGTTCTTACTTTAATTAAATACTAGTACACATTCCATCAGCCCACACTGTGTAGTATTACGTTTTGTGAACATTTCACAAATGAAAATAAAAGTACCATACATGCCATTACATATTGACCATTAGCAATTATATCAGTTTGGATATAACTTTTTAATATTTAGCCAAAGTGAGAGAATATATTTTATTTTAAAAAGGAGAAAATTACTTGCCTCTTTGCTGTTTTAAAGGCGTTGGTGAGGATGGGAGGTTCTCATTCTTCCTCTTGAGTAACCTGCGTTGGGAATACAGACGTTTTGACGGGTTAGGAATGTCAAAGAGCGTTGGAACTGCATTCCAATTTAGCCTGTTCTTGGTCTGCTTGTTGGAAAACTGGTCAAGTTCAAAGTGTAAAGAACAAGACAACAGTTGGCTGACAAGTACTCCGGAGTTCGGTGCAGGAGATCTTGTCGACGAGTATTCTGGACCCACTGTTGACATCTGAAATTACAGAACATATCATTTAGGATTAACTAATAAGAAAAAAAAATGATTATAACTACATGCCCGCAGAATGGATGATGTATCACTTAAGTGCAATTGTTTTCAGTTGTGTGGAGAGACCTGTATATTGAAGATGCATTTTGCCTCTAATATGTTAATTTACCTTAAATGTAGAAGAGCTTATTAAAAACTTCTTACAAAGACCATTAAGTATTTTCTTTCTATCCTCTTTTGGACCTAAGGCATAGCAGGGCTGCCAACTCTCACACAGAGGAAAGGGAGGGAGAGAGGGAAGGGGGGAGAGAGGGAAGGGAAAGAACGGAGAGAGAGGGAGAGAGGGAGGGAGATCGAGAGAAGAGAGGGGAGAGAGAGTTCGGGGAAGAGAGGGGAGAGACAGAGATCGAGAGGGGAGAGAGAGATCGAGAGAAGGGGGAGAGAGAGAGATCGAGAGAAGGGGAGAGAGAGATTGAGAGAAGGGGAGAGAGGGAGATCGAGAGAAGAGAGGGGAGAGAGAGATCGAGAGAAGGGGGAGAGAGATCGACCCTGACTCCGCGGTGTTTTCGATCCAGCGCCGCCCGCCCGCGGCGGAACGCCCTCAGACCGCAGACTGCAGACCCTCGATGTTGGTGGTCGGCGGTCACACGCAGCACTCCGGAGTGGCGACCCGGCAAGGCATCGCCCGCTCCGTGTTGGTGTCCCAGCGCTGAGAGAGAAGGGGAAAGAGAGAGAAGGGGAGTGGGAGAAGGGGGAGAGGGAGAGTGGAATGATGGCACGTTATAACGCGCAGCCGTCCCATTCCGACCAAAGATTATAGAGCAGAGCTCCTCCAGTATCTTTGATTCCGACCCCCGTCGCCGCCGCCGCCGAACCCCCCGCCCCACCATTGCACCCAAAGATTATAGAGCGAGCGGAGTTTTATAATCTTTGATTGCACCCTTCTTCACGGCGGGTTGTAATCTTTGCTTGTGGTGTCTCCACAATTCCAGGGACATAACGGGTAACAGCCGCCGTGTTCCATCCCAGACTCGAATCTGAGCTGGAACAATCTCGTGGTGGTCACTGGGCCTAATGTGTCCATAACGCGGGCCATATTTTGGAGACCCCCTGCCTTACAAGAACAAAACCAAAAACGTACAGGTGTTAAAATTATTGACTTTATTATTGGTAAATAAAGATCTATTAAAACTAATTCTAATAACTTTCTAATGTACCGACAAACCTAGTTTCCCAATGACCGTTGATGGGAGACCAGAAAATAACACTTTCAGTTCCGAATAAAATCGACAGATGTCTAATATAATATATTTTCTCACCTTTCTTTTTTATCGGGGAACCAAAAGAATGACAGGTCGGGTCGTTTACATTGACGATTAGAGCAATTGATAGCAGAGCAGTGAGATGAAGATTTAGATGTAGACGCCATTACGGTAGTCGAGGCAGCCCGGTAAAATGGCGTCAACAACCACGCATGTCATACTACCCTTTTTTCGCCGAGTGGCGCATCTTGCTCCTCTAGTACCTTTGGCCACCAGTGTCCTCGGTCGCCGCCACCGGAACGCCACTGCCGGAACGCCACCGCAGCCCCGAAGCCGGCCAGCCCCGCGCTGGTAAGTCCTGGCTCTGCCTCCGGAGCCTCGAGGTCGGTCAGTCGGTCGCAGTTGGAGTTGGAGGCGTCCAGCTCCGCCATTAGGCCTCAGTGCAGACGGAGGCAGAGAAGGGGGATACGACAAGAAAAAGTCGCATTCCCCCGAAGGAAGAGACAAAAATCATGTTTCACCCCACACGTACACAACCCAATAAACTAAAATTTGACTAAAACAGGACAAAAGAAAACAACAGAAGTGAAAACAGACGGACTGCAGGCGAGACGCAGCTGTGCAACAGCGCCGCCACTATGGAGTATCAGTACTGTAGTTATTTAATGAGCAACATTCACAACTATACGTAAGCATATATGTTACCATGGTCCAGGATTTATTGACACAGGTTGATCATACGCTGAATAATCCAACCACATTTTTGTTTGGAAGTGGAAAGAACTAATAGAAATTGCATTAATTGCAATGTGTAAAAAGAGTTCAGATACTGTCTTATAATTTTGCTGCATGTCATTGTGGTATATATCATGTCTTGATTGGTGAATATGTTTAGTTTGTGACTTTATTTGAAATAATATGTGAATGCTTCATTGAGTATAATTCCGACTGGTAACTACGCACTTCGTCTGAGCACATTATCGCACGCGTCATGCAAGCCATCTTAAATGACCACCTAAACTGTCTTTTGGCAACCTAAAAAGCTGCCAAGGTTTCCCGGCTGGCAACAGGGAAAAAAGGTTATGCGAGAGCCCTGCACCCTTCAGTCCCATCAGTCTATCCAACACCATTTCCTGCCTAGTGTGGATTTCCTTCAGTTCCTCCGTCACCCCAGATCCTCTGGCAACTAGTACATCAGGAAGATTGTTTGTGTCCTCCTTAGTGAAGATGGATCCAAAGTAAATGTCCAACTCATCTGACATTTCCTTGTTCCCCATTATAAATTCACCTTTTTCAGTCTTCAAGAGTCCAACTTTGGTCTTAACTAATGTTTTCCTCTTCACATACATAAAGAAGGAACAGCAGATGCCGGTTTCCAAAGAGAGACACAATCTCCTGGTGTAACTTGCATGTCTGGAGAGCATGTGTAAAGATGCGTCATAATACATTGTATCTTTACTACTGTTTATTCATAATACACATACTTTGCTGCCGTGGTCTGTCACCGGAAGCAGAGAGAGAGAGTACTGGGTGGGAAGGTTGTAATTATACCAGTGATGTGGGGAGTGGTTAGTAGTGGTGCGGTCACTATGTTAAAGGTACATGCACATGTCATCTACATCCTTCCCCTTGGAAATAAAAACACTACCGTAGTGACAGGGCGACCACGTCTCATACGCTACGAGCAGGTGAGCAAACAGTTAAACAAAATCACCATAACGGACAGGCGGCCTGACCACCCGCCCGGACCGGGTACGCAGCTCGCCATCCCCCCTTCTGCAGGCGGAACATGAGTAGGAGCCGGCGCGGGGGAGAGAACTGGGGAATCAGGAGAACGAGAAAACGGAGGAAAAGGGGAAGCAGGAGCAGTAGCGGGAAG
Source organism: Malacoraja senta (assembly GCA_038087875.1). NCBI lineage: Eukaryota > Metazoa > Chordata > Chondrichthyes > Rajiformes > Rajidae > Malacoraja > Malacoraja senta. Next base: position 80,797 of record JAXLNO010004613.1, on the reverse strand, counting down.
ACGGGCAGGCGAGGGAGGACTGGCCGGAGGGGCCGGCAGTGTGGCAGACAGTGGGGGGGAAAAGGGATCTGCAGGCGGCGGTGGTGGCTCGTTAACAAGCCGCAGATGTTGCCGGGTCCGGCGGTAAATGGTACCGTCATGGTCGACAAGATAGGACCGCGGCGAACCAGCAGTACCGACGACGATGGCAAGCCTGGGGTGACCGGAGGGGGATTGCATTCGGACGACTTGGCCAGAGAACAGAGGCGGGAGAGGACGGCAGGACTTGTCGTGGGAGCGCTTTTGGATTTCTTGTTTGAGGTCAATGCGCTCCTGGACAGCAGCGGGATGGAGGACCAGAGGGAACGAGGGACCGCTGGGTCACCGGGATCGGAGGTCTCGTGGTGCGAGACATCAGCCGTTGAGCTGCGGAGCCCAAGGCAGTGTCGCGGCAAATGTTTTGAAGGTTGAGGAGGGCCAGGTAAAAGTCAGAATGGTAGTCTACAATGTTCCAGCAAGTCCTTAGCACTGCGGACAGTGCGCTCTGCCAACCCGTTGCTTTGTGGGTACTCTGGGCTGCTGGTGTAGTGTCGGAAGTTTCCATCTGGCAGCGAAACTCCGAAATTCTGCGCTCGAGAACTGGCCGCCGTTGTCCGATTGAAGACTTGCCGGGGAGCCAAAGGTTCCGAAGTGGCGGCGCAGCTTCCCGATAATGGCCGAAGAGGTGAGGGAGTGCAGCTGGTCCACCTCGAACCAGCTGGAGTACGAGTCCACAAGAACCAGGAAATGTTTTCCACGCCACTCAAAATGTCAGCGGCGACGGTCATCCAGGGCAGCTCGGGGTCAGGCTGTTGCAGAAGCGGCTGCCGTTGCTGATGGGGAGCGAGGCTATTGCAGACAGAGCAAGCGGAGACCCTCTCCCGGATGTCTTTGGCCATGCCGGGCCAGTAGAACAAACTGTGGGCCTGAGACAGGGTGGCCTCGGCCCCAGGATGACCGCGGTGGGCGGTCTGAAAGTATTGGTCCCGCAGGGCAGCAGGTACAACGACCTTGTGTCCCTTCACGACCACGCGGTCGTGCAGCACGAGCTCGTCACGGACCAGGAAGTAGGGCACGACTCCAGGCGGCAAGGATGAACGACGGTCTGGCCAGCCCTGCCTGATGACGTCGGCAAGCTGCTGCAGGGCCGGATCCTTGGCAGTGTTGCTGACCAGGGACTGCATCTGCTGGGAAGGCACGATGTTGACGTTAAGTACCATCAGGTCAGACGATTCATATGGATGACGTTCAGTGGACGTTAGTGGTGCGCGGGACAGCGTGTCGGCCACGAACATGTCCTTGCCCTTGCGATATACAATTTTGAACGTAAAACGCTGGAGCTGCAGCATCATGCGCTGCAACCGGGATGCGGCAACTTGGGCTTGTTGAGGATAGAGACCAGCGGCTGATGGTCGGTCTCGATCGTGAAACTGTTGCCCAGGATATAGTCCTTGAACTTGGAGCAGGGAAACACCACAGCAAGCAGCTCCTTCTCTATCTGAGCATAGCGCTGCTCGGCAGGGGTCATGGTGCGGGACGCGTAGGAAACAGGCAGCTGCAGGCCATCGTGGAGCTGCAGACAAGCAGCACCAAGACCGAACTTGGAGGCGTTGCAGGTAAGAACAATGGGGCGCTGCAGGTCGAAGAATTGGAGAGTGGGGGCACTGGCCAGCCTGGCCTTCAGAACGTCAAAAGCTGTCTGGTGATGCGGGAAACAAGTCCAGGCAGTGTCCTTCTTGATCAACTCCCTCAGGGGCGCGCTCAGCTCGCTGAGGTCGGTGATAAACTTCCCCAAGTAATTAACCATGCCCAGGAAACGCTGCAGGCTGGCACGTCGGTGGGCGAAGACATCTCGGAGACCGCAGCTGTCTTTTGCGGGTCAGGCTTCAGCCCCGATGCGATAAAAACGTGGCCCACATAGGTGACTTCCGGGACGCGGAACCGGCACTTCTTTGGGTTTAGTTTGAGGTTGATTTCACGGGCCCGGTCCAGGACTCGACGGAGGTGGAGATCGTGCTCAGCAACGTCTTTACCGTAGACCAGGATGTCTTCAACGATGATGGCACACGGCAGACCGATGAACAGCTGCTCCATCGTCCGCTGGAAGACCTCGCTGGCAGTTGATCCCGAATGGCATGCGGAGGAATCGGTACCTGCCGAAAGGTGTGCTGAAGGTAGTCAAGTAGGAGGACCGCTCATCCAGCGGTATCTGCCAGAAGGAGCTCTTGGCATCGAGAACCGAGAAGACAGTGGCCGGGCCAACCTACGCAGCGACGTCCTCCACTGTTCGCATGGGGCAGTGAGGGCGTCTGATGGCAAGGTTCAGGTCTTTGGGGTTGATGCAAATCCGAATTTCACTTTTGTCCTTTTTCACAGCAACAACCATGGTTGAGACCCACCGGGTGGGTTCGCTCACCTCCTTCAGGATGCCCATGGTAACCATGTTGAGCAGCGTTGACTCCACCTTGTCCTTCATGGCGAAGGAGACACGGTGTGGTGGACGGATCATAGGCTCAACACCGAGGTCGACAACGATCTTGTAGCAGCAGGGAAGCTTGCCCAGCTTGTCATCAAAACGGTCAGGGTATTCGCGCAGGGGGTCCATAAGGATCCGCACCTGGTGGATATCACGGTGGAAAGAGACCAAGCCGAGGTCCTGGCACGCCCATGCACCCAACAGGGTGATATCGTTAGTATTCAGTATATAAAAAGTGATGGGCCGAGCGGCATGCAGTACCTTGCAGTGCAGGGTAGCCCTCGCCACCGGAACGAGCACGCTTCCCCCGTAGGCATGCAAAAGGGAGTTATCGGGAGTAACTTTCTCATCAGTCCTTATCTTCTTGAAGAGGCCTATTGACATAACATTGGTCGCGGCCCCCGTGTCGAGTTTGGCGGTGAAGGTCGAGCCGTTGACAGTAACGCGAACCGAAGGGTCCGTTATCAGTGCAGGTGCATCCAACACTGAAAATATGCTGGTCTCCCCCTGGGAGGAACTTGTACCAGACAAATGGAGTTCATCAGGCTGGAACTGTGAACTATCAGCTCGAGCAAGGTTGTTTAACATTCGGCGAGGAGCAGGAATTGGCTTCCCACAGGAGCGACAGGCTGCAGAGAAATGGTTCAATTTCCTGCAAAAGTTGCACGTTTTCCCCAGCGCAGGGCACACATTAGACTGATGGGAGGTAAAGTTGCAGTTGGGGCACCGCTGTGGGCTGCTACCCCGACGCGGGGGACCCCCGTTGTCGTTGCGGGCCAGCGTTTCGCCGGCGACCAGCAACACTGGCAAAGTTAATGTCATGATCAGCCGACGACACCGCCGAGGCGACAGCCTCAGCCATGCGGGAGGCGTGCAGAGCCTCGGCTAAAGACAGGTCGTGTTTCCGCAGAAGTTCAGCCCTTAGCTTTTCATCTTGAAGACCATACACTAAAATGTCCCGGGTCAGTTGATCGGGGGTCAGCATGTCCAGGCTGCAACGCCTGGCCAGGTGACGCAACGCGGCGATATAGCTATCGATTGACTCTCCAGGGATCTGACGCTGGGTGAACATTTTATAACGCTCTAGGATGCAGTTAGTGGGGATGTCACACATTGCGGTAAATTTAGCCATAAGACATACCGTGTCCCGAGCATCTTCACCAGCAGCATAGACAAACAACTCAGCCCGTTCCAGGGCATCGGGACCAGCCAGGTTGAGAAGCAGGGAAGCCTGAGTAGCAGGGGTGGCAGCAGGGTGGGCGATCGTGACGTAGTGTTGGAAGTCACGTCTAAAGACACCCCACCGATGGGCAATGTCCGAGTCGAAGACGAGCATATCGGGTTTGCGGCAAGAAGTAGCCATGGCACGGGAGATAAGAAAACACAATGGGAAAACGGGTCAAAAGAAAGAAAAAACGATAAACTGGAGGCACAAAGGTACGAGGCTGACACCATGTAAAGATGCGTCATAACACATTGTATCTTTACTACTGTTTATTCATAATACACATACTTTGCTGCCCAAGCTGTTCGTGGTCTGTCACCGGAACCAGAGAGAGCCAGTACTGGGTGGGAAGGTTGTAATTATACCAGTGATGTGGGGAGTGGTTAGTAGTGGTGAGGTCACTATGTTAAAGGTACATGCACATGTCATCTACAGCATGGACAGGCAACATTCTAGGTCAGGACCCTTCTTCAGACTGCTTGGTGTGGGGGTGGAGAAAGTTGGAAAGGAGAGGAGGGAGTGGTCGCCTTAGATTCCCTTCCCTCTACAGATGCGGCCTGACCTACTGAGTTCCTCCACTGCTTTAGAGGGAAAGGACAGACGCCGTTTTGAGTCAGGACCCTTCTTCAGACTGAGTGGAGAGGGTGGGGGAGGAAGCTGGAAAAGAGAGATGGGAGCTGGACAAAGCCTGGCAAGTGACAGGTGGACACAAAATGCTGGAGTAACTCAGCGGGACAGGCAGCATCTCTAGAGAGAAGGAAAGGGTGACGTTTCAGGTTGAGACCCTTCTTCAGAAGTGATAGGTGGAAATAGGTGAGGGAGACAAGATACTGCAGATGCTGGAATCTTGCATAGAACACAATTTAGTTAGATGCACAGAATCTCTTGCCCAGAGTGGGAGATCGAGGACCAGAGGACATGGGTTCAAGGTGAAGGGGAAAAGATTTAAAAGGAAACTGAGGGGTAACTTGTTCACACAGAGGGTGGTGGGAGTATGGAACAAACTGTCAGAGGAGGTAGTTGAGGCTGTGACTATCCCAAGAAACAGTTAGACAGTTACATGGATAGGACAAGTTTGGAGGGATATGGACCAAACACAGGCAGGTGGGTCTAGTGTAGGTGGGACATGTTAGTTGGTGTGGGCAAGTTGGGCCGAAGGGCCTGTTTCCACACGGTATCACTCTATGACTAACATAGAGTGCTGGAGTAACTCAGCGCGACAGGCAGCATCTCTGGAGACTAGGAATGGGTGACGTTTCAGATCGACAATGAAGATGGGTCTTGACCCTGAAACGTAACCCATTCCTTCCAGCATTTTGTGTCTACCTAAACAGCCCCTATCTATCCACGTGGCAGTGTGCCAGCAGGCTGGAGGGGCGGGCAAAGGCCTTGCCACAGAGTGGGCAGGGGCGCTGGACGGTGTCGACTCGTCGGTGCTCCAGCAGGTGGTCAAGGCAGGTGAAAACCTTGCCACACTCAGCGCACACATAAGGTCTCTCTCCGGTGTGTAACCGCTGGTGCTCCTGCAGCCCCCGTGCTCTCTTGTCGCAGTGGGAGCAGCTGCTCGCCGG
>JAXLNO010004613.1:0-75307 GCA_038087875.1 Malacoraja senta | reverse complement strand
CCCCCTATCTCCCCATATCTCCCTCTCTCTCTGTCTGTCACTCTGTCTCTCCCTCTGTGTCTCTCTCCCTCTCTCTGTCTCTCTCTATCTGTATATCTCTGTTTCTCTCTCTGTCTCTTTCTGTCTCTCTCTGTATATCTCTCCCCTCTCTCTGTCTCTCACTCTCTCTCTCTCTCTCTCTGTGTCTCTCTATGCCTTTATCTGTCCAAGTACAAGTACAAGTTCAAGTGAGTTTATAGTCATGTGTCCCTGATAGGACAATAAAATTCTTGCTTTGCTCTCCCTCTCTCTCTCTCAGTCTCTCTCTTGCTCTGTTTCTCTCTCTGTCTTTCTCTCTGTCTTTCTTTTTCTCTCTCTGCCTCTCTATCTCTCTGCCCCTCTCTATGTCTCTCTCTCGGTTTCTCTCTCTGGTTCTCTCTGGTTCTCTCTCTCTCTCTCCCCTTCTCTCTCTCTGTCTGTCTCCTTTTCTCTCTCTCCCTCTGTGTCTCTCTTTCTCTCTCTCTCCCCCACTGTCTCTCTTTCTGCCTCTCTGTCTCCATCTCTCACCAACTGTCTCTCTCTGTCCCTGTCTCTCTCTGTCCCTGTCTCTCTCTGCCTCTCTCCATCTGTCTCACTCTCTCTGTTTCGCTCTCTCTCTATCCGTCTCTCTTTCTCCCACTCTCTCTCTCTCTCTCTCCCTGTCTCTCTCTCCGTTTCTCTCTCCCTCTCTCCCTGTCTCTCTCTCTCTGCCTCTCTATCTCTCTCTGTCTTTCTGCCTCTCTCTCTCTCTCTCTCTCTCTCTCTTTTTTCTTTCTCTTTCTCTTTAAGAGCTCTATCTAACTCTCTCTTGAAAAAACATCCAGAGCACAGGCAGAGAATTCCAGACTCACAACTCTGAGAAAAAAGTGTTTCCTCGTCTCTGTTCTAAATGCCTGACCCCTTATTCTTAAACTATGGCCCCTGGGTCTGGACTCCCCCAACATCTGGAACATGTTTCCTGCATTGCTGCCTCCCCCGCTGCATGGCAGCGCTTTAATCTTTACCTGATCTTCACAGCTGCATTCCCGAGGCGCTTTCCGGCGGGAGGAGGGCGCTTTAGGGTGGCGCACCGGCGCTGGCAAAGCGGGACGGCGGGTCTCAGGCGTCCGGGTGGCGGGCGAAACGCCGAATGTTGGTTCCGGGGCGGTTACTTTTTTTTTTTTTTGTGCATTGATGGTGGAATGGAGAGGAAAAAGGAGGGGTGGAGGGGAAGGAGGGAGAAAAGGAGGGAGAGAGGGAGGGAATGAGTGTGAGAGAAAGTTTGGGAGAGTTTTGAGAAACATTTGAGAACGTTTTGAGGGGAGAGGGAAGAGAGGGAGAGAGGGAGGAGAGGGAGAGAGGGGAGAGAGGGAAGATTGGGAGAGAGGGAGAGAGGGAGAGAGAAGTATTCACCTCTCCCTCCCTCTCTGGTCATCACGATGGCGCAGCGGTACAGTTGCCGCCTCACGGCACCAGAGACCTCGGTTCCATCCCGACCACGGGCGCTGTCTATACGGAGTTTGCACGTTCTCTCTCCCCTTGACTTGCGTGGGTTTTCTCCGGGCGCTCCGGTTTCCTCCCACCAGGGCCGGATTTACATATGAGCCAGACACGCTTAAGTTTAGGGCCTCGAGAACTAGGGGGGCCTCGGCCCGCTCCACCAAGGCAGGGGTGGATAACCCTGGGGGGGGGGGGCAGAGTGGACACGTCCCCTCCATGTTTTGAGAGGAGGTGGACATCCCCCCCCAAGTTTTTGTAATCCGGATTTTAAAACCCGGTGAAATCTCCGCTTTCCGCAAGACAGTGGGGGCGGGACTGCTGATCGAGGAAGGGGGCCGATTGGACGAGAAAGACGTCGGTCAGCAGGCAATGGGGGCAGGGCATGATAATTCAGCGCGATGTTTGCAGGAGGGATGGGGGGTGGGACTGAGGATAGAGTGTGGTGATTGGAGGAGGGAGACGTGGCATAGACCTGCGCTTCATCCGCAGGCTGGATCGATCCTGGCCGGGTCTCCGGCGCTGTCCCGTCCCCACCCGAGTACCCCCCCTCCCCCCGCGGGTGGCCAGAGAGGTCGGCAGCAGAGATCCTGCACTATAGGATCTTTGGTCGGTAGTCAGACGGGCGCGGTGTCCCCAGGCCCACAGCCAGCGCAGAGAAGCAGCGCTAAACCCAGCTCACTCTGCCTGTCCCGCCAGGTGAGCCTAACGCCTGCCTGGGCTTGCGGGAAATATGGCCAGCGCGGAGAAGCACCGCTGGTATTCTTTCAGTCCAGACAGGGCTGTAGTTAACCCGGTGGGACAGGCAGAGCTGCATTTAGCGCTGGATTGAGCCTCCGAAGCCTCGCGCGTGTGTGTGTGAGTGTGCGCATGTGCGCGAGGCCGCCAAAAAATTGTGTCCCCGTCCCCTCCATGTTTTGATAGCGAATTCCGCTCTTGCACCAAGGTGTATAAAACTTTTGACATAGTTGTGTTGTCACAAACCCTACCATCGGTGGTGTTGTGCTAGCGATTCTGGGGGCTTTGGTGTTGTGGAAGGGAGGGATTAAAATGCAGGTGAGGTTTATATTCATTGTGAGAGGACCTCCTACTCTTTGCCCGCTGACCCTGGCCACTCCACCGCCCTCCCTCCAGCAGCCCGCAGCCGATGCCTCAACTGCAGCCTGGACTCAGCACCGGGCCTGAAGCCTCCACGCTGCAGACTCCAACTCCCCCGGGTTCGACTGCGCTGGATGCTAGTGCTAGACCCATAAGCCTGGTCACCTCGGTGGCCGTTCCACTGGGCCTTCCCCATCCCCCCCAAACCATGTGACCCCAGTTCTTCCTCACCCACACTAAAGTCCTCATACCCCCTACCCCCTGACCACCCCCCCACCCCTCCCCCCCCCACCAGATATCATTGAAACATAGAAAATAGGTGCAGGAGTAGGCCCTTAGAGTCTGCACCGCCATTCAACATGATCATGGCTGATCATCCAACTCAGTATCCTGTACCTGCCTTTTGCTATGAATGCTAACATACCATTCGCTTTCTTCACTGCCTGCTGCACCTGCATGCCTACTTTCAATGACTGGTGCACCATGACACTCAGGTCTTGTTGCATCTCCCCTTTTCCTAATCGGCCACCATCGCCTCAGTCCACTCACCTGCCTTCTACCGGCCCCAACCCCCATCCCTGCCGTGTGTTCACCATGCCCCCCGACCTCCTCCTCTCAGATACCGAACGGTCTGTCCTCAGCAGAGGCCTCACCTTTGTCCCCCTCCGTCCCCACCTCAATGAGTTCCGCGCCCAATGTGATTTGGAGCTCTTCTTCTGTCCCTCCGCCTCACAGCGTTCTTCCAGGGGAAGCAGTCCACGCCCCCATTGATGATCCCTTTTCCCGTTTCCAACGGACCCCATCCTCTTGGACCCCCCCCCCACCCCATGGCCATTGGGATAGTCGAGGATGGAGTTGAAGGGAAAGAGAGTAAATGGAGGGTTAATGACCCCAGAATTAACGGGAAAGGAAGCTCACAAAGGGATATGAGAGTATGGCCAAGTGTAATAGGGATCGATGTGAAAGGTGAGATGCGTAAGGAATTAAAAGTATTGTATTTGAATGGGCAAAGTACAAGAAGTAAAGTAGGTGAGCTTGAGGCTCAGTTAGAGGTTGGTAGATATGACATTGTGGGGATTACTGAGACGTGGCTGCAGGAGGATCGGGCCTGGGAACTGAATATTCAGGGTTATACATCCTATAGAAAGGACAGGCGGGTGGGCAGAGGAGGGGGGGTAGCTCTGCTGGTGAGGGATGGAATTCAGTCCCTTGCGAGGGAAGACATAGGGACTGATGAGGTAGAGTCACTGTGGTTTGAGTTGAGGAATTGTAAAGGGAAGAAGACACTAATTGGTGTTATTTACAGACCCACAAATAGTAGCCCGGATGTAGGGTGTAGGTTGCAGCAGGATTAAAACTGGCATGTAACAAAGGTAATGCCACTGTGGTGATAGGGGATTTCAATATGCAGGTAGACTGGGAAAATCAGGTTGGTTCTGGACCCCCAAGAAAGAGAGTTTGTAGAATGCCTCCGAGATGGATTCTTAGAGCAGCTTGTAATGGAGCCGACCAGAGAAAAGGCAATTCTGGATTTAGTGTTGTCCAATGAACCAGATATGATAAGAGAACTCGAGGTAAAGGAACCGCTTGGAGGTAGTGATCATAATATGATTAGTTTTAATCTGCAATTTGAGAATGAGAAGGTTAAATCGGAAATGGCAGTGTTGCAGTTGAACAAAAGGGACTATGAAGGCATGTGAGGGGAGCTGGACAAGGTAGTCTGGAAAAGGATCCTAGCAGGAATGATGGTGGAACAGCAATGGCAGGAATTTCTGGGCATAATCCGGAAGACGCAGGATCATTACATTCCAAAAAGGAAGAAAGATTTTAAGTGGAGTAGGAGGCAACCGTGGCTGACAAGAGAAGTTAGGGATAGAATAAAACTAAAAGAAAAGATGTATAACACAGCAAAGAGTAGCCGGAAGCCAGAGGATTGGGAACATTTCATAGAACAACAGAAGGCAACAAAACGGGCAATACGGGCTGAAAAGATGAAGAACGAGGAGAAGCTGGCCAGGAATATAAAGAAGGACAGTAAAAGCATCTTTAAATATGTTACGGGAAAAAGAGTAGCAAAGTCAAATGTGGGTCCCTTGAAGGCAGACACAGGTGAAATTATTATGGGCAACAAGGAAATGGCAGAAGAGTTGAATAGGTACTTCGGATCTGTCTTCACTATGGAAGACACAAACAATCTCCCAGATGTACTGGAGGACAGAGGATCTAAAGGGGTAGAGGAACTGAAAGAAATTGTCATTAGATGAGAAATAGTATTGGGTAGGCTAATGGGCCTGAAGAATGATAAATCCCGTGGGCCTGATGGTCTGCATCCCAGGGTCCTCAGGGAGGTGGCTCTAGAAATAGTGGACGCATTGGTGATCATTTTCCAATGTTCAATAGATTCAGGATGAGTTCCTGTGGATTGGAGGATAGCTAATGTTATCCCACTTTTGAAGAAAGGAGCGAGAGAGAAAACAGGGAATTACGGACCAGTCAGCCTGACTTCGGTGGTGGGAAAGATGCTGGAGTCAATTATTAAAGAGGTAATAATGGGGCATTTGGATAGCGGTAAAAGGATTAGTCCAAATCAACATGGATTTATGAAAGGGAAATGATGCTTGACTAATTTTCTGGAATTTTTTGAGGATGTGACAAGTAAAATGGATGAAGGGGTGCCAGTGGATGTAGTGTATCTAGACTTTCAGAAAGCCTTTGATAAGGTCCCGCACAGGAGACTGATGACTAAAATTAGAGCACATGGTATTGGGGGTAGGGTGTGGACATGGATATAAAATTGGTTGGCAGATTGGAAGCAAAGAGTAGGAGTGAACGGGTCCTTTTCAGAATGGCAGGCAGTGCGAGTGGAGTACCGCAAGACTCGATGTTGGGGCCGCAACTGTTTACCATATATTTTAATGATTTGGAAGAGGGAATTCGGAACAACACTAATAAGTTTGTGGATGACACACAGCTGGATGGCAGTGTGAACTGTGAAGAGGATGTTAGGATGTTGCAGGGTGACCTGGACAGATTGAGTGAGTGGGCAGATGCGTGGCAGATGCAGTATAATATAGATAAATGTGAGGTTGTCCACTTTGGCGGCAAAAACAAGGGGGCAGATTATTATCTCAATGGGGTTAGGTTAGGTAAGGGGGAGGTACAGCGAGACCTGGGTGTCCTTGTACACCGGTCACTGAAAGTTGGCGTGCAGGAACAGCAGGCAGTGAAGATAGCTAATGGAATGTTGGCTTTCATAACAAGAGGATTTCACTATAGGAGTAAAGAGGTTCTTCTGCAGTTGTATAGGGCTCTGGTGAGACCACATCTGGAGTATTGTGTACAGTTTTGTTCACCTAATTTGAGGAAGGACATCCTTGTGATTGAGGCAGTGCAGTGTAGGTTCACGAGATTGATCCCTGGGATGGCGGGACTGTCATATAAGGAAAGATTGAAAATACTAAGCTTGTATTCACTGGAGTTTGGAAGGATGAGGGGATATCTTATAGAAACATATAAAATTATAAAAGGACTGGACAAGCTAGATGCAGGAAAAATGTTCCCAATGTTGGGCGAGTCCAGAACCAGGGGCCACAGTCTTAGAATAAAGGGGAGGACATTTAAGACTGAGTTGAGTAAAACTTTTCCAGCCAGAGAGTTGTAAATTTATGGAATTCCTCTCCTCAGCCTCCTCGTCGAAGACTCTCAACCCAAAGACTCGCACTTTTCTCACAGGGCACTTCCCTCACAAGGCCGCTGCCTCACTGCCGCTCCCTAAGAGCCGTCTTGCTTATATTGAGTTATATAAGTTATATAAAGTTATATGGAAGCATACATAGCAGCAGATGTCAACTATCTTACATAATCATTATAAACATGTCCGAGACGTTACATCTTGAAAATATTTAGAAACATGGAAAATAGGTGCAGGAGTAGGCCATTCGGCCCATCGAGCCTGCACCACCATTCAACATGATCATGGCTGATCATCCAACTCAGTATCCTGTACCTGCCTTCTCTCCATACCCCCTGATCCCTTTCGCCACAAGGGCCACATCTAACTCCCTCTTAAATATAGCCAATGAACTGGCCTCAACTACCTTCTGTGGCAGAGAATTCCACAGATTCACCACTCTCTGTGTGAAAAATGTTTTTCTCATCTCGGTCCTAAAAGACTTTCCCCTTATCCTTAAACTGTGACCCCTTGTTCTGGACTTCCCCAACATCGGGAACAATCTTCCTGCATCCAGCCTGTCCAACCCCTTAAGAATTTTGTACGTTTCTCGAAGATCCCCCCTCAATCTTCTAAATTCAAGCGAGTACAAGCCGAGTCTATCCAGTCTGTCTTCATATGAAAGTCCTCCCATGCCAGGAATCAGTCTGGTGAACCTTCTCTGTAATCCGCCTATGGCAAGAGTGTCTTTCCTCAGATTAGGAGACCAAAACTGTACACAATACTCAAGGTGTGGTCTCACCAAAGCCCTGTACAACTGCAGTAGAACCTCCCTGCTCCTATACTCAAATCCTTTTGCTATGAATGCCAACACACCAGTCGCTTTCTTCACTGCCTGCTGCACCTTCATGGCTACTTTCAATGACTGGTGTACCATGACACCCAGGTCTCGTTGCATCTCCCCTTTTCCTAATCGGCCACCATTCAGATAATAGTCTACTTTCCTGTTCTTTCCACCAAAGTGGATAACCTCACATTTATCCACATTATACTGCATCTGCCATGCATTTGCCCACTCACCTAACCTATCCAAGTCACCTTGCAGCCTCTTAGCATCCTCCTCACAGCTAATACTGCCCCCCAGCTTCGTGTCATTCGAAAACTTGGAGATGTTGCATTCAATTCCCTCGTCCAAATCATTAATATATATTGTAAATAGCTGGGGTCCCAGCAGTGAGCCTTGCGGTACCCCACTAGACACTGCCTGCCCTTCTGAAAAGGACCCGTTTACTCCTACTCTTTGACTTGTCTTGGCAGAAAAACCAGATCATTTTTCCAAGACATGGACACCATTCATTGATTTATTACAAGATAGTATGGCTCAACACAACTTTGGATTTAAATCTAATTACGGGTTGGGTGAGGTGGGTGGGGAGGGACGAAAGGCAGGTATACCAACACTTTTCTGTCTCTTTTTCTTTTTGTCCTTTTATTTTTTTCTATTCCTCTCTTCTTTCTTTCTTTTATCCACTCTTTGGCTACACTACCTAGGTAGTCTTGGGGTTCTAACTTTGTACATTTCACTTTTTCTCTCTCCTGCTTTTTCTCCTGTCTTCAAATTCAAAGCTAAAATGTTAAAATTGAACCTGTACCATAACTGTTATTTTATATGTCGTTGGTTCTATTTTTGTACATTTCCTTCGAATAAATATAAAATTAAAAAAATATATATATATTTTACGTAATCAGACATCAGCTTATTTTACTTAAACTCACGTGATTGTTAGTCATTTAGCAGCACTTAATTAAATCATTTATCCAGTAAACAAGATACTAAACAAGTTACTTATTTCTACTTTTGCATCTTCGGATTCTTAATAAATAAATTTGTATCTTCGTACTCAACCTATAAACTGGTATGTAACATAGAAACATAGAAAATAGGTGCAGGAGTAGGCCATTCGGCCCTTCGAGCCTGCACCGCCATTCAATATGATCATGGCTGATCATCCAACTCTGTATACCTGCTTTCTCTCCATACCCCCTGATCCCTTTTGCCACAAGGGCCACATCTAACTCCCTCTTAAATATAGACAATGAACTGGCCTCAACTACATTCTGTGGCAGAGAATTCCAGAGATTCACCACTCTCTGTGTAAATTTTTTTTTTCTCATCTCAGTCCTAAAAGATTTCCCCTTTATCCTTAAACTGACCCCTTATTCTGGACTTCCCCAACATCGGGAACAATCTTCCTGCATCTAGCCTGTCCAACCCGTTATGAAATTTGTAAGTTTCTATAAGATCCCCCCTCAATCTTCTATAATAGTAAACATTATATTATGGTGTGTAACCTTTAACTGTAGCTGGAAAATAAGGGTGGCGAAATAGAGTGAGTTAGAGTGACAGCTGGGAGATTAGAGTGATAGATGGAATTTAAGGGTGGCAAAAGAAGTAGAGATATGAGGGTTGGTGTAAGAATCTAGATAAGTTAGATAAGACTGAAGCAAGGTCAGAAGTTAATGGTGGCGAGACAGAGAATGTCAGAATAGAAGATGGATTGATGCGAGAGGAGTATGGAGCATGCAAGATAAGGTAGAGGAGATATGACTGTAAAACTAATAAAAAAAGCAGCCTGTTGCGGTGATCTGAGAGCAGTCGGAGAGCGGACAGGCAGGCGGGTGTCTTCCCTGAGTGTTCCAGCCGATGTTTGCAAATAAAGGCTTTTCGTCTTCTTGAAGAATTCTCCGTGTCTGTGTCATCTTATCCAACTCTGAATCTTGTAACCACGACACACCGCGTTAAATGCAGCAGGCCGGCGGTCGGAGCCTTTCTTCTGGCTCCGCCATGTTAGAAGTCCGCACGGGGAGGGGGAGATGCGACCAGGAGAAAAGATGCATCTCTGTCCAAGTGGGTGACTGGAAACGCTTTCCCCCATTCCCCCTTTTAAGGGTCAACAAACACTCCACATGGACTGCCAGTACCTAACATGGCCGCCCTGGGCATCACACCCTTTTACTTCAATGGGAGTGCCAGCAGTCAAGATGGCCGCCTCCCTGGGATACACCTACCATTGACTTCAATGGAAATGCCTTGACCAAAGATGGCTGCCACCCTGGGCTCACATCCCATTGACTTCAATGGAAGCGCCCTGACTAAAGATGGCCGCCCCATGGCCTCACCACCCATTGACTTCAATTGGAGTGCCCTGACCAAAGATGGCCGCCACCCTGGGCTTTACCACGCATCGACTTCAATGGGAGTGCCCTGACCAAAGATGGCCGCCTCCCTTACCTCACCTCCGTGACTTCAATGGAAGTGCCTTGACTAAAGATGGCCGCCTCCCTGACATCACCTCCCATTGACTTCAATGGAAGAGCCTTGGCCAAAGATGGCCGCCCCCTGGCCTCACTTCCCATTGACTTCATTTGGAAGCGCCCTGAACAAAGATGGCCGCCTCCCTGGAGAGGAGAGGGAAAAGAGATAGAGAAGGAGAGAGAGAGAGAGAGAGAAGGGAAGGAGAAGAGGAAGCCAGAGGAGGGGAGAGAGAGAAAGAGAAAGAAAGAATGAGGGAGAGAGAGAGAGAAAAATATGAAGGCTGCCAGTATCTAAAATGGCCGACCAGGGCTTCACTCCCATTGACTTCAATGGCTGGCTGCCAGTAGCTAAAATGGCGGGGGGGGGAGAAAACTGCACACAAAACTCTCCTTCCATCCTCTCCCTCCCTCCCCACCTCTCTCTCTCCCTCCCACCCCTCTCTCTCTCCCTCCCACCCCTCTATCTCTCTTTCTCTCTCCCACCCCTCTCTCTCTCCCTTTCCCTCCCTCTCCCTCACCTCATCTCTCAGATTCAGATTCAACTTTATTGTCATTGTGCAGTGTACAGTACAGAGACAACGAAATTCAGTTAGCATCTCCCTAGAAGAGCGACATAAATATGAGCAATAAATGAATCTATTTACATGCATACAGTCATAGTATTTTTACCTGGTGGGAGAAGTGTCCGGGGGGGGGGGGTGATTGGCAGTCACCGAGGTACAGTGTTGAGTAGTGTAACAGCCGCAGGGAAGAAGCTGTTCCTGGACCTGTTGGTCCGGCAACGGAAAGACCTGTAGCGCCTCCCGGATGGTAGGACGGTAAACATTCTGTGGCTGGGGTGAGAGCAGTCCATGGCGATGCCGCGCGCCCTTCGCAGACAACGCTTGCTTTGGACAGACTCAATGGAGGGGAGTGAGGAACTGGTGATGCGTTGAGCAATTTTCACCACCCTTTGCAGTGCTTTCCGGTCGGAGACAGAGCCGTTGCCATACCATACTGTGATACAGTTGGTAAGGATGCACTGGATGGTGCAGCGGTAGAAGTTCGACAGATGGACCTTCTTTAGTCTCCTCAGGAAGAAGAGAAGCTGGTGAGCCTTCTTGACCAGAGTTGAGGTATTGTGGGTCCAAGAGAGGTCATCGGAGATGTTGACCCCCAAGAACCTGAAGCTGGAAACACGTTCCACCTCCGTCCCGTTAATGTGGATGGGGGTGTGCGTGCTGCCCCTAGACTTCCTGAAGTCTACAATGAGCTTCTTGGAGTTGTCAGCGCACCATGCTGCTATGAGCTGGACCTCCTCCCTATAGGCCGACTCATCGTTGTTGCTGATGAGGTCAATGACCGTTGCATCATCTGCATACTTGATGATGGTGTTAGTACCATGTACAGGTGTGCAGTCGTAGGTGAAGAGGGAGTAGAGGAGGGGGCTCAGCACACAGCCCTGTGGAACGCCAGTGTTCAGGGTGAGGGTTGAAGAGGTGTGCTTGTCTAACCTAACAGACTGGGGTCTGTTGGTTAGAAAGTCCAGTATCCAGTTGCAGAGGGAGGGGTTGGTGCCCAGGTCACCGAGTTTGGTGATCAGTTTAGAGGGTATGATGGTGTTGAATACTGAGCTGTAATCGATGAACAACATTCTTACGTAAGTGGCTCTGTTGTCGAGGTGGGAGAGGGCGGAGTGAAGTGCCGTTGAGATGGCATCCTCCGTACTCCTGTTCTTGCGGTAGGCAAACTGATAGGGATCCAATGTGGGGGGTAGGCAGCCTTTGAGGTGTGCCAGGACCAGCCTCTCGAAGCACTTGGCGATGATGGGAGGAAGTGCAACTGGGCGGAAGTCGTTGAGGCTTGCCGCAGTGGAGTGTTTTGGCACCGGCACGATGGAGGTTGATTTAAGGCACGTGGGCACAACTGTTTGGGCAAGTGACAGGTTGAAGATGTCAGTCCAGACGTCTGTCAGCTGTGCAGCACAGGCCCTGAGGACGCACCCGGGTATGCCGTCAGGGCCAGCAGCCTTACGTGCATTGGTCCTACTCAGTGCCACGTACATGTCGTAGGGGGTGAGTGTGAGGGGCTGGTGATCGGCAGGGAGCACCGCCTTGATGGCCATCTCTAGTTTGTCCCTATCGAAGCGGCCATAGAAGTGGTTAAGCTCCTCAAGGAAGGAGGCGTTGCTGGATGTGGGGGTGGTGTTGGTGGGTCTAAAGTCCGTGATGGCCTGGATGCCTTGCCACATGCGTCGGGGGTGGGAGTTGTTGTTGAAGTGCTCCTCAATCCTGAGCTTATGGCAGTGCTTGGCCTTCTTTATGCCCTTCTTCAGGTTAGCCCTGGATGAACTGTAGGCTCGGGCATCGCCTGACCTGAAAGCGGTGTCCCGTGCTTTCAGCAGTAGCCTGACCTCGCTGTTCATCCATGGCTTCTGATTCGGGAATATGGTCACCCGTTTGAGGGAGGTGACACTGTTGATGGTGTAGTTTATAAAGTCCAGAACAGAGGATGTATAGGAGTCAATGTCCGTGTGGGAGTCAAGGGTGGCCTGGGCTGCAAACGCCTTCCAGTCAGTGTTTCCAAAACACTGCTGAAGTGTGGAGTCCGCCTCCTCTGACCAGACTTTAACTGTCCTCACAGTGGGTTTAACCCGTCTGATGAGTGGGGAGTACTTTGGGAGGAGGAACAATGAGAGGTGATCAGACTGCCCAAGGTGGGGGAGGGGACGGCGTTGTAAGCTTCAGGCATGTTAGTGTAGACTTTGTCCAGTGTCTTGTCTTCTCTAGTGGCGAAGGAGACATGTTGGTGGAATTTGGGGAGTACAGTCTTCAGGTCGGAGTGATTGAAGTCACCCGCAACAATGAAGGCTGCCTCGGGGTTGTGAGTCTGTTGTTTGCTAATGGCAGTATGCAGATCTTTCATTGCAAGCTTGGCATTAGCATCAGGAGGAGTATAGGCTGCAGTCACAACAGTGGAGGTAAACTCTCTGGGCAGATAGAACGGTCTGCATCTAACCAAGAGGAACTCTAGGTCAGCTGAGCAGTGACTCTCGGTGATGGTGGTGTCCGTGCACCTGGCTTTATTTACATAAATGCACAGACCTCCACCTCTGGTCTGTTGTCCTGTCCGCTCGGAGTAAATGATTAGTTAACCCGGATTAAGGAAGGAACTTGATTGGATTTCTTCTCACGATGCGGACAAGACTAACTGCTGAGCTGATGATGAGGTGCCCTTTCTGATTCCATCCAGATTGTTTGCTTAGAAATCAATTGTTTAGGATGTGGGCCTAACTGCTCAGGCTTCCATTTTTAGCCCATGAGGATGTGAACATCCTTACGTAGCCAGTGAATGATGCTCCCATAATGCTCTTGCTAGGAATGAAGGAACAGCAATGGATTTCCAAGTCATGACTGGAGAGGCACCCACAGCATGTGGTGATCCCATGGGCCTGTTGCCATTGTCTTTCTTGGTTGATGGGATCACTGATATGAGAGGTGTTATTGAAGTAGCCTTGGCAATGAACATTGAGACACCTTGCGGTGGTTGATTGAGACCGAGATCACTGTACACAAGTGGTGGAAACAAAGAAGATTACAGTAGTAGATGGGGACATGCTATGTCCTGGATGATGTTGTGCTTCTTCAGTATCACTAGAGTAACATTCATCAAGGCATTGCACCCTCCTGAATTGGGCCTTGCCGCTGATGGAGAGGTTTTGTGGTGTCAGGAATTGCTTGCCCCATGATAACAAGAAATGAATAACCTTTCCTTTATCAATACTGCTTCTTAATGCTGCAACTCCCTACCTAGTATAACTGTGGGAGTACTTTCACCGGAAGGAATGCAAAGGTTTAGGAAAGCAATCTACCACTGTCTTGAGTACAATTAACAATGGGGGGGAACCACTAACCTTGACAGTGATGCTCAAATTGTCGAGAATAACTGAATGAGTAAAGAAATGCTTCACAAGTAAAATCAAGTACACCTGGATTAATGATATTCAAATATTTACAAATACTTTATAGTTTTGGAGGTTCCACAACACTTGTAAAGGGAGCAGTGTCAATACAACCTCTTCTCAATCTCTCTTAAATCCCCACTACCCAGCTTCCTAACAATCTCAAACTTTTCTTTACCTTTATCAAAATCCACAGAGTGAAATTTTTCAGTTTAAAATTATCCAAGTTTCTCCTCTCCCTCTAGTGACTAACCTCATGTTCCCATATCTCACCTGACATAGAAACAGAGAAAAATAGTCAATAGGTGCAGGAGTCGGCCATTTGGCCATTCGAGCCAGCACCGACATTCATTGTGATCATGGCTGATCATCCACAATCAGTACCCTGTGCCTGCCTTCTCCCCATATCCCTTGATTCCGCTAGCCCCTAGAGCTCTATCTAACTCTCTTTGAAATTCATCCAGTAAAATGGCATCTACTGTCTTCTGTGACTGAAATCCTAACGGGAATCCCAAAATTCCCAGCCGCTCCACACTGCTGCTGTGTCCTTTGCCTGAATCCCACATTCATAGAAACATAGAACATAGGTGCAGCAGTAGGCCATTTGGCCCTTTGAGCTAGCACTCTCATGCAATATGATCATGGCTGATCATCCAGAATCAGTACCCCGTTCCTGCTTTCTCCCCATACCCCTTGATTCCGTTAGCCCGAAGAGCTAAATCTAACTCTCTCTTGAAAACATCCAGTGAATTGTCCTCCACTGCCTTCAGTGGCCGAGAATTTCACAGATTCACAACTCTCTGGGTGAAAAAGTACTTTCTCATCTCAGTTTTAAATGGCTTTCGCCTTATTTTTAGACTGGGGAAAAAAACTGCAGAAGGAACTCTTTACTCCTATACTCAAATCTTCTCATTATGAAGGCCAACATGCCATTAGCTTTCTTCACTGCCTGCTGTACCTGCATGTTTACTTTCATTGACTGTGTACAAGGACACCCAGGTCTCATTGCGCTTCTCTTTTTCCTAATCTGACACCATTGAGATAATAATCTGCCTCCTTGTTCTTGCCACCATAGTGGATAATCTCACATTTATCTACATTATACTGCATCTGCCATGCATCTGCCACTCACTCAACCTGTAACATCCTCTTCGCAATTCATACTGCCACCCAGCTTTCTGTCATCTGCTAATTTGCTAGTGCTACTTTTAATTCCATCATCTAAATCATGAATATATATTGTAAATAGTTGAGTACATCACCGATGTAGAGCCCAAGCGATTGAAGGCCATTCCGCATGCATATTTGTTTACTGATACACTGGGAGCAATTTATCCACCAGTTTGCAAAGAATATTACCTTTTGAAAGCACAGCTCAATGAGAAACTAATAGAGAGACTATAGAGATGACAGTGTCGATTTCTGGTGATTCAATATGAAGAGGGCTTGATTCTCGATCTGGAAATATGAATCCAAATCCTGCTTTGGAACCTGGGGAATTGAAATAAAAATGAATAATGAATTCATGAATTAAGTTCCAGATTCAATGATGTTGACTGTGAAGGCACCAGATTGCTGGCAAACCCACCTGGATCACAATGCCCTTCTGGTGAGGAAAACTCACCTGATTTGACATCCACGTGATTCCAGGCCTATAGCAATGTGGTTGGCTCCTAATTGTCCTGTGAGATGGTCCCGCCCTCCACTAAGTTCAGGGGGCAATTAGGGATGGGCAATAAATACTGGCTTTGTAGCAACCTCACATCCCAGGTATTAGAACTAAATGGCTGCAAGGGCTTTGTGTGGAAAACTGGCAGATTGAAATGGAATATATTTTGCAAATGATGTTGGTTCAGTGGGACTTTGCCATCAATAGATTTCTGAGAAAGAACAGTAACTGTTGCAAAAGCTATGGAAATTTGGCTGTACACTGTTTTGTTAGAAGCAAAGAGCAAATAATGATTGAGCTGATATGTGGATTGGGATAAACTGTGCGGTCAATTTTTTCAGCTTTATATGAAATCAACAGTTCAAAGAAAACAACGCTAAAAATCAGAAGTTTCAAAACTCCTTTTATCCAAATTCTATCCAAACTCATTGGAATATCACTGACTCCAGAACATGCCTCGGAGCAGCTCAGTCGGACACACTTAAATTAATAAAGATAATGCTTTCAGGAATATTACCCAATATATTTTTAAGGGAAATAAAAGCCACATACTTTTGCAATAGTTAAATGCTTCAGTTTCTCACACGAACCCATTGCCATGGTGACTGAGGTCCACCATTCAATGCTTGAACCCCACTCCTCCCCCTACTGCTCCCTGCCTTTCGGCTGCCCCAACCCCAGTCCCAGTTCAATGCAATGACACATTTTAGAAGTTGTTCGACAAAGTTATTCTTTAAGTTATTATGTGGTAAGCAAGCATTAGTACAAATGAAAACCAGTCTTCAAATGTAATTCAAATGTAGGCTACATGCAGTAATCAGTTTTAAATTGAAAAGGATAGTTTTGTAAACAAATAGTTTTGTGCTGTCTGCAGAGCACAAGTTACAGCCCCACAGCAGGAGACTGCTCGGGAGAGTTGGTTTGCAAACCAACTTGACCATGAGATGTTTCAGCCTTCTTCTTCTCTTCTTTCGTATGGCATGCACAGCCTAAAAGTTGGAGGACAACTTGTTCTATTTGATCTAATTTATGCGATAAGACAATGTATTTTTGAATTTATGTAAGTGAAATCATGGCAAACAAATCTGTTGGAGATGATGGTGATGTACCATGTAGAATAGATAAGGGAGAAGATGTGGAGACCCAAGAATTTGCAGATTCTGGAAACACGAGCAAAGAGCAAACTGCTGGAGGGAATTTGTGGATCAGGAATCATCTGTGGAAGTAAATGGACAGATGACCATTAGCAACTGAAGAAGGGTCACGATACAGGGTCATCTGCACATTTTCCTCGACAGATGCTGCCTGACCCACTGAATCCCTCCAGGAGATTGTTTTTGTTTGTTTCAGGGAGAACAAGAGGATGTGTCGAATTTTCAGAAGGTCTTTGAATTTTTTAATATGTGGATTAGGCAATATTAAACAGGCATGAATTGAAAATTATTTGGCAGACAGGAAACAGAGAGAATACTTCGTTAGGGTGGCAGTTGGTGATGAATGATCCAGAATCAAGCCAGTTCTTGAGTCCATTATTTTCAATGTTCATCAATGGTATTGATAAGGAAACAAATTTAATGTTTCTAAGTTTGATGACATGAAAATGAGAGTAAGTAGGAGAAGCAAAGAGGATGCAAAGAGGTTTCCTGGTGATGTCAGTCAGGTGAGTTACTTGCCAAATATACACAGATGTAGCAGAGAGTCATAGAGCTGTGGAGCATGGAAATAGACACATCGACCCAACACACACATGCTGACCAAGATGTCCAACTGACCCCATCACAATTGGCTGTGCCTGGCCCATGTCTCTCCAAACATGTCTTTGTGCTCTCCTTACTGGAGAAAGGGTTTTCAGCCACAGATGTAATGCAGCCAAGGCTGACCAGACTGATTCCTGGAATGGCAGGACTAATGTGTAAGGAGAGGAGGAGCTGACTGAGTCAGTAGTCACTGGAGTTTGGAAGACTTAAACATGTCCTCTCTAAATTAAACAAAATTCAAAGCAGAGCTAGACAGACTCGATACATGAAGATATTTCCAGTGATTGTAGGATCTGGAACAAGGGGTTTTGGACTCAAGATAAGGGGTGAAACATTTAGGGCTGAGACATTTCTTCATTGTGAATATGGTGAGCCATTGAAATTCACCCCACAGAAAATGGTAGATGGCAGGTCACTGAATCCTGTTAAGTAGGGTATAGATTTATTTGACATAAAATGCATCAACATTTATCGGGAGAGAATAGGAATATGAGATTGTTTTGAATGATTGAACAGGCTCAAAGTGACAAATAATCCACCCCTGAGTCTCTTTTACATGTTTCAATAGGTTTTGGGATGGTTTGATGTTTTCTTTGTCCTTCACACTTCTCATGTTTATTTACACATTGTGAAATTTAGTCAGATAAAAAACAGGAAGCAAATCATTGTGGTAATAAAAAAAATAATTGTGGTTAAATTGCAAGACAGCTCTTCCTGCAGCCTTGACCATTGCTCTGAATTTTGCATCAGGTCCTGAATCATTCAGAGCAATGGTCAAGGCTGCATGAAGAGCTATCTTGCAGTTTAACCACAATAATTTGTCCATTCTGAGCTCTGGGCTGTTTCGATTCCTATTTTTTATCTCAACTAAATTTCGAGTGTTTAGTAATTGACGTGTTTACTAAATGACGTGTTTAGTAAATGACGTAAATGATAGGAGTAGGCCCCACAAATAACGAAGGATCAGCAATGTATTTCCAAGTTATGATGGTGACTAACTGGGTCAATTTGTGCCACTCCGCTAACTTGACCAAGCAATTCTGGGTATGGATTGTGCTTGCATGTTGTGGATATATTTTCTAGCACCGATGCAGTCATCAATGTAATGGGAATAGAGTTCGGGGATAGGGCCAGTGTACACCTGGAACACAATGTATCTCTCGTGTCTATATCTCTAGGCTGTGAAGATCTTGGTGCAACTCTGTGAGGTTGGGCTTGGAGAACACCAAATGACATGGGGAAAAACTTGTGATTGTGAAAATGTTTGCTGAAGGTTCTACCTTGAGTGAAATTCAGGAGAAAGTTGCTCTTAATATTGGACTTACTTTGAAAAATTGTAGTAGCTTGATTATCATATGCAGCTCATTGGTGACCTCCTAAGTCCAACCTCCACCATGATCTGATGCAATTGAATATTGGTTTGAACTATCGGACCAACTACAGCATGAACAGGCAAGAATATTGACCGTTTCATTTATGACAAAACAACAGATTCTGTCATTTACCATTATCATAGACATTTCAAACATCACACAGTCATCTGCTTGAATATGTGTTACTGGAAACTATTCTAACTTCAGTTGTGAATAGCATTGATTATACTTGTCTTTCTCCAGGCTGGTTAGCACTCTGCAAAAGCTTTTCTCTTTACCTTAGAAACGTGACACTGAACTAAACTGAATTGAACTGGAAGGGACGTGATTTAGTCCCAGAGGTTGTGAAGGTCTTGGTGCAAACTGTGCAGTTTTGATTTGGAGAAAACTGAAAGTTGCAGAAGAAATTAGATGATCATGAGGATGGTGACTGGTGTGTTTACCTTGTGTGAAACTCAGGAGATAATTACACTCAACATTGGAATAACTGAGTAAATACAGCATTTTTATTATTACATCTACTCGATATTAAATTAAATGTATGGTTTCTATAACTTTCAATAGACTTTAAGGAATTATTTAGACTGATTTAAATTGCTGCAGACCACAACAAGAGCTGCAAGCAGAAATAGTGGATGCATTAGTGATAATTTTTCAAAACTCTTTAGATTCTGGAGTAGTTCCTGAGGATTGGAGGGTAGCTAATGTACCCACTTTTTAAAAAGAGAGGGAGAGAGGAAAATGGGGAATTACAGACCAGTTAGTCTAACATCAGTAGTGGGGGAAACTGCTAGAGTCAGTTATTAAAGATGGATAGCAGCACATTTGGAAAGTGGTGAAATCATTGGACAAATTCAGCGTGGATTTATGAAAGGTAAATCATGTCTGACGAATCTTATAGAATTTTTCGAGGATGTAACTATTAGAGTGGATAAGGGAAAACCGGTGGATGTGTTATATCTGGACTTTCAGAAGGCTTTCGACAAGGTCCCTCATAAGAGATTAGTATACAAACTTAAAGCTCACGGTTATTGGGGGTTCAGTATTGATGTGGATAGAGAACTGGCTTGCAAACAGGAAGCAAAGAGTAGGAGTAAAATGGGTCCCTTTTCAGAATGGCAGGCAGTGACTAGTGGGGTACCGCAAGGCTCACTGCTGGGATCCCAGCTATTTACAATATATATTAATGATTTGGATGAGGGAATTGAATGCAACATCTCCAAGTTTGCGGATGACACGAAGCTGGGGGGCAGTGTTAGCTGTGAGGAGGATGCTAGGAGGCTGAAAGGTGACTTGGATAGGCCTGGGTGAGTGGGAAAATGCATGGCAGATGCAGTATAATGTGGATAAATGTGAGGTTATCCACTGTGGTGGCAAAAACAGGAAAGTAGACTATTATCTGAATGGTGGCGATTAGGAAAAAGGGTGATGCAACGAAACCTGGGTGTCATGGTACACCAGACATTGAAAGTAGTCATGCAGGCGCAGCAGGCAGTGAAGAAAGTGAATGGTATGTTAGCATTCATAGCAAAAGGATTTGAGTATAGGAGCAGGGAGGTTCTACTGCAGTTGTGCAGGGTCTTGGTGAGACCACACCTGGAGTATTGCGTACAGATTTGGTCTCCAAATCTGAGGAAAGACATTCTTGCCACAGAGAAGGTTCACCAGACTGATTCCTGGGATGTCAGGACTTTCATATGAAGAACGACTGGATAGACTTGGCTTGTACCCACTAGAATTTAGAAGATTGAGGGGGGATCTTATAGAAACTTACAATATTCTTAAGGGGTTGCACAGGCTAGATGCAGGAAGATTGTTCCCGATGTTGGGGAAGTCCAGGACAAGGGGTCACAGTTTAAAGATAAGTGGGAAATCTTTTAAGACCGAGATGAGAAAAAACATTTTTCACACAGAGGGTAGTGAATCTGTGGAATCTCTGCCACAGAAGGTAGTTGAGGCCATTTCATTGGCTATATTTAAGAGGGAGTTAGATGTGGCCCTTGTGGCTAAAGGGATCAGGGGGTATGGAGAGAAGGCAGGTACAGGATACTGAGTTGGATGATCAGCCATGATCATATTGAATGGCGGTGCAGGCTCGAAGGGCCCGAATGGCCTACTCCTGCACCTATTTTCTATGTTTCTATGTTTCTAAGTTCAGCTTTTCTTCCCATTGTTTTTAACCCTCTCTCCACTAAATAAATCTTCAAAGCATCGACTTCCATGACATAAAATCTTCCAGCTTCATATCTTGGTACTTTGAATCATCCATGACAAATAGAAGCTTAAAAAAAAGACAAAAAATCAGACCAAAAGTATACTCACTGTATCTATGGCGCTGAGATCTATTTACCGTTATAGCTTACGACCTTTGACAAATCCCATGATTCCTTGCATTTTTTCGGAATACCGAACTCGCTTATTGTCTGAGGCAGAACGAGGCAACTGAGCGGAGCGTGAATTGAAGACATTGCGGGTGATACTTGGGCAGCGACCTCTGCAACAAGCTCCCAGGTGGGCATTTCTCCATGAGGGGAGGGAGCAGATGGAGGGGCATAGTAATAATAATTATTATAATAATACATTTTATTTATGGACGCCTTTCAAGTCTCAAGGACACCTTACAGATTTTACGGAATGAAATAAATAGTAAAGACATCACAAATACACAAATTAAAAACAGAATTCAATCCGAACACAAAATCAAAAAGCAGTATGGAAGAGAGAGCAGCGGTCTGCTAATACGCGCCAACGTCCACTCCCCCTTCCGGCAGCCATCTTGGACACAAAGTAAAACAATAAAAACATTTACACACAAAAATCATCCCCCCACAATGATTACCACTGTGGGGGAAAGGCACAATGTCCAGTCCCCAACCCCAGTTCTCCCAAAGACGGCATATTGAAGCCTCCACAGTTGCCTATACGGAGGCCCGAAGTTCCTGGCCGTTCTCACCGGGTGTTGTTGCCCCGGCGTCGGGAGAGTCCTCGCAGCGGCTGGGACGGCTGGAATGGGCCGATTCCCTACCGGAGTCCGAGGCGCCTGAAGCCGACAAAGCCGCGCGGATTTGGAGCTCAGAGGCTCCCGATGTTGGAGTCGGCGCCGCCGCCCGCTCCGCAGTCCCGCAGCCTGGAGGTGTTGAGCTCGGCGGTCGCAGCTCAGCGGAGCTCCAGCGCGTCGATCCAGCATGGCGAACCAGGCAAGGCATCGCCCGCTCCGCTCCGCGATGGCGCTCCAGCGCTGCGTCGCCACCGAGGCTGAAGGTGCTGGGCAGTCCCCCGCCAGGAAATGCCGCTCCACGCCACTCCACGCCTTCTGGTAGGCCGCACGGCGGGTCGACGGGGCAGCCCGGAGAAAAGCTGCTTCACCGACCAGGTAGGGACCTAGAAGTAGTTTCCCCCTAACACCCCCCACATTAAAAGTCAAAACTTCACCAACAGACAAAGACATAAGAAAACTGAAAACTAAGAAAAAAGTTGATTTAACGGACGGCTGCTGGTTAGCAGCCGTTCCCCAAGATGGCTCCTCCTCCTCCTCCTGGAGCTCCAACCAGGATGGCATGGATTTGTGAGGCAGCAGCACATTCAGAGACGTGGAGAGGAAAGAGAGATTGACAATAGGTGCGGGTTTACACGGACAACGATAAAGTAAAGCATTGTGATTGTGACCGGTGTAGAGAAAGCACTTACTCTGTGT
Organism: Malacoraja senta; assembly: GCA_038087875.1. Lineage (NCBI taxonomy): Eukaryota > Metazoa > Chordata > Chondrichthyes > Rajiformes > Rajidae > Malacoraja > Malacoraja senta. The sequence goes on along the minus strand of JAXLNO010004613.1, from coordinate 53,297 downwards.
GGAAACTGGTCGAAGCAGGAAAACAAAGACACCGAGCATCAAACCAACTGCAAACAAACTGCTGCAGAGAAACTTCGGCCTCATTTCGTGGATTCCCTGTGAGAAATAAAGTGCAGTTTTTAGACTGAGCCGATCTGAGACACATATCTCAGCACATTTGTACTACAAGTTGATTGGACACTGAAGGTGGCAGCACAAGTAGATAGGGTAGAAAAGAATGTGTATGATATGCTTGCCTTCAATGCTAAGGCCATTGAACATCAGAGTCAGGATGTCAGACTCTATAGGACTGGTAAAGAAAAATGTTGAACATTTTCCATTTTTTTAAATGTTTCCACTAAATGTGGACACTTTCATGCCATCCTGAATTATCCTGCAACATGACCCAATTATGAGTCACTTCACAGTCACCCACATTATTGTGCCCGTGGTCATGCACATCACAGACTGTATAAGGATAGCAGGTTGTCTCTCCTTGAGGATGCTGGTGATATAGAGACCGCATTCTGTTTACTTGTTTCTAAAGACAAATCTTCAAATGCATTATTTCTGTTCCTGGTGCTGCCCACTGTGGGTCAAAGGCTGGATTATGAGGACAGGAACATTGCCCCATCTCCCACACACTGTTACTGTGCTGAGGAATAAAACAATGATATTACAATGAGAGGTCCATCTGGGGATGTGGCTGATTGACCCACTCCAGACTGCAGGGTAACATGCTGAGGGACGCACTGAAGCTTCGTGCAGCCAATTTATAGACTCTGTTAAGGGAGGATTACTATCTTGGGTCCTTCCCCTGCTGGACATTGAGAACTGAGTCTGATGGGTCACTCCTCATACAATGGAAGGGACATCACCCCAGGAGCAGGGGCGGAAAACCCGGGGGGGGGGCAGAGGGGACACGTCCCCCCCATGTTTTTGAGAGGTGGGGGACATTCCCCCAAGTTTTTGTAATCCGGATTTTAAAACCCGATGAAATCTCCGCTTTCCGCGAGACAGTGGGGGTGGGACTGAAGATCGAGGGAGGGGGCCGATTGGATGAGAGAGACGTCGGTCAGCAGACAATGGGGGCGGGACATGATAATTCAGCGCGATGATTGGAGGAGGGAGGGGGATGGGACTGAGGATAGAGTGCGGTGATTGGAGGTGGGAGACGTGGCATAGACCTGCGCTTCATCCGTAGGCAGGATCGATCCCAGCCGGGTCTCCGGCGCTGTCCCGTCCCCAACCGAGTACCCCCCCTCCCCCGCGGGTGGCCAGAGAGGTCGGCAGCAGAGATCCTCCGCTATAGGATCTTTGGTCGGTAGTCAGACGGGCGCGGTGTCCCCAGGCCCACAGCCAGCGCAGAGAAGCAGCGCTAAACCCAGCTCACTCTGCCCTGTCCCGCCAGGTGAGCCTATCGCCTGCCTGGGCTTGCGGGAAATATGGCCAGCGCGGAGAAGCAGCGCTGGTATCCTGTCAGTCCAGACAGTGCTGTAGTTAACCCGGTGAGACAGGCAGAGTTGAGCTGCATTTAGCACTGGATTGAGTCTTCGAAGCTTCGCGTGTGTGTGCGAGTGTGCGCATGCTGCGCCGCGGGCCGCCAAAAAAATTGTGGCCCCCGTCCCCTCCATGTTTTTGATAGCGAGTTCTGCCCTTGCACCAAGGTGTATAAAACTTTTGACATAGTGGCATTGTTACATACCCTACCATCGGTGGCGTTGTGCTTGCGATTCCGGGGGCTTTGGTGTTGTGGGGGGGGGATTAAAATGCAGGTGAGGTTTATATTCGTTGTGGACAGGACCTCCTACTCTTTGCCCGTTGACCCTTGCCACTCCACCGCCGTCCAGCAGCCCGCAGCCGTCGCCTTACCTGCAGCCTGGACTCAGCACCCGGGCCTGAAGTTTCCACGCTGCAGACTCCAACTCCCCTGGGTTTGACTGCGCTGGCTCCTAGTACTAGTCACCCTAAGTGACTAACCCTCAGTGGCCGTTCCACTGGGTCTTCCCCATCCCCCTCAAACCATGTGACCCCAGCTCTTCCCCACCCACAATACAGTCCTCATACCCGCTACCACCTGACCACCCACCACCCCCCCCCCCCACCAGATATCATAGAAACATAGAAAACATGTGCAGGAGTAGGCCATTCGGCCCTTCGAGCCTGCACCATTCAATATGATCATGGCTGATCATCCAACTCAGTATCCTGTACCTGCTTTCTCTCCATACCTCCTGATCCCTTTAGCCACAAGGGCCACATCTAATTTGCTCTTAAATATTGCCAATGAACTGGCCTCAACTACCTTCTGTGGCAGAGAATTCCAGAGATTCACCACTCTCTGTGTGAAAAATGTTTTTCTCATCTCGGTCCTAAAAGATTTCCCCCTTATCCTTAAACTGTGACCCCTTGTTCTGGACTTCCCCAACATCGGGAACAATCTTCCTGCATCTAGCCTGTCCAACCCCTTAATAATTTTGTACGTTTCTATAAGATCCCCCCTCAATCTTCTAAATTCTAGCGAGTACAAGCCAAGTCTACCCAGTCTTTCTTCATATGAAAGCCCTGACATCCCAGGAATCAGTCTGGTGAACCTTCTCTGTACTCCCTCTATGGCAAGAATGTCTTTCCTCAGATTAGGAGACCAAAACTGTACACAATACTCCAGGTGTGGTCTCACCAAGACCCTGTACAACTGCAGTAGAACCTCCCTGCTCCTATACTCAAATCCTTTTGCTATGAATGCTAACATACCATTCGCTTTCTTCACTGCCTGCTGCACCTGCATGCCTACTTTCAATGACTGGTGTACCATGACACCCAGGTCTCGTTGCATCTTCCCTTTTCCTAATCGGCCACCATCGCCTCAGTCCACTCACCTGCCTTCCTCCGGCCCCAACCCCCATCCCTGCCGTGTGTTCACCATCCCCCCTGACCTCCCCTCTCAGATGCCGAACGGTCTGTCCTCAGCAGAGGCCTCACCTTTGTCCCCCTCCATCCCCACCGCAATGAGTTCCTCGCCCACCTCGATTTGGAGTTCTTCTTCCGTCGCCTCCGCCTCACACCGTTCTTCCACGGGAAGGAGTCCTCGCCCCCATTGATGATCCCTTTTCCCGTCTCCAACCGACCCATCCTGTTGGACCCCCCCCCCCCCCAAATGGCCATTGGGATAGTCGAGGATGGAGTTGAAGGGAAAGAGAGTAAATGGAGGGTTAATGACCCCAGAATTAACGGGGGAGAATGCTCACAAAGGGATAGGAGAGTATGGCCAAGTGTAATAGGGATCGATGTGAAAGGTGAGATGCGTAAGGAATTAAAAGTATTGTATATGAATGCGTGAAGTATAAGAAGTAAAGTAGATGAGCTTGAGGCTCAGTTAGAGGTTGGTAGATATGACATTGTGGGGATTACTGAGACGTGGCTGCAGGAGGATCGGGCCTGGGAACTTGATACTCAGGGTTATACATCCTATAGAAAGGACAGGCAGGTGGGCAGAGGAGGGGGGGTTTAGCTCTGCTGGTAAGGGAGGGAATTCAGTCCCTTGCGAGGGAAGACATAGGGACTGACGAGGTAGTCACTGTGGATTGAGTTGAGGAATTGTAAAGGGAAGAAGACACTAATTGGGGTTATCTACAGACCCCCAAATAGTAGCCCGGATGTAGGGTGTAAGTTGCAGCAGGATTAAAACTGGCATGTAACAAAGGTAATGCCACTGTGGTGATGGGGGATTTCAATATGCAGGTAGACTGGGAAAATCAGGTTGGTTCTGGACCCCCAAGAAAGAGAGTTTGTAGAATGGCTCCGAGATGGATTCTTAGAGCAGCTTGTAATGGAGCCGACCAGAGAAACGGCAATCTGGATTTAGTGTTGTCCAATGAACCAGATATGATAAGAGAACTCGAGGTAAAGGAACCGCTTGGAGGTAGTGATCATAATATGATTAGTTTTAAATCTGCAATTTGAGAAGGAGAACGTTAAATCGGAAGTGGCAGTGATGCAGTTGAACAAAGGGGACTATGAAGGCATGAGAGGGGAGCTGGCCAAGGTAGACTGGAAAGGGATCCTAGCAGGAATGACGGTGGAACAGCAATGGCAGGAATTTCTGGGCATAATCCGGAAGACGCAGGATCATTTCATTCCAAAAAGGAAGAAAGATTCTAAGGGGAGTAGGAGGCAACCGTGGCTGACAAGAGAAGTTAGGGATAGAATAAAACTGAAAGAAAAGATGTATAACATAGCAAAGAGTAGCCGGAAGCCAGAGGATTGGGAAACTTTCATAGGACAACAGAAGGAAAAAAACGGGCAATACGGGCTGAAAAGATGAAGTACGAGGGAAGCTGGCAGGAATATAAAGAAGTACAGTAAAAGCTTCTTTAGATATGTTAAGGGGAAAAGAGTAGCAAAGTCAAATGTGGGTCCCTTGAAGGCAGACACGGGTGAAATTATTATGGGCAACAAAGAAATGGCAGAAGAGTTGAATAGGTACTTCGGATCTGTCTTCACTAAGGAAACACAAACAATCTCCCAGATGTACTGGAGGACAGAGGATCTAAGGGGGTAGAGGAACTGAAATAAATTATCATTAGACGAGAAATAGTATTGGGTAGGCTAATGGGACTGAAGGATGATAAATCCCCTGGGCCTGATGGTCTGCATCCCAGGGTTCTCAGGGAGGTGGCTCTGGAAATAGTGGATGCATTGGTGATCATTTTCCAATGTTCAATAGATTCAGGATCAGTTCCTGTGGATTGGAGGATAGCTAATGTTATCCCACTTTTCAAGAAAGGAGCGAGAGAGAAAACGGGGAATTACAGACCAGTTAGCCTGACTTCGGTGGTGGGAAAGATGCTGGAGTCAATTATTAAAGAGGTAATAATGGGGCATTTGGATAGCAGTAAAAGTATTAGTCCAAGTCAACATGGATTTATGAAAGGAAAAATCATGCTTGAATAATCTTCTGGAATCTTTTGAGAATGTGACAAATAAAATGGATGAAGGGGTGCCAGTGGATGTAGTGTATCTAGACTTTCATAAAGCCTTTGATAAGGTCCCGCACGGGAGACTGGTGACTAAAATTAGAGCACATGGCATTGGGGGTAGGGTGTTGACATGGATAGAAAATTGGTTGACAGACAGGAAGCAAAGAGTAGGAGTGAATGGGTTCTTTTCAGAATGGCAGGCAGTGGCGAGTGGAGTGCCGCAAGGCTCGTGTCGTGTTGGGGCCGCAACTGTTTACCATATATACTAATGATTTGGATTAAGGAAGGTGGTGTGTGTTGGTGCTGCTCCTCGTGGCAGCAATGTTGTCGCGGGCTGTCAGTTCCGCCTGTCCTTACTCCCCCAAGCTGGCAACCTCCCATTCCCCTTACACCCCCAAGTTGGCTACCTCCCATTCCCCTTACTCCCTCAAGCTGGCTACCTCCCAAACCCCTTACGCCTCCAAGCTGGCTACCTCCCATTCCCCTTACTTCCCCAAGCTGGCTACCTCCCATCCACCTTACTTCCCCAAGCTGGCCTGGCTCCCACGACACTGTCATGGGCTGTGGGCCGGCAACGCACACACACACACACATGGGGCCGCGGCTCCGGGCAGCGGACACACGGGGCCATAAACCCCGGCAACATCCCCGTCAGTTGCAGCAGAGTTGGGGACAGTCTGGTCCCTCCACCCACCCAGAGTCACTGACCGAGCTGCACCGGCACCATGACCCCCGTACCAGGGTGATTCACCCCCCCTGGACCCTCACATGGGACTATTCACCCCCCCCCCTGGACGCCCACAATGGGGTGATTCACCCCCCCCCGGACCCCCACAATGGGTGGATTCACCCGGGTGCCGGGCTGCCTGTCGCCCTGCTGCCGCCAAACACCAAACGATATTGCCAAGTGCAGGAACTGTCTTTGAAGTAGTGGAGAGGTGTCCTACGGCGACAAATATACATGGAGGCGAGAATAATTTCTTATCATTTCTGGATATAGGAGCAGGGAGGTTCTACTGCAGTTGTACAGGGTCTTGGTGAGACCACACCTGGAGTATTGCGTACAGTTTTGGTCTCCAAATCTGAGGAAGGACATTATTGCCATAGAGGGAGTGCAGAGAAGGTTCACCAGACTGATTCCTGGGATGTCAGGACTGTCTTATGAAGAAAGACTGGATAGACTTGGTTTATACTCTCTAGAATTTAGGAGATTGAGAGGGGATCTTATAGAAACTTACAAAATTCTTAAGGGGTTGGACAGGCTAGATGCAGGAAGATTGCTCCCGATGTTGGGGAAGTCCAGGACAAGGGGTCACAGCTTAAGGATAAGGGGGAAATCCTTTAAAACCGAGATGAGAAGAACTTTTTTCACACAGAGAGTGGTGAATCTCTGGAACTCTCTGCCACAGAGGGTAGTCGAGGCCAGTTCATTGGCTATATTTAAGAGGGAGTTAGATGTGGCCCTTGTGGCTAAAGTGATCAGAGGGTATGGAGAGAAGGCAGGTACGGGATACTGAGTTGGATGATCAGCCATGATCATATTGAATGGCGGTGCAGGCTCGAAGGGCCGAATGGCCTACTCCTGCACCTAATTTCTATGTTTCTATGTTTCTATGATATGGTTGGCATTTTCTTTCATTATTGATAGTGCAACCTTAATTCTGAAGAATTCCAAAGAGCACAGTTGTCAAAGTTCGTCTCTTAAAGAAAGCAGACAGCAACAAAATTGTTAAAGGTAAACCAAAGCAATCTTTTAATCAATTTGCCAGAGTGGAGTGGCGAGATCTACAAAGTGCACACACATTGCTCAGTGCTTCTCGGGCTCCACTCAAAGAACAAAGGAAAGTTTGTGTAATTAACATTTTCTTATCAATAAAACACATCTAAATCTGAGTGAAAGATCTGTAACCTAAGGGAAACAAGGGAGGCTGGACCCATATATTTGCAATGTCAGCCTTATTCTCAAATCTTGGCACAGCTTCAGTACAGCTGCCTGCCCATTCCGGAAGGACAACTAACTCCATTTCGTTTTCAAATGACTTCCATCTTCGTTCCAGAATGGGCATCCGTCTGTGAACTAAAACAAGCTTGTAAGACTTGGATGAAAGCCACTACCCTGTCCTTAGCTGGGACAGGCAGTTCAGACACATATCTAATCTGAGGAAGGACATTCTTGCCATAGAGGGAGTACAGAGAAGGTTCACCAGACTGATTCCTGGGATGTCAGGACTTTTATATGAGGAAAGACTGGATAGACTCGGCTTGTACTCGCTGGAATTTAGAAGACTGAGGGGGGATCTTATAGAAACTTACAACATTCTTAAGGGGTTGGACAGGCTAGATGCAGGAAGATTGTTCTCGATGTTGGGGGAGTCCAGAACAAGGGGTCAAAGTTTAAGAATAAAGGGGAAATCTTTTAGGACTGAGATGAGAAAAACATTTTTTACACAGAGAGTGGTGAATCTGTGGAATTCTCTGCCACAGAATGTAGTTGAGGCCAGTTCATTGGCTATATTTAAGAGGGAGTTCGATGTGGCCCTTGTGGATAAAGGGATCAGGGGGTATGGAGAGAAAGCAGGTACAGGATACTGAGTTGGATGATCAGCCATGATCATATTGAATGGCGGTGCAGGCTCGAAGGGCCGAATGGCCTACTCCTGCACCTATTTTCAATGTTTCTATGGTGCTATGCCAAGACAATACATCTCTATGTTAATACATTGTCAATACATTGTTTCAATGATAAGTACAAACCAAGCTTCTAACATTTCCATAACTTTATTCTGCTGGGAAAATTATCTTTTAAATTTGACTGCTTTCTGTTTTTCAGCAAATTTAAAAGCAACGGTGTGCCAGCAGGCTGGAGGAGTGGGCAAAGGCCTTGCCAACCGGGTAGGTGAAGGGGTGCTGGCCGGTGTGGACTCGCCGGTGCTCCAGCAGGGTGGTCAAGGCGGGTGAAGCCCTTTCCACAGGACGGGCAGGGGAAGGGACGCTCACCGCTGTGGGTACGCCGGTGCTGTCACAGGCTGGACATGTGGGTGAAACCCTTGCCACACTCAGCGCACACAAAGGGTGTCTCTCCGGTGTGTATCCGCTGGTGCTCCCGCAGCCCCCGTGCTCTCTTGTCACAGTGGGAGCAGCTGCTCGCCGGCGTGGGTCCGCCAGTGCTGCCGCAACCCCCGCGAGCTGTCAAACTCCTCACTGCAGTACGGGCAGTCGTAGGGCTGGCCACTTTTGTGCACGCGCTGGTGAGACAGGGCGTGGGAGGCCATGGTAAAGCGCTCTCTACACACCGGGCTGGGGTCGGGACAGTCTGGCGTGCACCTGCTGGTGGGACAGCAGTCTGGTGGAGCGGGTGAAGCCCTTGCCGCACTGGGTGCAGGTGTAGGGACGCTCGCCTCTGTGGGTGCGCTGGTGCTCCAGCAGGGTGCTGGACTTGGTGAAGCCCTTGCCGCAGTAGCTGCAGGTGTACGGACGCTCGCCAGTGTGGGTGCGCTGGTGCACCAGCAGGGTGCTGGAATGGGTGAAGCCCTTGCCGCACTGGACGCAGGTGTAGGGGCGCTCACCAGTGTGGGTGCGCTGGTGGAACAGCAGGTGACCGGACTGGGTGAAGCCCTTGCCGCACTGTGTACAGGTGTAGGGGCGTTCTCCCGTGTGAACCTGCCGGTGGATCTCCAGCTTGCTCGGGCACTGCGACGCCTTGCCACACACGTCACACTCATAACGCTTCTCCTTGTCTCTCTCATTGTCTCTCTCCCTGTCTCTCTCCCTGTCTCTCTCTCTGTCTCTCTCTCTCTCTCTGTCTGTCTCTCTCTGTGTCTCTCTCCCTGTGTCTCTCCCTGTGTCTCTCTGTCTGTCTCTCTCCCTATCTCTCTCCCTGTCTCTCTCTCTCTGTCTCTCTCTGTCTGTCTGTCTCTCTCCCACTCTCTCTGGGACAGAGGATTTGGGTGAACATAGACCCATTCCTGCCAACCGTGGGCCTAACTGCAGATAGATACATAACGTACTCAACACATAGGACAGGAAAGAGAAATGATCTGCAAATAGAAACACCATAGGCCTGGACAGATATTTATAACGACTCGTTCTTTGCAAGAACCGCCATGGAATGGAATAAACGTGACAACAATATCGTCTAAATGTTTAAGAAGGAACTGCAGATGCTGGAAAATCGAAGGTAGACACAAAATGCTGGAGTAACTCAGCGGGTGAGGCAGCATCTATAACTGAAGGAATAGTTGACGATGCGGGTCGAGACCCTCCTTCAGACTCAAGAACCATTTCCTTCGCTCCATAGATGCTGCCCCACACGCTGAGTAATCCTCCAGCATTTTTGTCTAACAACAAGTCAAATCGCCTTCAATGGACAATAGACAACAGGTGCAGGAGGAGGCCATTTGGCCCTTCGAGCCAGCACCGCCATTCAATGTGATCATGGCTGATCATCCCCAATCAGTACCCCGTTCCTGCCTTCTCCCCATATCCCCTGACTCTGCCATCTTTAAGAGCCCTATCTAACTCTCTCTTGAAAAAACAACCAGAGAACCGGCCTCCACCGCCCTCTGAGGCAGAGAATTCCACAGACTCACAACTCTCTGAGAAAAAGTTTCTCCTCGTCTCCGTTCTAAATGGCTTACCCCTTATTATTAAACTATGGCCCCTGGTTCTGGACTCCTCCAATATCGGGAACATGTTTCCTGCCTCTAGTGTGTCCAAGCCCTTAACAATCTTATGTTTCAATGAGATCCCCTCTCATCCCTCTAAACTCCAGAGTGTACAAGCCCAGCCGCTCCATTCTCTCAGCATATGACAGTCCCGCCATCCCGGGAATTAACTGGTGAACCTGCGCTGGGCTCCCTCAATAGCAAGAATGTCCTTCCTCAAATTTTGGAGACCAAAACTGCACACTATACTCCAGGTGTGGTCTCACCAGGGCCCTGTACAACTGCAGAAGGACCTCTTTGCTCCTATACTCAACTCTTCTTGTTATGAAGGCGAACAGGCCAAAACTGCACACAATACTCCAGGTGTGGTCTCACCAGGATAGAGGGAGAGAGGGAGGGGCAGAGAGGGAGAGGAAGAGGGGGAGAGAGAGAGGCATAGAGGGGGAGATAGAGGGGGAGAGAGGGAGGGGGAGGGAGATGCAGAGAGGGGGTAGAGGGGGATAGAGAGAGGCTGAGAGGGGGAGAGAGAGAGGGGGGGGGGAGAGGGGGAATGAGGGGAGAGAGAGAGGGAGAGGAAGAGGGGGAGAGAGAGAGGGGAGAGAGAGAGAGAGGGGGAGAGAGAGAGAGAGGGGAGAGAGGGAATGCGGGGAGAGAGAGATGGGGAGGGGGAGAGAGAGAGGGGAAGAGAGGTCAGCCATGGTTGCAAGACGGAGTGAACTCGGGTAAGTTGGCCATATGGAGAGAACTGCCCTGCTGACTACATATTCAGAAAGGTCCAATTCAGACAATGCCAAGTGTGGGCTAGCAGGAGTGAAATGGGCAAAGGGCCTTTTCCGGACGCTCCGGGCTCCCCGCATCCACCCCGTTGTCCCGCAGGGTCGGCTTGGTGACTTTGGGGGAGTTATTGGGGCAAATGACTGCAATGCTGCCTCCCCCGCTGCATGGCAGCGCTTTTATCTTTACCTGCTCTTCACAGCTGCATTCCCAAGGCGCTTCCGGCGGGAGGGGGGATGTTTAGGGCGGCGCACCGACGGTGGCAAAGCGGGATGGCGGGTCTCAGGCGTCCGGGTGGAGGGCGAAACACCGAATGTTGGTTCCGGGGTGGTTTTGTTGTTGTTTTTTTGGTGCATTGAGGGTGGGATGGAGAGGAAAAAGGAGGGGGGGGAGGAGGGATGGAGAGAGGGAGGGAATGAGTGTGAGAGAAAGTTTGGGAGAGTTGTGAGAAACTTTTGAGAAACTTTTGAGAAACTTTTGAGAAACTTTTGAGAAACTTTTGAGAACGTTTTGAAGGGAGAGAGGGAAGAGAGGGAGAGAGGGAGAGAGGGAGAGAGAGAGAGGGATGAGGGAGGGAGGGAATGAGTGTGAGAGAAAGTTTGGGAGAGTTTTGAGAAAGTTTGGAGAAAGTTTGGAGAAACTTTTGAGAAAGTGTTGAGGGGAGAGAGAGAGGGAAGAGAGGGAGAGAGGGAAGAGAGGGAGAGGGAGAGAGGGAGAGGGAAGAGAGAGGGAGAGGGAAGATTGGGAGAGGGAGAGGGGGACGAGGGAGAGAAGTATTCACCTCTCCCTCCCTCTCTGGTCATCACGATGGCGCAGCGGTGGAGTTGCCGCCTCACGGCTCGAGACCCCGGTTCCATCCCGACCACGGGCGCTGTCTGTACGGAGTTTGCACGTTCTCTCTCCCCTTGACCTGCGTGGGTTTTCTCCGGGCGCTCCGGTTTCCTCCCACCAGGGCCGGATTTACGTATGAGCCAGACAAGCTTAAGCTTAGGGCCTCGAGATCTAGGGGGGCCTTGGCCCGCTCCACCAAGGCAGGGGCGGAAAACCCGGGGGGGGGCAGAGGGGACACATCCCCCCCCCCCCCATGTTTTGAGAGGTGGGGGACACCCCCCCCCAAGTTTTTGTAATCCGGATTTTAAAACCCGGTGAAATCTCCGCTTTCCGCGAGGCAGTGGGGGCGGGACTGGAAATCGAGGGAGGGGACGAGAGAGACGTCGGTCAGCAGGCAATGGGGGCGGGACATGATAATTCAGCGCGATGATTGGAGGAGGGAGGTGGGGTGGGACTGAGGATAGAGTGCGGTGATTGGAGGAGGGAGTAGTGGGGGGGGGGGACTGAGGATAGAGTGCGGTGATTGGAGGAGGGAGACGTGGCATAGACCTGCGCTTCATCCGCAGGCAGGATCGATCCCGGCCGGGTTTCCGGCGGTGTCCCGTCCCCACCCGAGTACCCCCCACCTCCCCCGCGGGAGGCCAGAGAGGTCGGCAGCAGAGATCCTCCGCTATAGGGAGGTTTCACGACAGTCGGGTCACGACCCATGACCCGTACTGTTGCTACACTAACGCCAAGTGGATTACACGCGATGAACTGCAGGTAAGTACTTACCATTGTTTCCAGTGTAGCGGGCCCGTTAAAACCCGCCGAAATTGTAATTTTTACGCTGTAAATAATTATGGAAATCTGGATAAGCGTGGGAGAGTTTTATCCTACTTCAGAATTCCAAAAGTGAGGAGAAATGAAGGTAAAGAGAAGCGAGAGCTGAAGGGACAACAACAGCCAGAATGCTTGGCGAACATTGGCCGTTTGCTCACTGCATTTCATCAACTAAGGCATTATTTGTGTTTTTTCTTTATTCCTTTGGCATCTAAAAAGTTTCAGAAGGGATAAATCTGGCTGTAAAATTTTAATATCGCCCATGATTCTCAAGTGGGTTTTTACATACAAAAAGAAAACACCTCTGAAGCAAAATTTACAGCCAGATTTATCACTTCTGAGACTTTTTAGATACCAAAGGAATCAGGAAAAAACACAAATAATGCCTTACTGTTGATGAAATGCAGTGAGCAAAGGCGATAATTCCCGATATTTTCAATCTCGATATCTGCACGGCCAATGTTCGCCAAGTACTTTAGTTGTTGTTGTCCCTTCAGCTCTCGCTTCTCTTTACCTTCATTTTGCTTCACTTATGGCATTCTGAAGTATGATAGATGTCTCTCACGGTTACCCCGACTTCCACAATTATTTACAGCGCAAAAATTCAACATTTTGGCGGTTTTTAACAGGTAGGAAAGTACGCGTTTCGTGTATTAACATCTACGATGTCCTCCAGAGCGGCTCCATGCGTCATGCCCTTTGACCCGGTGACCTTACCTCCAACCCCCCTATAGGAGATCTACATCGGTGATCTACATCGGTGAGACCAAGCGGAGGCTTGGCGATCGTTTCCCTGAACACCTCCGGTCGGTCCGCAATAACCTACCTGACCTCCCGGTGGCTCAGCACTTCAACTCCCCCTCCCATTCCGTATCTGACCTCTCTGTCCTGGGTCTCCTCCATGGCCACAGCGAGCAACACTGGAAATTGGAGGAAATGCACCTCATAGGCAGTCTACATCCTGGGGGCATGAACATTGAATTCTCCCAACTCTGCTAGCCCTTGCTGTCCCCTCCCCTTCATCAGCCCTCTGGTTATCTCCTCCCATCCCCCAGCCCTCGGGCTCCTCCTCCGCCTTTTTCCCTTTTTTCCTTTATTCTCCCCACCCCCTATCAGTCTGAAGAAGTAGGTATGTTACAAAACTTACCTTCAGTCGCGCTGTAATTCTGCCACTGGCCGTGTGCGCGATTTTGGCGCCTTTAAGGGGGGGCGGGGTTAAAACACGGGTTTCTCCTCCCTTGTCCTGGTTAATATTTTGTTGGAGTACAAGCCTTGGCAGACAAATCGTTCCTACCGGCGTTTTGTGAATTAAAAAAAATAATTAAATCGTCAATGTCAGCGCTAGAGTAATTTTAAAAGCAGCTCCTGAAGCGTCAACGCCGATAACGGGGACGGATTTCACACTGGGACAGGTAAACAAAAGTGGTTTCTTTAAATGTATAAAAGTGCTTCTTAAGAAGCCTTTAATTCACATTTTTTCATGCGACACGGTGATTTTATTCCCCGAATTAACGGCAGTATTTTTCATGCCAATACGGGGTTAAATTCACCGCAAATGAACGTTCCAAAAGATCGCGTTCCAGAAATCCTCACTCGCAAGATTAATTAAATCCCCATTAATTTACAGGTATTAAACATTCAATTCCTTCCATTTGGCCTGTAAATTCATGAAAATTAGATTTAAAAATTATGTTATATTGTGAATTATTGTGTGAATGTTATTTGGACACTTAGGCTATTTAAAAATGTTAATCTATTCTTAAGAAATTTATAGATGTTTAGATCTAGTAATTGAATTTTGTAATTAGCTACAATTAGGTAACTAACTAATTATATGCTTTACTTTCATGTCTTCGAAGTAAGATTGTTTCATATTTGTTTCAGAATGCTTCAATCTATAATAACTGAAAATTTCTTTCAGTTATCATAATTTTTAAGAAAGTTATGGGCTTTTAACTGTCCTCGATCACAGCTTTTGTGTTAAGTCAATGGAAAAGCAATAGGGAACAAGATACTAATTTCCGAGTATGAAAATGGCCATCTTCTTTAATACTGAAGATACGAAAGTGAATTAGGTGTCAAATTAAACTTCTTTTTATGCTTTATCTGATGGGATAAATTGCAGACTTTATTTTTAAAATCTCAAAATCTTGTAACATTGCTACCTATTTCCTTCGCTCCATAGATGCTGCTGCACCCGCTGAGTTTCTCCAGCATTTTTGTGAACCCCCTATAGGATCTTTGGTCGGTAGACAGACGGGTGGGGGGTCCCCACAGGCCCCACACAGTCCCCACAGTCCCCACACAGTCCCACAGCCCCACAGCCACCACATAGTCACCACACAGGCCCACAGTTTTGACGCGGGGCCCCAGAGAAACAGACAAACAGCGAGAAACCAACCCAGCGCTTTGATCTTTACCTGATCGTCACAGCTGCATTCCACACAGGCGCTTCCGGTCGGGTGGTGCACCTCTAGTCCACAAAGGCGCTTCCGGCGGGACGGGGGACGCTTTAGGGCGGCGCTCGGGCGCTGGCAAAGCGGGACGGCGGATCTCAGGCGTACGGGTGGAGGGCGAAAAGCCGAACGTTGGTACCGGGGTTGGTTTTTTTTTTTTGGTGCATTGAGGGTGGAGTGGAGAGGAAAAAGGAGGAGGGGGAGGGAGAGAGGGAGGGAATGAGTGTGAGAGAAAGTGTGGGAGAGTTTTGAGAAACTTTTGAGAACGTTTTGTAGTGAGAGAGGGAGGGAATGAGTGTGAGAGAAAGTTTGGGAGAGTTTTGAGAAAGTTTTGAGAAAGATTTGAGGGGAGAGAGGGGATGGAGGGAAGAGAGGGAACAGAGCGAGAGAGAGAGAGATGGAGGGAGGTAGAGAGGGAGGCAGTGAACGTGAGAGAATGTGTGGGAGAGTTTGAGAAAGTTTTGAAAAACCTTTGAGAAAGTTTTGAGGAGAGAGACAGACAGAGAGAGAGAGAGAGAGAGAGAGAGAGAGAGAGAGAGAGAGAGAGAGAGAGAGAGAGAGAGAGAGAGAGAGAGAGAGAGAGAGAGAGAGAGAGAGAGAGAGAGAGAGAGAGATTTGAGAAACTTTTAAGAAAGGTTTGAGGCGAGGGAGGGAGGGAATGAGTGTGAGAGAAAGTTTGGGAGAGTTTTGAAAACGTTTGAGAACGTTTTGAAGGGAGAGAGAGCGAGAGGGAGAGAGAGAGGGATGAGGGAGAGAGGGAGGGAATGAGTGTGAGAGAACTTTGGGAGAGTTTTGAGAAAGTTTTGAGAATGTTTTGAATGGAGGGAGGAGAGAGGGATGGAGGAGAGAGGTGCCCCCAGGCCCACAGCCAGCGCAGAGAAACAGTGCTATACCAGGTCAACTCTGCCTGTCCCGCCAGGTGAGCCTATTGCCTGCCTGGGCTTGCGGGAAATATGGCCAGCGCGGAGAAGCAGCGCTAGTATCCCGTCAGTCCAGACAGGGCTGTAGTTAACCCGGTGACACAGGCAGAGTTGAGCTGCAATTAGCGCTGGATTGAGCCTCCGAAGCCTCGCGCGTGGGTGTGCACATGCACGCGCGGCCGCCAAAAATTTGTGTCCCCTCCATGTTTTTATAGCGAGTTCCGCCCTTGCACCAAGGTGTATACAACTTTTGACATAGTGGCGTTATCACAAACCCTACCATCGGTGGAGCTGTGCTTGCGATTCCAGGGGCTTTGGTGTTGTGGGGGGGGAGGATTAAAATGGTGAGGCTTATATTCGTTGTGGAGAGGACCTCCTACTCTTTGCCTGCCGACCCTGGCCACTCCACCGCCCTCCAGCAGCCTGCAGCCGTCGCCTAATCTGCAGCCTGGACTCAGCACTGCACCTGAAGTTTCCGCGCTGCAGACTCCAACTCCCCTGGGTTTGACTGCGCTGGGTCCTAGTATTAGTCCTCCGACACTGGTAACCTCAGTGGCTGTTCCACTGGGTCTTCCCCATCCCCCTCAAACCATGTGACCCCAGCTCTTCCCCACCCACACTACAGACCTCATACCCCCCTACCTCCTGAACACCCACCACCCACCCACCAGATATCTTAGAAACATAGAAAATTGGTGCAGGAGTAGGCCATTCGGCCTTTGAGCCTGCACCGCCATTCAATATGATCATGGCTGATCACCAACTCAGTGTACTGTACCTGCCTTCTCTCCATACCCCCTGATCCCTTTAGCCACAAAGGCCACATCTAACTCCCTCTTAAATATAGCCAATGAACTGGCCTCAACTACCTTATGTGGCAGAGAATTCCAGGTATTCACCACTCTCTGTGTGAAAAATGTTTTTCTCATCTCGGTCCTAAAAGATTTCCCCCTTATCCTTAAACTGTGACCCATTGTTCTGGACATCCCCAACATTGGGAACAACCTTCCTGCATCTAGCCTGTCCAACCCCTTAAGAATGTTGTAAGTTTCTATAAGATCCCCCCTCAATCTTCTAAATTCTAGCGAGTACAAGCCAAATCTATCCAGTCTTTCCTCATATGAAAGTCCTGACATCCCAGGAATCAGTCTGGTGAACCTTCTCTGTACTCCCTCTATGGCAAGACTGTCTTTCCTCAGATTAGGAGACCAAAACTGTACGCAATACTCCAGGTGTGGTCTCACCAAGACCCTGTACAACTGCAGTAGAACCTCCCTGCTCCTATACTCAAATCCTTTTGCTATGAATGCTAACATACCATTCGCTTTCTTCACTGCCTGCTGCACCTGCATGCCTACTTTCAATGACTGGTGTACCATGACACCCAGTTCTCGTTGCATCTCCCCTTTTCCTAATCGGCCACCATCGCCTCAGTCCACCCACCTGCCTTCCTCCGGCCCCAACCCCACATCCCTGCCGTGTTCACCATCCCCCCTGACCTTCCCTCTCAGATACCGAACGGTCTGTCCTCAGCAGAGGCCTCACCTTTGTCCCCCTCCGTCCCCACCTCAATGAGTTCCGCGCCCGACTCGATTTGGATCTCTTCTTCCATCGCCTCCGCCTCACACCGTTCTTCCACGGGAAGGAGTCCTCGCCCCCATTGATGATCCCTTTTCCCGTCTCCAACTGACCCCATCATCTTGGACTCCCCCCCCCTCATGGCCATTGGGATGGTCGAGGATGGAGTTGAAGGGAAAGAGAGCAAAGGGAGGGTTAATGCCCCCAGAATTAACGGGAAAGGAAGCTCACAAAGGGATAGGAGAGTTTGGCCAAGTGTAATAGGGATCGATGTGAAAGGTGAGATGCGTGAGGAATTAAAAGTATTATATATGAATGCGCGAAGTATAAGAAGTAAAGTAGATGAGCTTGAGGCTCAGTTAGAGGTTGGTAGATATGACATTGTAGGGATTACTGAGACATGGCTGCAGGAGGATTGGGAATTTTTTGAGGATGTGACAAGTAAAATGGATGAAGGGGTGCCAGTGGATGTAATGTATCTAGACTTTCAGAAAGCCTTTGATAAGGTCCCACACGGGAGACTGGTGACTAAAATTAGAGCATATGGTATTGGGGGTAGGGTGTTGACATGGATAGGCAGACCAGAAGCAAAGAGTAGGAGTGAACGGGTCCTTTTCAGAATGGCAGGCAGTGGTGAGTGGAGTGCCGCATGGCTCGGTGTTGGGGCCGCAATTGTTTACCATATATAGTAATGATTTGGAAGGGGGAATTAGGAGCAACACTGGCAAGTTTGCGGATGACACAAAGCTGGGTGGCAGTGTGAACTGTGAAGAGGATGTTAGGAGGTTGCAGGGTGACCTGGACAGGTTGAGTGAGTGGGCAGACGCGTGAAGGATGCAGTATAATATAGTTAAATGTGAGGTTATCCACTTTGGTGGCAAAAACAAGGGGGCAGATTATTATCGCAATGGGGTTAGGTTAGGTAAGGGGGAGGTGCAGCGAGACTAAGGTGTCCTTGTACACCGGTCACTGAAAGTTGGCATGCAGGTACATCAGGCAGTGAAGAAAGCTAATGGAATGTTGGCCTTCATAACAAGAGGATTTCAGTATAGGAGTAAAGAGGTTCTTCTGCAGTTGTATAGGGCTCTGGTGAGACCACATCTGGAGTATTGTGTACAGTTTTGGTCTCCAAATTTGAGGAAGGACATCCTTGTGATTGAGGCAGTGCAGCATAGGTTCATAAGATTGAACCCTGGGATGGCAGGACTGTCATATGAGGAAAGATTGAAAAGACTAGGATTGTATTCACTGGAGTTTAGAAGGATGAGGGGGTATCTTATAGAAACATATAAAATTATAAAAGTACTGGACAATTCAGGAAAAATGTTCCCAATTTTGGGCGAATGCAGAACCGGGGGCCACAGTCTTGGAATAAAGGGGAGGTCATTTAAGACTGAGGTGAGAAAAAACTTTTTCAACCAGAGAGTTGTGAATTTGTGGAATTCCCTGCCACAGAGGGCAGTGGAGGCCAAATCACTGGATGGATTTAAGAGAGAGTTAGATAGAGCTCTAGGGGCTAGTGGAGTCAAGGGATATGGGGAGAAGGCAGGCAAGGGTTATTGATTGGGGACGATCAGCCATGATCACAATGAAAGGCGGTGCTGGCTCAAAGGGCCGAATGGCCTCCTGCACCTATTTTCTATGTTTCTATGTTTCTAAATTTCACAACGTGTCAATAGGCAGCAGAGGTGTGAAGGGCAAAGAAAAGATCAACCCATCACAAAACCTTATTGTATGAAAAGACTGGACCATTTCCCACCCCAACCAAAACTTCACACACACTCACAGCCTGACCTCAGTCTGCAAAGACTGGGCCCTTCTACACCCACCCTCCTCCAATCACCACTTCACACCCAATTACTCACACCCTCCTTGCTGAACACCATCACTTCATCAACAATAAAAATAGAGGAGGTGGATAGGCTTTTCAGAAGACAGAAAAGCCAGAAAACATCTAGGACCTGACAATGTTTCCCCCTCTACTCTCAAGCTCTGTGCCAAACATATACAGACATGTTTAACCAGGCCCTGCGAACACGTACTGTCTGCTTCAAAGTCTCCACTATTGTCCCTGTACCCAAAAAGGTAAGGATTACTTGTCTTAAAGACTACAGGCCTGTCGCACTGAGCTCTGTAGTCATGAAGACCCTTGAAAGGCTTGTGCTTGCCAAGCTGAAAAATATCACAAACCCCCTGCTGGACCCTCTGCAGTTTGCATATCGGGCCAATAGATCTGTGGATGATGCAGTCAACCTGGGCCTGCGCTTCATCCTACAGCACCTAGACCGCCAGGGGACCTATGCGAGGACCCTGTTTGTTGATTTTAGCTCTGCATTCAACACCATTGTGCCAGAGCTACTACACTCCAAACTTTCCGAGTTGACTGTGCCTGAACCCCTCTGTTGGTGGATCACCAGCTTCCTGACACACAGGAAGCAGCATGTGAGTCTGGGAAAGCACATCTCGGACCTGCAAACGCTCAGTATAGGAGCACCGCAAGGCTGCATACTATCCCAGGGTACTTAAGGAAGTGGCTCCAGAAATCGTGGATGCATTGGTGATAATTTTCCAATGTTCTATAGACTCAGGATCAGTTCCTGTGGATTGGAGGGTAGCTAATGTTATCCCACTTTTTAAGAAAGGCGGAAATTATAGACCAGTTAACCTGACATCGGTGGTGGGGATGATGCTGGAGTCAATTATAAAAGATGAAATAGCCGAACATTTGGATAGCAGTAACAGGATTGGTCCGAGTCAGCGTGGATTTATGAAGGGGAAATCATGCTTGACTAATCTTCTGGAATTTTTTGAATATTAGTAACTAGGAAAATGGGCAAGGGAGAGCCAGTGGATGTAGCGTACCTGGACTCTCAGAAAGCATTTGGTAAGGTCCCACATAGGAGATTAGTGGGCAAAAATTAGGGCACATGGTATTGAGGGTAGAGTGCTGACATGGATGGAGAATTGTGGTTGCCAGACAGGAATCAAAGAGTAGGGATTAACGGGTCCCTTTCAGAATGGCAGGCAGTAACTAGTTGGGTACCGCAAGGCTCGGAGCTGGGGCTGCAGATATTTACAATATACATCAATGATTTGGATGAAGGGATTCAAAGTAACATTAGCAAATTTGCAGATTACACAAAGCTGGGTGGCAGTGTGAACTTTGAGGAGGATGCTATGAGAATGCAGGGTGACTTGGACAGGTTGGGGGAGTGGGCAGATGCATGGTAGATGAAGTTTAATACGGATAAATGTGGTTATCAACTTTGGTAGCCAAAACAGGAAGGCAGATTACTATCTAAATGGCGTCAAGTTGGGAAAAGGGGAAGTACAACAGGATCTGGGGGGTCCTTGTTCATCAGTCTATGAAAGTAAGCATGCAGGTACAGCAGGCAGTGAAGAAAATGAATGGCATGTTGGCCTTTATAACAAGAGGAATCGAATATAGGAGCAAAGAGATACTTCTGCAGTTGTACAGAGCCCTAGTGAGACCACACCTGGAGTATTGTGTGCAGTTTTGGTCCATAATTTGAGGAAGGACATTCTTCCTATTGAGGGAGTGCAGCGTAGGTTTACAATGTTAATTCCTGGGATGGCGGGACTGTCATATGCTGGGAGAATGGAGCAGCTGGGCTTGTACACTCTGGGGTTTAGAAGGATGAGAGGGCATTTCATTGAAACATATAAGATTGTTAAGGGTTTGGACACGCTAGAGGCAGGAAACATGTTCCTGATGTTGGGGGGGGGGGGGGGGCGGCAGAACCAGGGGCCACAGTTTAAGAATAAGGGGTAAGCCATTTAGAACGGAGACTTTTTAAACACGTTTTCTCACAGAGAGTTGTGAATTTGTGGAATTCTCTGCCTCAGAGGGCGGTGGAGGCAGGTTCTCTGGATGCTTTTAAGAGAGAGCTAGATAGTGCTCTTAAAAATAGCAGAGTCAGGGGATATGGGGAGAAGGCAGGAACGAGGTACTGATTGGGGATGATCAGCCATGATCACATTGAATGTCGGTGCTAGCTCAAAGGGCTGAATGGCCTACTCCTGCACCTATCATCTATTGTCTATTGACCGAGATCACCTGGAAATCTCTTTGCATCCTCTTTGCTTCTCCTAATTACTCTCAGTTTCATGTCATCAAACTTAGAAATATTAAATTTACTTCCTTGTCAAAATCATTAATGTACATTGAAAATAACAGGCTCAAGCAATGGTTTCAATGATGGCTCATTAGTCACCATGTGCCACCCAAAAGAGGTCTTGGTTCCTAGCCTGCTAAAGAATTTTCAATCCATCCCAGTTGAACATTGCCAAATCCACATATTTTAATATTCCTTGTTGATCTTTTATGCATGGCTTTATCACAGACCTACTGAAAATTCAACACATCCACTTCTTCTCCCTGAAGCAAAAAACCCCAAAACAAATTCCTGGAGGAACTCAACGGCTCAGGCAGCATCTGTGGAGGAAAATGTTTCATCCAACAATTTCTTTTTTTTCAAGATCAAAACATTGTTTTGGAAAACAGAAACAACAAACAAGGTTATATATTGAAATCTTTTCATACAGCAGGTAGGAAACAGGAAATTTGAAATGTGGGAAAGAATAAAATGCATTTGAATAGTCAAGAGAAACACTGCTATTTTAGATTTTAATCAGTCGGATGTAGCAAAAATAATGAAATTTGTTCCCTTTTCAGTCAAGACACCATCATTGTAATAGGAGAACACATTTCACAATAAAATTTGAAGAAGTACATCAGTTTTGCAAACTACATTTCAATCATTTAATCCCGTTCATTTAATTCACTATTACCAATGCAGAATAATGTCTGAAGTTTACTGACCTTCTGCAGAGGAACTTGTGTGGAATTCGGGAGAAGCAGCAACGTGGCTTTGAGCCCAGCACAGGACAAGCTGAGGTTCCCTCACATCGCACAGTAACTTACACTGCCTCTTGTCAAACTAAATGACACTCCCCCTCCAGCTCAGGGTTCCGGCACCACTGGTGTTGATACAAATGGGTTCAGATATAGAATTATACAACAAATAAAGATTCCATCTGGAATCGAACTTGCACCTTTGCGATTTTGAACATTTCGAATGGATCTCAAATGGGAGAGCTCCAGGTGCTTTGCTGCATCCTGCTGGGCCTGATGTTCCACGAGAGAGTAAATGCAATCCAGGGAGGTCCTGCCATTTCATGATGAAAATACCTCCATAGAGGGTTGTGTTCATTAAACATGCTGGCAATTCCATTGCACCCATTGGGATAAACTGAACCATTCCCGGAGAGAGGATTGGCCCTGGTGAAAGGAGAAAGAACATACTGTTTCCTCACTTGCCTCTTCATGGGAAGGAGCCCACAGATTTCACCATGGGAAGCTTTCACTGTCCTAATGAATGCCCACCATTATTGGTCAGCTGAGCAAAATCTCGAATGACATTAAAAGAAGCAAGAGTACAGAGTGTACACTGGGTGTGGACCTCAGCATCCATCATTGGGAGTGGCTTGGTCACACGACCACTCACTGAGATGGCCAAACCCTGAAGGATGTGTCTGCCAGGCTCTTTCTACAGCAGGTAGAGAATGAGCCAACACAAGGGATTGACCTACTTGATCTCCTCCTCTCCTGTCCACCTGCAACAGGTGAATCTGTTGACCATGGCTTTGGCAGAAATCAGAAGACCATTGCACAGTTCTCATTGAGGACAATGTTTTGTCTTTATACCAAAGTCATCCCATATTGCTCTGACTGGCAAAACAGTTTTTGATGTCATTTTCCCAAAGGAGCTGCAGAGGCTGAGACATTGACTATGTTCAAGGTAGAGGATGATTGACTATAAACTCAACAGAAGTCAGGAGACGTGGGGAAAGTGTAAAGGTGGTGTTGAGACCAATATTGGATCAGCTGTATGGGCCTGAAAAAATTGTGCTCCCTCAGACTTTATTCCTTGGAGTGCAGGAGGCTGAGATAGTTGAATTATTGAGGGGAATAGGTAGGCTGAATGAACAGAGGCTTTTACCCAGTGTGGGGGTATCAAGAAACAGAGGACACAGGTTTGAGGTGAGATGATAAGGTTTAATATGAACACGAATGTCATCCTTTACATTCAAAGGATAAAGGATTCAAACAAGAGGAGTTGAGTATAGAAGCAAAGAGGTCCTTCTGCAGTTGTACAGAGCCCTAGTGAGACCACATCTGAGTATTTGTGTGCGGTTTTGGTCCCCTAATTTGAGGAACGACATTCTTGTTATTGAGGAGTGCAGCACAGGTTTACAAGGTTAATTCCCGGGATGGCGGGACTGTCATATGCTGAAGGAATGGAGCAGCTGGGCTTGTACACTCTGATGTTTAGAAGGATGAGGGTTGTGAATATGTGGAATTCTCTGCCTCAGAGGGCGGTGGAGGCCGGTTCGCTGGATGCTTTCAAGAGAGAGCTAGATAGGGCTCTTGAAGATAGTAGAGTCAGGGGATATGGGGAGAAGGCAGGAACAAGGTAACTGATTGGGGATGATCAACCCATGATCACATTGAATGGCGGTGCTGGCTTGAAGGGCCGTATGACCTACTCCTGCACCTATTGTCTATAAAGGGTAGTAGATATATGTGATGAGCTGCCAGAGGAGGTAGTTGAAGCAAGTACTAACATTTCAATTAAAAGATACTTGAACAGGTCATGGAAAGGAAAGGTTTCGAGGGATATGGGCAAATGGAACTAAGTTTGATGAGGAAACTAGGTCAACATTGACGTGTTGCAGCTGTTTCTGTGCTCTACGATTCTGTGGTTCCATGACTCTGATTAAGTCCTGATAGCTGTGTGAGAGCATCTTCACCAAAAGTATTGCAGAACTTCAAGAAGGCAGCTCACCACCATCTTCTCCAAGGTAGTTGGGGATGGATAATAAATATTGACTTTGATGCTGATATTAATAAAAACTAATTGGAATAAAACTTCTCCTTTGCACCATACTGTAGATTATCTGCCACAATTTATCCCAATCACTGACAAACACAGATACTTGAGCTTCTCTGTCTTTTAGTTACTATCCTTATAATAAATGCATCCTCAGCACACACAGATATGTTCTGTTCTCACGTATTTAAAAAAAATTACACAACTAGAATTATACAGAATAACTTTTAAATGTAAAGTGTAAATAGAGAAGTTGTTTCTGAAGATAAAATCAGCGTAAAAGAGGAAGGATCCGTGTTAGGCCCTGTTTACACTTCTGCTTGAACCAGATAAGACAGGGTGATGATCCCAGTGTTTAGAATGTGAGAGTGACAGACAGTGTGGGTTGGAGGGGGAGATGAGATGAATTACGAAGAGAAAGATTCAGGAGCTGGGGAAAAATATCAAAACAGAGGGTGAGCAGCAATAAAAATGAATTGTATATCTCTGCAGAATTCACACAATATGGTGGGCAATGAGTTGTGAATACGGATTAAGGAAGGAGCTTGATTAGATTTCTTCTCACAATGCGGACAAGACTAACTGCTGAGCTGATGATGAGATGCCCTTTCTGATTCCATCCAGATTGTTTGCTTAGAAAACAATTGTTTAGGATGTGGGCCTCACTGCTCAGGCTTCCATTTCTAGCCCATGAGGATGTGAACATCCTTACGTAGCCAGTGAATGATGCTCCCACAGTGCTCTTGATAGGAATGAAGGAAAAGCAATGGATTTCCAAGTCATGACTGGAGAGGCACCCACAGCATGTGGTGATCCCATGGGCCTGTTGCCATTGTCTTTCTTGGTTGATGGGATCACTGATATGAGAGGTGTTATTGAAGTAGTCTTGGCAATGAACGTTGAGACACCTTGCGGTGGTTGATTGAGACCGAGATCACTGTACACAAGTGGTGGAAACAAAGAAGATTACAGTAGTAGATGGGGACATGCTATGTCCTGGATGATGTTGTGCTTCTTCAGTATCACTGGAGTAACATTCATCAAGGCATTGCACCCTCCTGAATTGGGCCTTGCCGCTGATGGAGAGGTTTTGTGGTGTCAGGAATTGCTTGCCCCATGATAACAACAAATGAATCAGCTTTCCTTTATCAATACTGCTTCTTAATGCTGCAACTCCCTACCTAGTATAACTGTGGGAGTACTTTCACCGGAAGGAATGGAAAGGTTTAGGAAAGCAATCTACCACTGTCTTGAGTACAATTAACAATGGGGGGAAACCACTAACCTTGACAGTGATGCTCAAATTGTCGAGAATAACTGAATGAGTAAAGAAATGCTTCACAAGTAAAATCAAGTACACCTGGATTAATGATATTCAAATACTTACAAATACTTTATATTTTTGGAGGTTCCACAACACTTGTAAAGGGAGCAGTGTCAATAGAACCTCTTCTCAATCTCTCTTAAATCCCCACTACCCAGCTTCCTAACAATCTCAACCTTTTCTTTACTTTTGTCAAAATCCTCAGAGTGAAATTGTTCAGTTTAAAATTATCCAAGTTTCTCCTCTCCCTCTTGTGTCTAACCTCATGTTCCCATATCTCACCTGACATAGAAACAGAGAAACATAGACAATAGGTGCAGGAGTAGGCCATTTGGCCCTTCGAGCCAGCACCACCATGCAATATGATCATGCCTGATCATCCAGAATCAGTACCCCGTTCCTGCTTTCTCCCCATACCCCTTGATTTAGTTAGCCCTAAGAGCTAAATCTAACTCTCTCTTGAAAACGTCCGGTGAATTGGCCTCCACTGCCTTCAGTAGCAGAGAATTTCACAGATTCACAACTCTCTGGGTGAAAAAGTATTTTCTCATCTCAGTTTTAAATGGCCTCCCCTTTATTTTTAGACTGCAGAAGTAACTCTTTACTCCTATACTCAAATCTTCTCATTATGAAGGTCAACATGCCATTAGCTTTCTCCACTGTCTGCTGTACCTGCATGTTTACTTTCATTGACTGGTGTACAATGACACCCAGGTCTCATTGCGCTTCTCTTTTTCCTAATCTGACACCATTGAGATAATAATCTGCCTCCTTGTTCTTGCCACCATAGTGGATACTCTCACATTTATATACATTATACTGCATCTGCCATGCATCTGCCACTCACTCAACCTGTAACATCCTCTTTGCAGTTCATACTGTCACCCAGCTTTGTGTCATCTGCAAATTTGCTAGTGCTACTTTTAATTCCATCATCTAAATCATGAATATATATTGTAAATAGTTGACTATATCACTGATGTAGAGCCCAAGCGATTGAAGGCAGAATCCTTTCATGCAGACATGGACATCCCGAAGAGAGTTGCACTGATCACTAACTCCCACATTCTGCAGTATGGACACATACTGTAGCTTCCCTTGCCATCTCCAGCCGAGTTTCTTTATATTTTCATAGCCCGTATACAATTCGGAGATTAATGATCAATGATCAAGCAGATTGTATTTAGAAAATCTATCATATTCCTGAGCACTTTCACATTTTATAAAACCATTTGTCAGGATTGAACAGAATTATAACAGTTTACGGGTCTATTTGTGCCACTCCGCTAACGTGACCAAGCATTTCTGGGTGTGGATTGTGAATGCAGAAAGGGCATGTATTTTCTGGATTGGACACACAAAAATTGTGGCCATTCCGCATGCATATTTGTTTACTGAGACACTGGGAGCAATTTATCCACCAGTTTGCAAAGAGTATTACCTTGGGAAAGCACAGCTCAATGAGAAACTAATAGAGAGACTATAGAGACGACGGTGTCGAGTTCTGGTGATTCAATATGAAGAGGGCTTGATTCTCGATCTGGAAATATGAATCCAAATCCTGCTTTGGAATCTGGGGAATTGAAATAAAAATGAATAATTAATTCATGAATTAAGTTCCAGATTCAATGATGTTGACTGTGAAGGCACCAGATTGCTGGCAAACCCACCTGGATCACAATGCCCTTCTGGTGAGGAAAACTCACCTGATTTGACATCCACGTGATTCCAGGCCTATAGCAATGTGGTTGGCTCTTAACTGTCCTGTGAGATGGTCCCGCCCTCCACTATGTTCAGGGGGCAATTAGGGATGCGCAATAAATACTGGCTTTGTAGCAACCTCACATCCCAGGTATGATAACTAAATGTCAGCAAGGGCTTTGTGTGGAAAATTGGCAGAGTGAAATAGAATATATTTTGCAAATGATGTTTGTGCAGTGGGACTTTGCCACCAATAGATTTCTGAGAAAGAACAGTAACTGTTGCAAAAGCTATGAAAGTTTGGCTGTACACTGTTATGTTAGAATCAAAGAGCAAATAATGATTGAGCTGATATGTAGATTGGCATAAACTGTGCGGTCAATTTTTCATCTTTGTATGAAATCGACAGTTCAAAGAAAACGCTAAATATCAGAAGAGTTTCAAAACTCCTTTTATCCAAATTCTATCCAAACTCATTGGAATATCACTGACCCCAAAACATGCCTCGGAGCAGCTCAGTTGGACACACTTAAATTAATAAAGATAATGCTTTCAGGAATATTGCCCAATATATTTTTAAGGGAAATAAAAGCAACGTACTTTTGCAATAGTTAAATGCTTCAGTTTCGCACATGAACCCATTGCCATGGTGACTGAAGTCCACCATTCAATGCTTGAACCCTACTCCTCCCCCTACTGCTCCCTGCGTTTCTGCAGCCCCAACTCCAGTCCCAGTTCAATGCAATGACACATTTTAGAGGTTGTTCGACAAAGTTATTCTTTAAGTTATTATGAGGTAAGCAAGCATTAGTACAAATGAAAACCAGTCTTCAAATGTAATTCAAATGTAGGCTACATGCAGTAAGGCAAGGCAAGTTTCTTTGTATAGCACCTTTCAACCACAAGGTAATTCAAAGTGCTTTACATAAAACATTTAAAGCATTTGAAAGAAACACATATAAAATGACATTTAGATATAAAATGATTATTAGATTATTCAGATAAAATAATTACAAAATTAAAAGCAATCAAATAAAATATTTAAAATAGAATAATACCAGAAATAGAAGTTACAGTGCAGTATAGGTAATTAATAGATACATAGATACATAGAAAATAGGTGCAGGAGTATGCCATTCGGCCCTTCGAGCCTGCACCGCCACTCAATATGATCATGGCTGATCATCCAACTCACTATCCCGTACCTGCCTTCTCTCCATACCCCCTGATCCCATTAGCCACAAGGGCCACATCTAACTCCCTCTTAAATATAGCCAATGAACTGGCCTCAACTACCCTCTGTGGCAGAGAGTTCCAGAGATTCACCACTCTCTGTGTGAAAAAGTTTTTTCTCATCTCAGTCTTAAAGGATTTCCCCCTTATCCTTAAGCTGTGACCCCTTGTCCTGGACTTCCCCAACATCGGGAACAATCTTCCTGCATCTTGCCTGTCCAACCCCATAAGAATTGTGTACGTTTCTATAAGATCCCCTCTCAATCTCCTAAATTCTAGCGAGTATAAGCCAAGTCTATCCAGTCTTTCTTCATATGAAAGTCCTGACATCCCAGGAATCAGTCTGGTGAACCTTCTCTGCACTCCCTCTATGGCTATAATGTCCTTCCTCAGATTTGGAGACCAAAACTGTATGCAATACTCCAGGTGTGGTCTCACCAAGACCCTGTACAACTGCAGTAGAACCTCCCTGCTCCTATACTCAAATCTTTTTGCCATGAAAGCTAACATACCATTTGCTTTCTTCACTGCCTGCTGCACCTGCATGCCTACTTTCAATGACTGGTGTACCATGACACCCAGGTCTCGCTGCATCTCCCCTTTTCCTAATCGGCCACCATTTAGATAATAGTATGCTTTCCTGTTTTTGCCACCAAAGTGGATAACCTCACATTTATCCACATTTTACTGCATCTGCAAACATTTGCCCACTCAACCAGCCTATCCAAGTCACCTTGCAGTCTCCTAGCATCCTCCTCACAGCTAACACTGCCCCCCAGCTTAGTGTCATCCGCAAACTTGGAGATGTTGCCTTCAATTCCCTCATCCAGTTCATTAATATAAATTGTATATAGCTGGGGTCCTAGCACTGAGCCTTGCGGTACCTCACTAGTCACTGCCTGCCATTGTGAAAAGGACCCGTTTACTCCTACACTTTGCTTCCTGTTTGCCAGCCAGTTCTCTATCCACATCAATACTGAAGCCCCAATACCATGTGCTTTAAGTTTGTATACTAATCTCTTATGTGGGACCTTGTCGAAAGCCTTCTGAAAGTCCAGATACAACACATCCACTGGTTCTCCCCTATCCACTCTACTAGTTACATCCTCGAAAAATTCTATAAGATTCGTCAGACATGATTTACCTTTTGTAAATCCATGCTGACTTGTCCAATGATTTCACCACTTTCAAAATGTACTGCTATCCCATCTTTAATAACTGACTCTAGCAGTTTCCCCACTACTGATGTTAGACTAACTGGTCTGTAATTCCCCGTTTTCTCTCTCCCTCCCTTCTTAAAAAGTGGGGTTACCTTTGCTACCCTCCAATCCTCAGGAACTACTCCAGAATCTAAAGAGTTTTGAAAAACTATCACTAATGCATCCACTAATACTGGAGCTACTTCCTTAAGTACTCTGGGATGCAGCCTATCTGGCCCTGGTGATTTATCGGCCTTTAATCCATTCAATTTACCCAACACCACTTCCCGACTAACCTGGATTTCACTCAGTTCCTCCATCTCCTTTGACCCACGGTCCCCTGCTATTTCTGGCAGATTATCTATGTCTTCCTTAGTGAAGACGGAACCAAAGTAGTTATTCAATTGGTCTGCCATATCCTTGTTCCCCATGATCTGTGAAATTCTCTGCCACTGAAGGCAGTGGAGGCCAATTCACTGGATGTTTTCAAGAGAGAGTTAGATTTAGCTCTTAAGGCTAACTGAATCAAGGGGTATGGGGAGAAAGCAGGAATGGGATACTGATTCTGGATGATCAGGCATGGTCACAATGAATGGCGGTGCTGGCTCGAAGGGCCAAATGGCCTACTCCTGCACCTATTGTCTATGTTTCTCTGTTTCTATGTCAGGTGAGATATGGGAACATGAGGTTAGTGACTAGAGGGAGAGGAGAAACTTGGATAATTTTAAACTAAACAATTTCACTCTGTGGATTTTGACAAAAGTAAAGAAAAGGTTGAGATTGTTAGGAAGCTCGGTAGTGGGGATTTAAGAGTGATTGAGAAGAGGTTCTGTTCACACTGCTCCCTTTACAAGTGTTGTGGAACCTCCACAATTATAAAGTATTTGTAAGTATTTGAATATCATTAATCCAGGTGTACTTGATTTTACTTGTGAAGCATTTCTTTATCATTCATTTATTCTCGACAATTTGAGCATCACTGTCAAGGTTAGTGGTTTCCCTCCATTGTTAATTGTACTCAAGACAGTGGTAGATTGCTTTCCTAAACCTTTCCATTCCTTCCGGTGAAAGTACTCCCACAGTTATACTAGGTAGGGAGTTGCAGCATTAAGAAGCAGTATCGATAAAGGAAAGGTGATTCATTTCTTGTTATCATGGGGCAAGCAATTCCTGATACCACAAAACCTCTCCATCAGCGGCAAGGCCCAATTCAGGAGGGTGCAATGCCTTGATGAATGTTACTCCAGTGATACTGAAGAAGCACAACATCATCCAGGACATAGCATGTCCCCATCTACTACTGTAATCTTCTTTGTTTCCACCACTTGTGTACAGTGATCTCTGTCTCAATCAACCACCGCAAGGTGTCTCAATGTTCATTGCCAAGGCTACTTCAATAACACCTCTGATATCAGTGATCCCATCAACCAAGAAAGACAATGGCAACAGGCCCATGGGATCACCACATGCTGTGGGTGCCTCTCCAGTCATGACTTGGAAATCCATTGCTGTTCCTTCATTCCTATCAACAGCACTGTGGTAGCATCATTCACTTGCTATGTAAGGATGTTCACATCCTCATGGGCAAAAAATGGAAGCCTGAGTAGTGAGGCCCACATTCTAAACAAGTGTAAACATGGCCTAACACAGATCCTTCCTCTTTTACGCTGATGTTATCTTCAGATACAACTTCTCTATTTACCCTTTACATTTAAAAGTAATTCCTTATAATTCTATTGGTGTAATTTTTTTTTAATACATTAGAACAGAACATATCTGTGTGTTCTGAGGATGCATTTATTATAAGGATAGTAACTAAAAGACAGAGAAGCTCAAGTATCTGTGTTTGTCAGTGATTGGGATAAATTGTGGCAGATAATCTACTGCATGGTGCAAAGGAGAAGATTTATTCCAATTAGTTTTTACTAATATTTCTGGAGCTACTTCCTTAAGTACTCTGGGATGCAGCCTATCTGGCCCTGGTGATTTATCGGCCTTTAATCCATACAATTTACCCAACACCACTTCCCGACTAACCTGGATTTCACACAGTTCCTCCATCTCCTTTGACCCTGCTATTTCTGGCAGATTATTTATGTCTTCCTTAGTGAAGACGGAACCAAAGTAGTTATTCAATTGGTCCGCCATATCCTTGTTCCACATGATCTGTGAAATTCTCTGCCACTGAAGGCAGTGGAGGCCAATTCACTGGATGTTTTCAAGAGAGAGTTAGATTTAGCTCTTAAGCCTAACTGAATCAAGGGGTATGGGGAGAAAGCAGGAATGGGATACTGATTCTGGATGATCAGGCATGGTCACAATGAATGGCGGTGCTGGCTCGAAGGGCCAAATGGCCTACTCCTGCACCTATTGTCTATGTTTCTCTGTTTCTATGTCAGGTGAGATATGGGAACATGAGGTTAGTCACTAGAGGTAGAGGAGAAACTTAGATAATTTTAAACTAAACAATTTCACTCTGTGGATTTTGACAAAAGTAAAGCAAAGGTTGAGATTGTTAGGAAGCTCGGTAGTGGGGATTTAAGAGTGATTGAGAAGAGGTTCTATTCACACTGCTCCCTTTTCAAGTGTTGTGGAACCTCCAAAATTATAAAGTATTTGTAAGTATTTGAATATCATTAATCCAGGTGTACTTGATTTTACTTGTGAAGCATTTCTTTATCATTCAGTTATTCTCGACAATTTGAGCATCACTGTCAAGGTTAGTGGTTTTCCTCCATTGTTAATTGTACTCAAGACAGTGGTAGATTGCTTTCCTAACCCTTTCCATTCCTTCCGGTGAGAGTACTCCCACAGTTATACTAGGTAGGGAGTTGCAGCATTAAGAAGCAGTATCGATAAAGGAAAGGTGGTTCATTTCTTGTTATCATGGGGCAAGCAATTCCTGACACCACAAAACCTCTCCATCAGCGGCAAGGCCCAATTCAGGAGGGTGCAATGCCTTGATGAATGTTACTCCAGTGATACTGAAGAAGCACAACATCATCCAGGACATAGCATGTCCCCATCTACTACTGTAATCTTCTTTGTTTCCACCACTTGTGTACAGTGATCTCTGTCTCAATCAACCACCGCAAGGTGTCTCAATGTTCATTGCCAAGGCTACTTCAATAACACCTCTGATATCAGTGATCCCATCAACCAAGAAAGACAATGGCAACAGGCCCATGGGATCACCACATGCTGCGGGTGCCTCTCCAGTCATGACTTGGAAATCCATTGCTGTTCCTTCATTCCTATCAACAGCACTGTGGGAGCATCATTCACTGGCTACGTAAGGATGTTCACATCCTCATGGGCTAAAAATGGAAGCCTGAGCAGTGAGGCCCACATTCTAAACAAGTGTAAACATGGCCTAACACAGATCCTTCCTCTTTTACGCTGATGTTATCTTCAGATACAACTTCTCTATTTACCCTTTACATTTAAAAGTAATTCCTTATAATTCTATTTGTGTAATTTTTTTAAAATACATTAGAATATAACATATCTGTGTGTTCTGAGGATGCATTTATTATAAGGATAGTAACTAAAAGACAGAGAAGCTCAAGTATCTGTGTTTGTCAGTGATTGGGATAAATTGTGGCAGATAATCTACTGCATGGTGCAAAGGAGAAGATTTATTCCAATTAGTTTTTACTAATATTTCTGGAGCTACTTCCTTAAGTACTCTGGGATGCAGCCTATCTGGCCCTGGTGATTTATCGGCCTTTAATCCATTCAATTTACCCAACACCACTTCCCGACTAACCTGGATTTCACTCAGTTCCTCCATCTCCTTTGACCCTGCTATTTCTGGCAGATTATTTATGTCTTCCTCAGTGAAGATGGAACCAAAGTAGTTATTCAATTGGTCCGCCATATCCTTGTTCCCCATGATCAATTCACCCGTTTCTGACTGCAAGGGACCTACATTTGTTTTAACTAATCTCTTTCTCTTCACATATCTATAAACACTTTTGCAGTCAGTTTTTATGTTGCCTGCCAGTTTTCTTTCATAATCTATTTTCCCTTTCCTAATTAAGCCCTTTGTCCTCCTCTGCTGGTCTCTGAATTTCTCCCAGTCCTCTGGTATGCTGCTTTTTCTGGCTAATTTGTACGCAT
Source organism: Malacoraja senta (assembly GCA_038087875.1). NCBI lineage: Eukaryota > Metazoa > Chordata > Chondrichthyes > Rajiformes > Rajidae > Malacoraja > Malacoraja senta. The sequence continues at coordinate 19,801 of JAXLNO010004613.1, read as the reverse complement.
CATCTTTTGCTTTGATACTATCCCTGATTTCCCTTGTTATCCACGGATGTACTACCTTCCCTGATTTATTCTTTTGCCAAACTGGGATGAATAATTTTTGTAGTTCATCCATGCAGTCTTTAAATGCCTTCCATTGCATATCCACCGTCAACCCTTTTAGAACTAATTGCCAGTCAATCTTGGCCAATTCACGTCTCATACCCTCAAAGTTACCTTTCTTTAAGTTCAGAACCGTTGTTTCTGTATTAACAATGTCACTCTCCATCCTAATGAAGAACTCAACCATATTATGGTCACTCTTGCCCAAGGGGGCATGCACAACAAGACTGCTAACTAACCCTTCCTCATTACTCAATACCCAGTCTAGAATAGCCTGCTCTCTCGTTGGTTCCTCTACATGTTGGTTTAGATAACTATCCCGCATACATTCCAAGTAAACAAAATAATAAATTGTATTGTTTACTGAAAGGCAGAGGCAAACAGAAAAGTCTTCAGTCTAGATTTAAAAGAGCTGAGAGTTGCAGCAGACCTTCAGTTTTCTGGGAGTTTGTTCCAGATATGTGGTGCATAAAAACTAAATGCTGCCTCTCCATGTTTAGTTCTGACTCTGGGGACACAGAGCAGACCTGTCCCAGACGATCTGAGATCTGAGTAATCAGTGTTGAATTGAAAAGGGTAGTTTTGTAAACAAACTGTGCTGTCTGCAGAGCACAAGTTACAGCCCCACAGCAGGAGACTGCTCGGGAGAGTTGGTTTGTAAACCAACTTGACCATGAGATGTTTCAGCCTTCTTCTTCGCTTCTTGCGTATGGCATGCACAGCCTAAAGTTGGAGGACAACTTCTTCTATTTGATCTAATTTGATTGATGTTTCAGCCAAAAGTAAGACAATGTGGTCTTAATAAGATCAATAAGTCTCTGTAAATTGCCCCAAACATGTAAGGAGCAGATGGGAAAATGGGATAACAAAGAACATTGATCAGTGGTCAGTGTGGACTTGATGGACCCAAGGGATTGGTTCAATGAATTATCTCTAAAATAAAAAATGACTTCTGAGGTCAGAGAGTGTAGACACCCAAAATTGTGAGGGCTGACAATTTGGGAACACAAAAATCCCAATTATTGAGGAAATAATCCTGTGGCCATGTTTGATGTGCTCAGTGACAAAATAAGTCTGTTTTGGAAGCTTACTTGATCTCATTAAGAATAGTGAAAAAAATCTCATTAAAATAGTAAGATTAAACGAGAACTTACCAGTTTGAAGTTTGATCTGTATTTTATGAGGAGTTACGATGAGGGATTACGTGAAGAGCCCGTCCAGCACGCATGCGCGACATTCTTCAAAGCAGCGGTGTGGAATCACAGGAAACACAATAATTGAAATAAACATAGTAAAGAAAAGGAGAACTAAGATACCAGTTGATCTATAATTGAGGGTGGGAGCGGAGGGCACGTAATCCCTCATCGTAACTCCTCATAAAATACAGATCAAACTTCAAACTGGTAATTTCTCGTTTAATCTTACTGTTTTACTTCGGAGTCACGTGAGTGACTACGTGAAGATTTTAAAGCTCTGTGATTTCAAACCATGTAACAGTTCATACTTCACTCGCTGCCGAAGTCATTCAAGGGAGGAAGTATGTTATCGTAATCAACTATAATCTGTTTGTAAACAATAATGGTATCTATTAAACAATAACAAAAGACAAAATGCTCCCCCGGCCTTAAATTATATATTTTTGCAGATTCTAAAACTCTTTCTGCAAATAACACAGGTTCTGCTAGTGGCTTGTTGTAGAACGTTTGGAATGTTTTCTCCATGTTCATTCTTTTAGCCGCCGATGTGGATGCTGCCCTGGTGGAGTGAGATGTATATACATCAGTATCTACTCCAGCAGCTCCCAGTACCTGCTTGAGCCATCTTGAGATGGTTTGGCTCGACACCCAACCATGAGGTTTCTTGTGGCTGACCCATAAGGCTTTTATTTTTATTTTTTTTCCTCCCTCGAGAATCTCTTGTTGTGTTGATGTAAGTGAATAAGTGAGTCATGACACACAACCGTAGGTCAGGTGGGTATGCCCGGAAATCCATAACTAGGACTCAAGTTCCTGGCCTGCTCTGCTTTAGCAGCTCCTGAATGGTGAATGAGACCCGGTCTGGTGTTATAACCATGTTGTCCAGTCGCAGTAAGTGGAGGGACTGGACTCTTTGTGCTGAGACTAGTGGCATCAGCATGACCATTTTCAGGGTTAGCTTTTCCAGGGTGAGAGACCTGGCTGGGGACCATCACCTTAGGTATGTCAGGACCACACTGACATCCCAGATTTGGGTATACCTAGGTCTAAGAGGGTTGGAATTGACTATACTCCTCATGAGTTTGATCACCAGCGGGTGAGAAACTATGGCCTGTTGTCCTGGCACCTGTTTTAAGTAGGCTGACAGCGCACGTCTGGCAGTATTGATGGCGCTGTAGCTCAATCCTTCATTATGGTGAAGGCCCCCCAGGAACTCCAGTACATTGGTTATGGTTGCAGATGAGTACGTTGTCCCAGTAGTCGAGCAGTATCTTTCCCACTTCCTGATGCTCGATAGGTATTGTTTCCTGGTGGACATATGGTGTCATCATGTTGATGGTCCTGTCAGACAATCCCAGTCCCAGCAGTGGTCTTTTGATAATCTGCAACCCAGTAGGTTAATTTTGTCATGGCATGGATGACTTATGCCTGATACAGGGTGCGTCAATAGGTCTGGGCTACTGGGAAAGGTCATAGGAGTTTCGATGACCATGTTGAGGACCACTGGGAACCATGGCTGTGTAGGCCAGTTGGTACTATCAAAATACCTGAAGCAGAGTCCATCTGTATTTTGCGTAGTACCCTACAGATTAAGGCAGAAGGGGGAAAAGCATAGAATAAATACGTCCCCCAGTTCAGCGTGAATGCATCTATCGCTGCTGCCTCAGGGTGTGGTTCCCAAGGGACATACATTGATACGTGGTGATTTAGTCTGGATGCAAAGAGATCGATATCTGGTGTGCCATATTGCTTTGTAATTTTAGCAAAAGCTCTAGGATTTAACATCTATTCGGTGTTTATCATTGAATTTGCGTGACCTGGCACTGTATTTAGCTTACCTGGTAGGTAAGTTGCTGATAGCCAAATATGTCTATCGACCCACCATTACCAGATTGTGTTGACCAAATGGTCACATGATATCGATTTTATTCCGCCCATATGGTTAATATAGGCCACCACCGTGATATTATCAATTTGTAAACGAACGTGCAAATGGTGCATATTCCTAGAATATGCTTTTAAACCATAAAACGCACCCAACATTTCCAAATAATTTATGCCCAGTGTTTGTAGTAAAGATGATTCTAGGTTAGTCCATCTACCACCTGTGCTGGATATGGTATTAGTTGCTCCCCAGCCTTGAGCACTGGCATCTGTTTGTATAGTTAACGTTGGGTTATTGATGATGATAGGGCTGGAACTATCATGTGTTCTATCCCCATTGTAACTCTGATATTGCTTCAATGGGTAGTTTCATGGTTCGGTCAAAGTGACCTGCATGTCGTTTCAACGCCTGTACTTTTGCCCTTTGTAGGTGCTGATAGTGCAGGGGTCCAAATTGTGTAGCTGGAAATGCTGCTACCATTTTGCCAAATACTCTTGCCACTTGTCGGATGGTTGGTCGATTGCTTACCATTAAATTGTTGCACGTCTGTGCCAATTCTGCTGCTTTACCTTTTGGCAACGTTACAGACATGTGGACTGAGTTAATTGTGAATCCCAGATAGTCCATAGTTGTGGATGGCGTCAACTTAGATTTATCTGGATGTATGACAAAACCCAGGGTTTCAAACAATTGTTTGGTAGCTAATACAGCTGATTTAGCCAACTCCATGGTTTTGCCTACTATTAGGATATCATCAAGATATGCCATGACAATATGTCTTTGTTTTCTTTTCTTTTTTTAAATTATTTTTATTAGAAGTACGGTAAATTACAGTAATACACAACACTTATATCTTAATGCATTCTTTATACCGCTTCATTTTTTTAAGCTTTAAGAGAAAGATAGAAGTAAGAAAAGTAAAGAAAGTGCGCAAGAGTCGTGAGGTGCAAGAGAGTGTTGTGAAAAGAAAGCCCCTTAGAAAAGAAGTTAGAGAAGGAAGTAAAGTAAGAAAGTAGCTCCTAGAAAAGAAAGAAAAAGAGAGTAGGAACAATCGCAGAAAGGGAACCACCAACCAAGTCTGTTTTTATTGTTTTACCTCCCATTACCAGGTCCTGATACCATTTCTTTATTTATTTATTTTTTAAATTACAATTGCACCTCATGCTTGTAATAGGTCCAAAAACGTAGACCACGTCTTTTGGAATTGGTCTGCTTTCCCTGCTAAGAGGAATCTCATCTCTTCCAGATGTAATGTTTCCAACATATTTGATGTCCACATTTTTATTGTTGGTGTGGGCGCATTTTTCCAGAATTTAAGTATAAGCCTTTTTCCCATTATTAGCCCGTAATTGAATAAGTTCTTCTGATACACGTTTAATTCAGGGATACCTTCCGATATTCCAAAAATGATCCATTATTTCATACCAGAATTTTTGGATTTTTGTACAAAAAACAAAAGAATGCGCTATGGTAGCTTCTTGACATAGACATTTATCACAGATTGGTGAAACATTAGGAAAGATTTTATTTAATTTAGTTTTTGAATAATATAGTCTATGTAATGTTTTGAATTGGATGAGCGTATGTCGTACGTTGATCGAACATTTATGCACCTGTAGTAAGTGGTTATCCCAGCTCTCTTTTGAAATTTTTATAGCTAATTCTTGTTCCCAGTCTCTTCTAATTCCTTCTGTTGTGGGTATTTCTATGTTTAAAATGATATTATATAAGTACGATATTAGATTAGCTGATTCCGCCTTTGTCTTCATTGCTTCATCTAGTAAGTCGGAAGGCATATTATGATAGTCTTTTGTGTCTTTGTTTTCTTAATGTTGCCAAGGCTGGTTTTAATATCTTGGTAAATAGTCTAGGGCTGATGTCAACCCATTAGGCAACGCTTTATACTGCCATAGTTGCCCCATCCAGGTAAATTTCAGGTATCTGCGATGACCCTTATGAATGGGTACTGAATAGTAGGCATCTTTTAAATCAATGCTTGCCATAAAGTATCCTTTGGAAATCAGTTGTTTGGCAGTTACAAATGTTTCCATTTTGAAATGTACATACTTAACAAAGGTATTTAGTGAGGTTAAGTCAATGATGATGGTGGTTGAGGAGGTGCGGCGACAGGAGGAGGCCGCAAGAAGTGCAAAGGCGGTCTCTCTTGCCAAGCAGGGGCAATGGATGCAGTGGGAAGGTGTGGAGCGGAGGAAGATCAGCTGGAAAGAACTATGGGAAATGGAAGCAAGCAAGATCAGCTTCATCATCAGAGCGACATATGACGTGCTTCCATCACCAAAGAACCTCCATCAGTGGTACGGCGAGGATCCAACCTGTGCCATCTGCCCAACTCCAGCAACCCTCAAACACATCATGGTAGGCTGCAAGACCAGCCTCACACAAGGGAGATACACGTGGCGGCATAATCAGGTACTAAAAAGCCTGGCATCAACCCTTGAGAACAGGCGGTGTGCGACCAATTCCTTGCCTCCGAGAGCAAGCAACCCCCCTCCCCTAAGGGTAATAACCTTTGTCCGAGAAGGACAGAAAACTTCTAAACTTCCTTCCACCAGATCAGAAGAAGGAAGCCAATGCAGGGCCCGTGACTGGAGGATGCTGGCAGACATCGGCCGACAACTAATTTTTCCACCTGAAATTGCTTCCACCACCCTCAGGCCAGACTTGGTGTTCTGGTCCCCTTCACAGAAGACTGCTTACATCATAGAGCTCACAGTTCCATGGGAGAACTCTGTTGAGGAGGCCTATGAGCGTAAGAAGCTGCGCTACGCAGAGCTTGCAGCAGAGGCAACGCAGCGTGGCTGGAACACCAAAGTCTATCCAGTTGAAGTGGGATGCAGAGGATTTGTTGCGTCATCTACCATCAGACTGCTGAAGGAACTTGGAATCCACGGTCAAGCTCTGTGGAAGACCATAAGATCACTCTCAGAGGCGGCTGAAAGAAGCAGCCGGTGGATTTGGCTCAAGCGGAAAGACCCATGCTGGGCCCCAAGTATGTCGGGGTGAATCTTTGGGACGGTTTGACACGGGACATGCGCTGAGGGCCGCCCTTGTGGAGGGTGTATAGTGTTAAAAGGCCGAAACACCCAGTGATGCAAGGGTACACTACTGATGATGTGTCCTGTGCCCAACTGTCCTGAAGGTTACCACCCCCCCCCCCGATGTTGAGCGTCTACCACTCTCAACAATCAACGAATGTCGTGAAATGCTCCCCACCTATTGGCACAAGGGACTTCTTAACATCTTGTCCTGTGTATTTGATTCTAATGATGATGCGACATCCACCATCTTTTTTGCTTTTGGTAAATATATTTGAGACAAATTCCAAAGGTTCATGTTTGGATTTCTCAATGACACCCTTTGTAAGTAACCTCACCAGTTCTGCTTGAGCCTCTAGTTTCTCTTTGACTGAGAGGGTAAAGACCCTTTGGGGTACGTGCTGAACTGGTGGCATGTTTTCTTGAATGAACTCTATTTTGTATCCCCGCATACTGTTAAGTATATAACTATCATTCGTGAAACACCTCCATGCTTCAATGAACAAGTGTCATCTCCCCCCTGTTAGTACAGTTCCCCAACTTTTACATGCTGGTAGGAACCAGACCCACCTACCTCCATAGTTATGGTAGTGTTCCTTTCTTCCGTTTGTTCATCCGTCGTTGTACTGCTGGATGTACTGCTGATTGGGGGTGGCGCATTTTCCATGGGGTCCGCTCTGGGCCCTGGCCTAAAAAGGCTTTCGGGGATAGTATGCGGACCCCGAGCTTTCACCAGTTCCATAAATTTGACCTCGACTGGTGGACGCGGTGGGGTACTGCCGTCTGTTTTTTTGTGTGGGTCTGCTCGTTCCGGGGCCTGCCCTCATTAGGCCAAATGCTTTGGACTATTCCTCCAGGTCTTTCACTTGTCCTTCCAAATAACAGGATCTGCGGCTCTGAGGCCGGTGTTTTACACAGTCCTGCAAACCTGGGATTGAGGGCAGGTCTTATTCTCTCCTTGCGGAGGTTGTTTATCTCATATTGGGTGTTGCACAGCAGAGCCAGAGTGTCTTGCTGGTTTGTGGTCATATCCACCCCATCCACGGAACGAGCATCGGATGTTATCCCTGTTATGAGGAGCTTGAGGATACGTGTAATTTTAGCTCCTGGCTCCGGATCCTCTGTCCAACATACCCCCCCTGATTTTGTAGGGGTTTGAGGGACAGATGGGTAATGCTGGCCGCCAGATTTGGCTGCAATGGCCGCCCTGCTCGTGGTGTAACCACATAGAGAATCTTCACACCCAGCAGCTCTTCCTGATCCTGTACCCCAAGCGTACTCCCGACATCTTCAGCCAATGACCCCTGTTGCTGACCAGCTCAGCCCTGGTCGCCAACGCTGCCCTCGGCCGAGGGGAAAGCGATGGCCAGTGTATTGTAGTGCACTGATGTGGGAGTGCCTGAGTTCCCTTGGCGAGACTGCTCCAGCTCCCGAAGCAAGTCTCGCTGGAGCATTTGCTCCATGAGCCTTTCCATGCAGCTCAGGCAGCTAGCTCTGCCGCTCTAAGGTGGAGAGTCCTCATCATCGGTGTGAGACATAACCGGCCGGTATGTTTTTTGCCTTGATTTGCCTCCAGCCTGCTGCTGTTCATCAGGCTATGCTAGCGGTACTGGGCTCGGCTCGGTCTCGATGAGGGTGGACCACAGCATATGCGGTCCAGGTGCCGCCTCTCACCCCCCACTGATGGGACACTCCCATTCTGTTGGATTCGAACGGGGGGCGGTTTCCTTCCTTTGCCGTGCTTTACTCATTTCCCCCAGTTTCCCTGGAATACAGAGCAGAGCACAGCTTGCTGATTACGACCTCAGAGTAAGACTTAACTGATGGTCCGCTGTTTAAACTTGTAGCGGGAGCGCCTGTACTCCCGGTCGTCGCTGTTGCACTGAGTGAACGCTAATGTCGCGCATGCATGCTGGACGGGCTCTTCACGTAGTCACTAATGTGACTCCAAAGTATAATTGGCTGATGCTAGGTTTGATGCACATTGTCTTACTTTTGGCTGAAACATCAATCAAATTAGATCAAATAGAACGTTGTCCTCCAACTTTAGGCTGTGCATGCCATACGCAAGAAGAGAAGTAGAAGGATGAAACATCTCATGGTCAAGTTGGTTTACAAACCAACTCTCCCGAGCAGTCTCCTGCTGTGGGGCTGTAACTTGTGCTCTGCAGACAGCACAGTTTGTTTACAAAACTATCCTTTTCAATTCAAAACTGATTACTGCATGTAGCCTACATTTGAATTACATTTGAAGACTGGTTTTCATTTGTACTAATGCTTGCTTACCACATAATAACTTAAAGAATAACTTTGTCGAACAATCTCTAAAATGTGTCATTGCATTGAACTGGGACTGGAGTTGGGGCAGCAGAAAGGCAGGGAGCAGTAGGGGGAGGAGTGGGGTTCAAGCATTGAATGGTGGACCTCAGTCACCATGGCAATGGGTTCATGTGAGAAACTGAAGCATTTAACTATTGCAAAAGTATGTGGCTTTTATTTCCCTTAAAAATATGTTGGGTAATATTCCTGAAAGCATTATCTTTATTAATTTAAGTGTGTCCAACTGAGCTGCTCCGAGGCATGTTTTGGGGTCAGTGATATTCCAATGAGTTTGGATAGAATTTGGATAAAAGCAGTTTTGAAACTCTTCTGATATTTGGCTTTGTTTTCTTTGAACTGTCGATTTCATACAAAGATGAAAAAATTGACCGCACAGTTATACCAATCCACATTTCAGCTCAATCATTATTTGCTCTTTGCTTCTAACATAACAGTGTACAGCCAAACTTTCTTAGCTTTTGCAACAGTTACCGTTCTTTCTCAGAAATCTATTGGTGGCAAAGTCCCACTGAACAAACATCATTTGCAAAATATATTCTATTTCACTCTGCCAGTTTTCCGCACAAAGCCCTTGCTGACATTTAGTTCTCATACATGGGATGTGAGGTTGCTTCAAAGCCAGTAATTATTGCCCATGCCTAATTGCCCCCTGAACATAGTGGAGGGCGGGACCATCTCACAGGACAGTTAAGAGCCAACCACATTGCTATAGGCCTGGAATCACGTGGATGTCAAATCAGGTGAGTTTTCCTCACCAGAAGGGCATTGTGATCCAGGTGGGTTTGCCAGCAATCTGGTGCCTTCACAGTCAACATCACTGAATCTGGAACATAATTCATGAATTAATTATTCATTTTTATTTCAATTCCCCAGATTTCAAAGCAGGATTTGGATTCATATTTCCAGATCGAGAATCAAGCCCTCTTCATATTGAATCACCAGAACTCAACACCGTCGTCTCTATAGTCTATTAGTTTCTCATTGCGCTGTGCTTTCCCAAGGTAATACTCTTTGCAAACTGGTGGATAAATTGCTCCCAGTGTCTCAGTAAACAAATATGCATGCGGAATGGCCTTCAATCACTTGGGCTCTACATCAGTGATGTACTCAACTATTTACAACATATATTCATGATTTAGATGATGGAATTAAAAGTAGCACTAGCAAATTAGCAGATGACACAAAGCTGGGTGGCAGTATGAATTGCGAAGAGGATGTTACAGGTTGAGTGAGTGGCAGATGCATGGCAGATGCAGTATAATGTAGATAAATGTGAGAGTATCCACTATAGTGGCAAGAACAAGGAGGCAGATTATTATCTCAATGGTGTCAGTTAGGAAAAAGAGAAGCGCAATGAGACTTGGGTGTCCTTGTACACAGTCAATGAAAGTAAACATGCAGGTACAGCAGGCAGTGAAGAAAGCTAATGCAATGTTGGCCTTCATAATGAGAAGATTTGAGTATAGGAGTAAAGAGTTCCTTCTGCAGTTTTTTTTCCGCAGTCTAAAAATAAGGGGATGAGAAAATACTTTTTCACCCAGAGAGTTATGAATCTGTGAAATTCTCTGCCACTGAAGGCAGTGGAGGACAATTCACTGGATGTTTTCAAGAGAGAGTTAGATTTAGCTCTTCGGACTAATGAAATCAAGGGGTATGGGGAGAAAGCAGGAACGGGGTACTGATTCTGGATGATCAGCCATGATCATATTGCATGAGAGTGCTGGCTCGAAGGGCCGAATGGCCTACTCCTGCACCTATTGTCTATGTTTCTCTGTTTCTATGTTAGGTGAGATATGGGAACATGAGGTTAGTCACTAGAGGGAGAGGAGACTCTTGGATAATTTTAAACTTAACAATTGCACTCTGTGGATTTTGACAAAAAGTAAAGAAAAGGTTGAGATTGTGAGGAAGCTGGGTAGTGGGGATTTAAGAGAGATTGAGAAGAGGTTCTATTGACACTGCTCCCTTTACAAGTGTTGTGGTACCTCCAAAATTATAAAGTATTTGTAAGTATTTGAATATCATTAATCCAGGTGTACTTGATTTTACTTTTGAAGCATTTCTTTACTCATTATAACCATATAACCATTACAGCACGGAAACAGGCCATCTCGGCCCTTCAAGTCCGTGCCAAACATTTTTTTTTATTTTTTATTTTTTAAATAAATAAAATAAATACTTCCCCCTAGTCCCATCTACCTGCACTCAGACCATAACCCTCCATTCCTTTCCCGTCCATATACCCATCCAATCTATTTTTAAAGGATAAAATCAAACCTGCCCCCACCACTTCCACTGGAAGCTAATTCCACACAGCTACCACTCTCTGAGTAAAGAAGTTCCCCCTAATGTTACCCCTAAACTTCTGTCCCTTAATTCTCAAGTCATGTCCCCTTGTTTGAATCTTCCCTACTCTCAATGGAAAAAGCTTATCCATGTCAACTCTGTCTAATCCACTCATAATTTTAAAGACCTCTATCAAGTCCCCTCTTAACCTTCTGCGCTCCAAAGAATAAAGACCTAACTTGTTCAACCTTTCTCTGTAACTTAGTTGCTGAAACCCAGGCAACATTCTAGTAAATCTCCTCTGTACTCTCTCTATTTTGTTGACATCCTACCTATAATTAGGCGACCAAAATTGTACTCCATACTCCAGAATTGGCCTCACCAATGCCTTGTACAATTTTAACATTACATCCCAACTTCTATATTCAATGCTCTGATTTATAAAGGCCAGCACACCAAAAGCTTTCTTTACCAAACTATCTACATGAGATTCCACCTTCAGGGAACTATGTACAGTTATTCCTAGATCCCTCTGTTCAACTGCATTCCTCAATCTCTACCATTTACCATGTACGTCCTATTTTGATTTGTCCTGCCGAGATGTAGTACCTCACATTTATCAGCATTAAACTCCATCTGCCATCTTTCAGCCCACTCTTCCAAATGGCCTAAATCTCTCTGTAGACTTTGAAAATCTACCTCATTATCCACCACCCCACCTATCTTAGTATCATCTGCATACTTACTAATCCAATTTTCCACACCATCATCCAGATCATTGATGTACATGACAAACAACAGTGGACCCAACACAGACCCCTGAGGCACCCCACTAGTCACCGGCCTCCAACCTGACAAACAGCCATCCACCATTACTCTCTGGCATCTCCCAGTCAGCCACTGTTGAATCCATCTTGCTACTCCACCATTAATACCCAACAATTTAATCTTCTTAACCAACCTTCCATGAGGAACCTTGTCAAAAACCTTACTGAAGTCCATATAGACAACATCCACTGCTTTACCCTCATCAATTTCCCTAGTAACCTCTTCGAAAAATTCTAGAAGATTAGTCAAACATGACCTTCCAGGCACAAATCCATGTTGACTGTTCCTAATCAGACCCTGCTTATCCAGATGCTTATATATATTATCTCTAAGTATCCTTTCCATTAATTTGCCCACAACTGACGTCAAACTAACAGGTCTATAATTGCTAGGTTTACTCTTAGAACCCTTTTAAATAACGGAACAACATGCGCAGTTCGCCAATCCTCTGGCACTATTCCCGTTTCTAATGACATTTGAAATATTTCTGTCATAGCCCGTGCTATTTCTACACTAACTTCCCTCAATGTCCTCGGGAATATCCTGTCAGGACCTGGAGACTTATCCGTTTTCATATTTTTCAAAAGTGTCCGCACCTCCTCTTCTTTGAATCTCATAGTTTTCATTGCTACTCTGCTTGTTTCCCTTACCTCACATAATTCCATATCCTTCTCCTTGGTGAATACCGAAGAAAAGAAATTGTTCAATATCTCCCCCATCTCTTTTGGCTCTGCAGATAGCTGTCCACTCTGACTCTCTAATGGACCAATTTTATTCCTTGTTATCCTTTTGCTATTAATATAGCTGTAGAAACCCTTTGGATTTATTTTCACCTTACTTGCCAAAGCAACCTCATATCTTCTTTTAGCTTTTCTAATTTCTTTATTAATATTCTTTTTACATTCTTTATACTCCTCAAGCACATTTACTCCATGCTGCTATAAATATTGTAGATCTCTCTCTTTTTCCGAACCGTCCAATTTCCCTTGAAAACCATGGCTGTCCAATTTTTACTATTTCCTTTCAACCGAACAGGGACATAAATATTCTGTACTCTTAAAATTTCACCCTTAAATGTCCTCCATTTCGCCTCTACATCCTTCCCATAAAACAACATGTCCCAATTCACTCCTTTTAAATCCTTTCGCATCTCCTCAAAGTTAGCCTTTCTCCAATCAAAAATCTCAACCCTGGGTCCAGTTCTGACCCTCTCCATAATTATATTGAAACTAATGGTATTGTGATCACTGGACCCGAAGTGCTCCCCAACGCTTACCTCCGCCACCTGCCCTGTCTCATTTCCTAACAGGAGGTCCAGCACTGCCCCTTCTCTAGTAGGTACCTCTATGTATTGCTGCAAAAAAATATCCTGCACACATTTTACAAACTCCAAACAATCCAGCCCTTTTACAGAATGTGTTTCCCAGTCTATGTGTGGAAAATTGAAATCTCCCACAATGACTACCTTGTGCTTACTACTAATATCTGCTATCTCCTTACATATTTGCTCTTCGAATTCTCGCTCCCCATTTGGCGGTCTATAATACACCCCTATAAGTGTTGCTACACCTTTCCCATTTCTCAGCTCCACCCAAATAGCCTCCCTAGACGAGCCCTCTAATCTATCCTGCCAAAGCACTGCTGTAATATCTTCCTTGACAAGCAATGCAACACCCCCACCTCTTGCCCCTCCAATTCTATCACCCCTGAAGCAATGAAATCCTGGAATATTTAGTTTCCAATCACAGCCCTCCTGCAACCATGTTTCACTGATCGCCACAACATCATACTTCCAGGTGTCAATCCAGACTCTAAGCTCATCCACCTTTCTTACAATGCTCCTAGCATTAAAATATACACATTTAAAAAACCCACCACCAATTATTCTCTGTTTATTATCTTTTTCTTCTTTCTCCCCTACATTTTGGGTCCGAGTGCTTCCCTTCTCTGCCTCCTGCCTCCCACATTTTCTACTATCTTTCTCTATTTGAGTCCCTCCCCCCAACCGTTCTAGTTTAAAGTCTCCCCAGTAGCCTTTGCAAATCTCCCCGCCAGGATATTGGTTCCCCTCGGGTTCAAGTGCAACCCGTCCTTTCTGTACAGGTCACACAGGTCATTCAGTTATTCTCGACAATTTGAGCATCACTGTCAAGGTTAGTGGTTTCCCCCTATTGTTAATTGTACTCAAGACAGTGGTAGATTGCTTTCCTAAACCTTTCCATTCCTTCCGGTGAAAGTACTCCCACAGTTATACTAGGTAGGGAGTTGGAGTATTAAGAAGCAGTATCGATAAAGGAAAGGTGATTCATTTCTTGTTATCATGGGGCAAGCAATTCCTGACACCACAAAACCTCTCCATCAGCGGCAAGGCCCAATTCAGGAGGGTGCAATGCCTCGATGAATGTTACTCCAGTGATACTGAAGAAGCACAACATCATCCAGGACATAGCATGTCCCCATCTACTACTGTAATCTTCTTTGTTTCCACCGCTTGTGTACAGTGATCTCGGTCTCAATCAACCACCGCAAGGTGTCTCAATGTTCATTGCCAAGGCTACTTCAATAACACCTCTCATATCAGTGATCCCATCAACCAAGAAAGACAATGGCAACAGGCCCATGGGATCACCACATGCTGTGGGTGCCTCTCCAGTCATGACTTGGAAATCCATTGCTGTTCCTTCATTCCTATCAAGAGCATTGTGGGAGCATCATTCACTGGCTACGTAAAGATGTTCACATCCTCATGGGCTAAAAATGGAAGCCTGAGCAGTGAGGCCCACATTCTAAACAAGTGTAAACATGGCCTAACACAGATCCTTCCTCTTTTACGCAGATGTTATCTTTAGATACAACTTCTCTATTTACCTTTTACATTTAAAAGTAATTCCTTATAATTCTATTTGTGTAATTTTTTTTTAATACATGAGAACAGAACATATCTGTGTGTGCTGAGGATGCATTTATTATAAGGATAGTAACTAAAGGACAGAGAAGCTCAAGTATCTGTGTTTGTCAGTGATTGGGATAAATTGTGGCAGATAATCTACAGTATGGTGCAAAGGAGAAGATTTATTCCAATTAGTTTTTACTAATATCAGCATCAAAGTCAATATTTATTATCCATCCCTAACTACCTTGGAGAAGATGGTGGTGAGCTGCCTTCTTGAAGTTATGCAATACTTTTGGTGAAGATGCTCTCACACAGCTATCAGGACTTAGTCAGAGTCATGGAACCACAGAGTCGTACAGCACAGAAACCGCTGCAACACGTCCATGCTGACCTAGTTTCCTCATCAAACTTAGTTCCATTTGCCCCATATCCCTCGAAACCTTTCCTTTCCATGAACCTGTTCAAGTGTCTTTTAATTGCAATGTTAGTACTTGCTTCAACTACCTCCTCTGGCAGCTCATCACATATACCTACTACCCTTTATAGACAATAGGTGCAGGAGTAGGCCATTCGGCCCTTCAAGCCAGCACCGCCATTCAATGTGATCATGGCTGATCATCCGCAATCAGTACCCTGTTGCTGCCTTCTCCCCATATCCCCTGACTCTACAATCTTCAAGAGCCCTATCTAGCTCTTGAAAGCACCCAGCGAACCGGCCTCCACAACCCTCTGAGGCAGAGAATTCTACATATTCACAACCCTCTGTGTGAAAAAGAACTAAGAACATGCAGGTACAGCAGGTAGTGAAGAAAGCTAATGGCTTGTTGGCCTTCATAATGAGAAGATTTGAGTATAGGAGTAAAGAGGTCCTTCTGCAGTTTTTTTCCACAGTCTAAAAATAAAGGGGAGGCCATTTAAAACTGAGATGAGAAAAAACCTTTCCACCCAGAGAGTTGTGAATCTGTGAAATTCTCTGCCACTTAAGGCAGTGGAGGCCAATTCACTGGACGTTTTCAACAGAGAGTTAGATTTAGCTCTTGGAGCTAACTGAATCAAGGGGTATGGGGAGAAAGCAGGAACGCGGTACTGATTCTGGATGATCAGCCTTGATCATATTGAATGGCAGTGCTGGCTCGAAGGGCCGAATGGCCTACTCCTGCACCAATGTTCCATGTTTCTATGAATGTGGGATTCAGGCAACGGAGACAGCAGCAGTGTGGAGCAGCCGGGAATTTTGGGGTTCCCGTTCGGATTTCAGTCACAGAAGACAGTAGATGCCATTTTACAGGATGAATTTTAAAGAGAGTTAAATAGAGCTTTAGGGGCTAGCGGAATCAAGGGATATGGGGAGAAGGCAGGAACAGGCTAAAATCTCAAAACATCTCATGGACAAGTTGGTTTACAAACCAACTCTCCCGAGCAGTCTCCTGCTGTGGGGCTGTAACTTGTGCTCTGCGGACAGCACAGTTTGTTTACAAAACTACCCTTTTCAATTCAAAACTGATTACTGCATGTAGCCTACATTTGAATTACATTTGAAAACTGGTTTTCATTTGTACTAATGATTGCTTACCACATAATAACTTAAAGAATAACTTTGTCGAACAATCTCTAAAATGTGTCATTGCATTGAAGTGGGACTGGAGTTGGGGCTGCAGAAAGGCAGGGAGCAGCAGGGGGAGGAGTGGGGTTCAAGCATTGAATGGTGGACCTCAGTCACCATGGCAATGGGTTCATGTGAGAAACTGAAGCATTTAACTATTGCAAAAGTATGTGGCTTTTATTTCCCTTAAAAATATATTGGGCAATATTCCTGAAAGCATTATCTTTATTAATTTAAGTGTGTCCAACTGAGCTGCTCCGAGGCATGTTTTGGGGTCAGTTATATTCCAATGAGTTTGGATAGAATTTGGATAAAAGCAGTTTTGAAACTCTTCTGATATTTGGCGTTGTTTTCTTTGAACTGTCGATTTCATACAAAGATGAAAAATTGACCGCACAGTTTATGCCAATCCACATATCAGCTCAATCATTATTTGCTCTTTGCTTCTAACATAACAGTGTACAGCCAAACTTTCTTAGCTTTTGCAACAGTTACTGTTCTTTCTCAGAAATCTATTGATGGCAAAGTCCCACTGAACAAACATCATTTGCAAAATATATTCTATTTCACTCTGCCAGTTTTCCACACAAAGCCCTTGCTGACATTTAGTTCTCATACCTGGGATGTGAGGTTGCTACAAAGCCAGTATTTATTGCCCATCCCTAATTGCCCCCTGAACATAGTGGACGGCGGGACCATCTCACAGGACAATTAAGAGCCAACCACATTGCTATAGGCCTGGAATCACGTGGATGTCAAATCAGGTGAGTTTTCCTCACCAGAAGGGCATTGTGATCCAGGTGGGTTTGCCAGCAATCTGGTGCCTTCACAGTCAACATCATTGAATCTGGAACTTAATTCATGAATTAATTATTCATTTTTATTTCAATTCCCCAGATTCCAAAGCAGGATTTGGATTCATATTTCCAGATCGAGAATCAAGCCCTCTTCATATTGAATCACCAGAACTCGACACCGTCGTCTCTATAGTCTCTCTATTAGTTTCTCATTGAGCTGTGCTTTCCCAAGGTAATACTCTTTGCAAACTGGTGGATAAATTGCTCCCAGTATCTCAGTAAACAAATATGCATGCGGAATGGCCACAATTTTCGTGTGTCCGATCCAGAAAATACGTTCCATTTCTGCAAGCACAATCCACACCCAGAAATGCTTGGTCACGTTAGCGGAGTGGCACAAATAGACCCTTAAACTGTTATAATTCTGTTCAATCCTGACAAATGGTTTTATAAAATGTGAAAGTGCTCAAGAATATGATACATTTTCTAAATACAATCTGCTTGATCATTGATCATTAATCTCCGAATTGTATACGGGCTATGAAAATATAAACAAACTCGGCTGGAGATGGCAAGGGAAGCTACAGTATTTGTCCATACTGCAGCATGTGGGAGTTAGTGATCAGTGCAACTCTCTTCGGGATGTCTATGTCCGACGATAGCTAAAATAAAAAAAATCCTCCAGTTTGATGACCTCGAAAAGATCATCCACACATTCATCTCCTCCCGCCTAGATTACTGCGACTCCCTTTACACTGGCATTAGCCAATCTTCCCTGTCCCACCTGCAACTGGTCCAAAACGCCGCAGCGAGACTCCTGACGGGCACCCGAAAAAGGGTCCACCTCACCCCGAAACTGGCCTCTCTCCACTGGCTCCCTGTGCGGTTCCGTATAAACTTCAAGATCCTCCTCCATGTGTATAAAGCCCTCAATGGGCTTGCCCCCACCTACATAAAAAGTCTTCTCACCCACCACTCTACCTCCAGGCCCCTCAGATCGGCCGACTTGGGGTTGCTGAATATCCCACGGTCTAGGCATAAGCTCAGGGGCGACCGCGCCTTTGCGGTTGCAGCCCCTAGACTGTGGAACAGCATCCCCTTTCCCATCAGAACTGCCCCCTCCATCGACTCTTTTAAGTCAAGACTAAAAACTTAGCTATACTCCCAAGCCTTTCCTGACGTCCTCTGAGTGAGGGCTACATGTATATATGTATGTAGTTTGTTTTGTTTATGCTATTCTTATAACAAATGTAAAGCACATTGGCCAATGAGAGTTGTTTTTTAAATGTGCTATATAAACAAATGTGAGTTGACTTGACTTGTGACATGTCTGCAAGAAAGGATTCTGCCTTCAATCGCTTGGGCTCTACATCAGTGATGTAGTCAACTATTTACAATATATATTCATGATTTAGATGATGGAATTTAAAGTAGCACTAGCAAATTTGCAGATGACACAAAGCTGGGTGGCAGTATAAACTGCAAAGAGGATGTTACAGGTTGAGTGAGTGGCAGATGCATGGCAGATGCAATGTAGATAAATGTGAGAGTATCCACTATGGTGGCAAGAACGAGGAGGCGGATTATTATCTCACTGGTGTCAGATTGGGAAAAAGAGAAGCACAATGAGACCTGGGTGTCCTTGTACACAGTCAATGAAAGTAAACATGCAGGTACAGCAGGCAGTGAAGAAAGCTAATGGCATGTTGGCCTTCATAATGAGAAGATTTGAGTATAGGAGTAAAGAGGTCCTTCTGCAGTTTTTTTTCCACAGTCTAAAATAAAGGGGAGGCCATTTAAAAGTGAGATGAGAAAAAACCTTTTCACTCAGAGAGTTGTGAATCTGTGAAATTCTCTGCCACTGAAGGCAGTGGAGGCCAATTCACTGGACGTTTTCAACAGAGAATTAGATTTAGCTCTTAGGGCTAACTGAATCAAGGGGTATGGGGAGAAAGCAGGAACGCAGTACTGATTCTGGATGATCAGCCATGATCATATTGAATGGCAGTGCTGGCTCGAAGGGCCGAATGGCCTACTCCTGCACCAATGTTCTATGTTTCTATGAATGTGGGATTCAGGCAAAGGAGACAGCAGCAGTGTGGAGCAGCTGGGAATTTTGGGATTCCCGTTAGGATTTCAGTCACAGAAGACAGTAGATGGCATTTTACTGGATGAATTTAAAAGAGAGTTAGATAGAGGTCTAGGGGCTAGCGGAATCAAAGGATATGGGGAGAAGGCAGGCACAGGCTACTGATTGTGGATGATCAGCCATGATCACAATGAATGGCGGTGCTGGCTCGAAGGGCCAAATGGACTACTCCTGCACCTATTGTCTATGTTTCTCTGTTTCTATGTCAGGTGAGATATGGGAACATGAGGTTAGTCACATGAGGGAGAGGAGAAACCTGGCTAATTTTAAACTGTGTGGATTTTGACAAAAGTTTAAAAAAGGTTGAGATTGTTAGGAAGATGGATAGTGGGGATTTAAGAGAGATTGAGAAGAGGTTGTATTGACACTGCTCCCTTTACAAGTGTTGTGGAACCTCCAAAATTATAAAGTATTTGTAAGTATTTGAATATCATTAATCCAGGTGTACTTGATTTTACTTGTGAAGCATTTCTTTACTCATTCAGTTATTCTCGACAATTTGAGCATCACTGTCAAGGTTAGTGGTTTCCCCCCATTGTTAATTGTACTCAAGACAGTGGTAGATTGCTTTCCTAAACATTTCCATTCCTTCCGGTGAAAGTACTCCCACAGTTATACTAGGTAGGGAGTTGCAGCATTAAGAAGCAGTATCGATAAAGGAAAGGTGAT
>JAXLNO010004612.1:119076-160156 GCA_038087875.1 Malacoraja senta | reverse complement strand
GGAGTACCTCAAGGGTCTGTGTTAGGTCCAAAGCTTTTCATAATATACATTAACAACATATGCAAAGTATCAAATATACTGAAATTGATTATATTTGCCGATGATACAAATATTTTTTGTTCCGGTGACAATTTGAAGCAGCTTTTGGAGGTCATCACATCAGAAATGAATAAATTTAAACAGTGGTTTGATGTCAACAAATTGTCTCTAAATTTAAGCAAACAAAGATTATGCTATTTGGAAAACATAAAACAAACCCTCAAGTACAATTGAAAATAGATAACAAGTATAGAAAGAGTATATGAAAATACATTTCTTGGTGTGATCTTAGACTACAAAATCTGCTGGAAACCACATATAAACCACGTCAAAGCAAAACTGGCAAAGTCTATAGCAAAATTGGGAAAATCAAGACACATTCTGGACCACAAATCATTACATACTCTGTATAATACACTCATATTGCCATATCTGAGTTACTGTGTGGAGATATGGGGTAACACCTACAAAACCAACCTACAGCCGTTATGCACATTACAAAAAAGAGCAATAAGAATTATCAATAACGTTGGATATCTTGAACATACCAATTTATTATTCTTAAAGTCACATACACTGAAGTTCACCAATCTGGTTAAATTTAAGACTGCGCAAATCATGTACAAAGCAAGAAATAATTTACTTCCAAGAAATATACAAAAACTTTATGGAAAGACAGGGTGGGTATGAATTGAGAGGGGAACATAATTTTAAAAAACTCAATGTCAGAACAACTCTTAAAAGTATTTGCATAGCAATCTGTGGGGTGAATTTGTGGAATGGTCTGGAACAGGAGATAGCACAAACATAATTCAGTTTAAAAAGATGTACAAAAACACTTTTTTTAAAGGATATAGGAATGAGGATAGGTGATTGTGAGTGGGATATTTGTTATACTGATTGTATTGGGAAGGGTGATTATAGGGTGATGGGTTGTATATATGACTAAGAGATACTGTATAGTATATGAAGGTTTTTTCTTTTCTTTTCTTTTTTCTCTTTTTGTATGGCTTTGTAAATATTTGATTAGTGTATAAATGTAAATAATTTGGTGTACATATAGCTGCTGGTGTACATATGGTGTACATATAGCTGCTAAATTTGTATACGATAATTATAAGCAGTTGAATAAGGGATAGGAATTAATAAGCTTTGGCTTCTTCCTGCTCCTTTTCGGACACATACGATTTCATTTATTTATAGATATTGTTTATGACACTATAAATATTCTTGTTTTGTTTTTTGTATGCTCTTTCACACTTGCTTTTTATTCTTTTATTCTGTTCGAAATATAGAATTAAATAAATAAATAAATGGATACTTAAGCTTATTCATCTTTATGTGTCTCTATTTGAAATGTTCCATAGTATGATAAAATAATGATTTGCGGCACCATTTAACTATTTAAAAACAGTTAAAGTCATTGTCTATACTGACATTATAAAATCCATAGTTTGCTCTCTGAGCACAGGTCAATTTTGCGTAGCAATTACAGATTGGGGGGGAGTATATGTAATTCATCTTTGACTAAGTTTGTCATCTTGTATTTGCTCTTCAAGTGTCATATATTAGTCTAATTTGATTAAATAATTCTCTCTAGCTCTGCCAATGTTTTGTACTTCCTGCTTGTGGCCATCCTTGGTCACCTCTCAAGCAGACTGGAAAAATCTGATTCTTAACATTGTACATTTAAAATTGCATTTTCCATGAGGGTGCAAGTGAAAAGATCATCAGTTTAAGCCTGATTTGTTGGATGGCAAGTACTACACAAGCTGCCAGCGCAATAGGTTGTCATATTAACTCCAAAATAGCCAAGGCCATTGCCTATTGTCTCATTCATATTTTTCATTGCCAATTATTGTTCTCTGTTCATAACTAGAAAATGACTAATGTAATATAATTGAAAGTATATGTTAACAGAAATATTTGACGAGATTGTTTACTAATCACACATAGTTTCCAATAGATATTATAATGGCCCATTTGTTGAGTAACTATCAGATGTTCAACTATTCATCAGTTTTGTTTACTTAATGGGAAATGACCTAGTGGGAAACTGAATAGTTATTTTTTGGCTTTTGTATTATAGTCGGAGCGCACAATATATTATATGACGAGAATCCTGCACAATCCTCAATCCAGATGATTGTTTGATTGCTCCTGTTTCGGGTGCAGGAGTTTCATTATGCAATGAGAAATGGGTTTTGAAGTTTGAAATTACTGCTGGGTGCATGGTAAAAACTCAAGCTCATGATTTTAGTAAGTAGTGGAGGGGGAGGAAAATTGTAAATTTAATAATATTTAAATCTATTTCATTCTCAGGTTTTGAATGCTATGTTAAAGGAAGTATGCACTGCTTTACTTGAAGCAGATGTCAATATAAAACTTGTGAAACAGCTTCGAGAAAATGTCAAGTAAGTAACTGTTTTATCTCATCATACTTTCTCTGATGTGCAGATAGATTGAAGTCACAAAACTGTTGTTGCTAAAATTTATACCTGTTTATAAATTTTAAGAAATGTGATTCCTGTTGTTAATATGCTTCAATACTGTTGAACTAGTTCTTTTGGAATGCTGAATACTTCTAAAATGGATAGTGTACCTGGGATATGCGGTTGACAGAAGAAAAGTCAGTTTGGTGTAAAATTTGTTGTTTTGTGAACAAAGATAACTGACTAATCATACATTAAATAGGCATTGCTTTCCCAGTGGCTTGGGGGCACAGCAATACTACATCACAACTCCAGCACCCTGGTTTCAATCCTGACCATAGGTGCGGTCGGTGGAGATTGCATGTTTACCCTGTGACCACTTAGGTTATTCCCAGCTTTACATCTTATAGACGTGATGGTGGGTTCGTTGGGTAAAGTACACTTAAGTGCAGGTAAGTCATAATGAATAAAAGGCAAGTTGATAAGCATGTGAGAGAAAATTGTGAACAGATGTATGTCATTGCAGAACAAAATTATCTAATGGGTATTGACATAAAGGGCTGAAGGTGACACCTGTCTGTTTCCCACATATATTGACAGTATGTGCCATTTTCTACTTTTTAGGCTTCAAGTTATTTATCCTAATATTTGATCCTACTATGTCCATGTGTTTCTTGACTTGGGCGATAACCTGAATTTGCATAAATTTCAATTTGGCAACAAATTTTATGACCTGTTTATGAGCCTATTTGTAAATATCCCAAACAGTTGTTATTTTGTTTTGAAAATGGATTTTGCAATTATTTTGACTAACTATATTTCAGAGCAGCTATAGACTTGGAAGAGATGGCCTCTGGCCTCAACAAAAGACGAATGATTCAACATGCTGTGTTTAAAGAGCTCGTTAAGGTACCCAAGTCAACAATATCACAAGTTCTATGTTGAACTTTATTATAAAAAATTCAGTTGATTGCAATTTGGTCCTTTTATTTAGCTTGTAGATCCAGGAGTTAAAGCATGGACACCCACAAAGGGAAAACAAAATGTCATCATGTTTGTTGGCCTGCAAGGTAGTGGTAAAACTACAACATGTACAAAGGTAATTAAGTTTGTTTATTGCCCGTTTTTATGAAATGTTGCATTATTTTCAGCCTAGAGGCACCAGGGGAAGGAATTCCAGTTAAAAGGAAAATTGGGTCTTGATAAATTAGTGTTTGCAAGTTAGTGTTGAATCCTGTAATGTCTAGTGGGGTCAGAGGATTAAGAAGGAGGAGGTGGTGGGGAAGATGCTGGAGTCAATTATAAAAGGTGAAATAGCAGCAGCAGCAGCAGGATCGGTCTGAGTCAGCATGGTTTTACGAAGGGGAAATCATGCTTGACTAATCTTCTGGAATTTTTTGAGGATGTAACTAGGAAAATGGACAAGGGAGAGCCAGTGGATGTAGTGTTCCTGGACATTCAGAAAGCATTAGATAAGGTCCCACAAAGGAGATTAGTGGGCAAAATTAGAGCACATGGTATTGGGGGTAGGGTACTGACAGGGATAGAAAATTGGTTGGAAGACAGGAAACAAAGAGATGGGATTAACGGGTCCCTTTCAGAATGGCAGGCAGTGACTAGTGGGGTACCGCAAGGCCCGGTGCTGGGACCGCAGCTATTTACAATATACATTAATGATTTTGATAAAGGGATTAAAAGTAACATTAGCAAATTTGCAGATGACACAAAGCTGTGTGGCAGTGTGAATTGTGAGGAGGATACTATGAGGATGCAGGGTGACTTGGACAAATTGAGTGAGTGGGTAGATGCATGGCAGATGCAGTTTAATGTGGATAAATGTGAGATTATCCACTTTGGTGGCAAAAACAGGAAGGCAGTTTATTATCTGAATGGTGTCAAGTTGGGAAAAGGGGAAGTACAACGAAATCTGGGGGGTCCTTGTTCATCAGTCACTGAAAGTAAGCATGCAGGTATAGCAGGCAGTGAAGAAAGCGAATGGCATGTTGGCCTTCATAACAAGAGTTGAGTATAGGGGCAAAGAGGTCCTTCTGCAGTTGTACGGGGCCCTAGTGAGACCACACCTGGAGTATTGTGTGCAGTTTTGGTCTTCAAATTTGAGGAAGGACATTCTTGCTATTGAGGGAATGCAGCGTAGGTTCACGAGGTTAATTCCCGAGATGTCATATGTTGATAGAATGGAGTGGCTGGGCTTGTATACTCTGGAGTTTAGAAGGATGAGAGGGGATCTTATTGAAACATATAAGATTATTAATGGTTTGGACACGCTCGATGCAGGAAACATGTTCCCGATGTTGGGGGAGTCCAGAGCCAGGGGCCACTGTTTAAGAATAAGGGTTAAGCCATTTAGAACGGAGATGAGGAAAAACTTTTTCACACAGAGGGTTGTGAATCTGTGGAATTCTCTGCCTCAGAAGGCAGTGGAGTACAATTCTCTGTAAGCTTTCAAGAGAGTTGGATAGAGCTCTTAAAGATAGGGGGGAAAGGCAGGAATGGAGTACTGAGTGTGGATGATCAGCCACGATCACAGTGAATGGCGGTGCTGGCTCGAAGGGCCGAATGACCTATTCCTGCACCTATTGTCTATTGAATGTTAAAATTTATGAAATTCAAAATATGAGGGAATTGAATAAAAGAAAGTTGTGGTTCAATGGTTCTTCATCACGTGTATCAAGGTACCGTGAAATTCTTTTTTTGGATACAGATCAGTAAGATTATTGCCATACACAAGTACAATCGCGGATTAAGTCCAGAATGTACAGTGTTGCTAGGGTTTAGCACAATTTTCGAAGCCCCAGCTGCAGCTGGCCCTAAAGGTCAACTGCAGACATCACCATGATCTGGAT
This sequence comes from Malacoraja senta, assembly GCA_038087875.1. Taxonomy (NCBI): domain Eukaryota; kingdom Metazoa; phylum Chordata; class Chondrichthyes; order Rajiformes; family Rajidae; genus Malacoraja; species Malacoraja senta. The sequence goes on along the minus strand of JAXLNO010004612.1, from coordinate 154,821 downwards.
TGCCCCGCAAACTGTCGCCCACTCCTCACCTGGCCACCTTCAGCCTTCGTGCCTTGTGGATCCCTCCTGCAGCTGACATTGAGGATGCGGAAGGCTATATCCACGATTCTTGCCTGTCCTGTGTCTGCCGTCTGCTGCCATTGCCGACTCCCTCCAACCGCCTCTCTGATTCCCGGGCGTCAGGGATGAACAGAAGACCAGGCAAGTTCCCGGTTCCATGGCGGGCAGCCAGGCTTGCTGCCAGGGTGTGACAGTGGCCCTTCAGGAGTTTTTTGAGCCATTTTGTGTTTGTCTGTGTTTGAGGCTGAAATGCAGTGTTTGAGTGGGAAGTGTGGAGGCTATAGTTTGTGAGGCTTTGGTTAGGAGACTGGGCAGTGGTAGAGATAAGAATAGGTGAAGTCTGTTTATTTTTAGATTTATTGTAGCTATGATAGCAGTTAGGGCAGTGGTATTCTGCAATTTGAACTTCTGGCATATTAACTGGGGCACCCAATGCAAAGGACTCGTACGGAGTAGAATTTCTCAAATGTGAAAGCATTGATCACAATTCTGTTATGAAATCTAACTGGTCCACGAGTTAAGGTCCTAAATTGGGGCAAGGTGCATTTTGGAAGCATTAGGCAGGAACTTGCAGAGGTCTGACTCGATGGAAGTTGGAAAGAGTACTGTTAAGTGTTTCAGCCACAGATTAGCTTGAGTTGGCACTTTATTTGAGCAGTATCACAGAGGTAGAAAGATGTCCTTGGTGTGGTTTGAACCGCTTCTCGGGAGTAAATATGACGCCAAACCTGTAAACAGCCTGTTTAAATTTTGGTTAGTTGCTGGCCAGAAACAAAATTTGTCATGGGACCAAATTCGACGTCTTTGGTGGTCTCAGTATTTGGATATCATTATATAACATCTAACAAGGCTTTAAATGGGAAATGAGCTTCCAGAATTCAAAACTCTGAGCCAGCAAGATAATTTAATTTTCAATTCAATTTTGTTACAGCACCATTTCACTTATTTTCTTCTTGTAGCTAGCATACTACTTTCAAAGGAAAGGCTGGAAGACTTGCTTGATATGTGCAGATACATTTAGAGCAGGTGGGTGTATTATTGTCTTTCATAAATTGATTTGATGAAAATGAGGCCTATTTTTTATTGCAAATGGTTAATATATAGAAATTTTGTTTGCATCTTACTTGTATTATCAGCAAACAGAATTTTCAATAAAAAATGTATCCAATGATTTATAAGCCTGAGCAAACCAGCATTCTAATACAAAAATAGTAATGCGACTTGCAAACAGGTTCTTGCCCATGCCGACCAACATGCCCCATCTACACGTCCCAACTGCCTGTGTTTGGCCTATATTCCTCTAAACCGTTCCTATCCATGTACCTGTACAAATGTTTTTTAAACGTTGTGATAGTTTCTGCCTTAATTATGTCCTCTGGCAGCTCATTCCATATACCTACCACCCTTTAAAAAAAATAATAATAATAAAGTCTCCCCTCGGGTTCGTTACGCGCTCACCTTGATTTCCCCCACTCTAGGTAAAAGACTGCATTTACCGTATCTATTCTCTCATGTTCTTGTATACCTCTACAAGATCATTCCTCATCCTCCTGCACTCCAAGGAATAAAGTCCTAGCCTGCAAAACCTGCAGGCCCTCGAGCCCTGGCAACATACTGGTAAATCTTTGCGCCTTTTTTAGCTTAACAACATCTTTCCTATAACAGGGTAACCAAATCAGAACACAATACTTTAAATGTGGCCTCACCAATGCCTTGTACAATTGTAACATGACCTCTTAACTTTATATTCAATACTGACAGATGAAGGCCAATGTGCCGAAAGCCTTTTTGCCACCACATCTACCTGCAAAGGACAATACAGCTGCATGCCTAAATCCCTCTCCTCTACAACACTCCCCAGAGCCCTGCCATTCACTGTGTATATCCTGCCCTGGTTAGCCTCGGTGGGTCAAGGGGGGCCGTTCCCGGGCTGTATCTCTAAAATAAACTAACATAGATCAGTGTACAATGCGAAACCTTGTCAAATGCCTTGCTGAAATCCATATATACAACGTCTACAGCTCTGCCGTCCAACCTTTTTGGTTACATCTTCAAAAAAAAAAAATCAGATTTGTGAGTCATGATCGCCCACTTTTAAAACCATGCTGACTATCCTGAATTAACCCTTGCCCATCTAAATGCATGTATATCTTATCCCACAATAGCCTCTAGTAACATTCCAACCAGTGATGTTAGATTAACTGGCCTATAATTGTGTACATTAAAGTGGTAGAGTCACTCAGTTTTAGAGAACTACTTGTTATTGTTTTTCCTCTTCATTTCTAAAATGTTTAATCCACATTGAGAGAATGTGGCAAAATGTTGATTTAAAAAAAACAACTATTTAAAATTTGACTTTTTTCCATGCTGTATGTCTATGAAGTGAAGACAACAGCACAATTTAAATAAGTTTATACGTGGTAACTAATGATCGGTAATGAATGGAAAAATAATACCTGAGAAGCAATTATTATGATACCAAAATGGTATCATTCAGTCGTTGGATTTGGTGAAAAGTGGTGCAGTTTATTGAAGCAGCAACAGAGCAAGTATTTTAAAAATGAAGTGAAATTGGTTAGAAAATGGCAACCATCTAAATTTCTGGATCTCATGCACTGGCTTGTACTGACCACTTGGGTTCCTCAAACTCTGGACTTTGCCTCAACACAATTTTCTTTTAATTGATGTGGGAAACTGATCCCAGTGCAAATCCGGTCAAGTCAAGTTTGATTTTGGGTAACTGTGTATGGCTGAGCATCCTTCTAAAGCTTGGGTCCAGATTTGACAACCTGAAACCTGCAAGTAATCCGGACTCTGGCTCACACACTGGGTCGGCACTGGCTGCAAACCAACTCACATTCCTGACCCATGATGTTCCCGACCAGGTTCTGGCTTGCACTGGGTAATACATGACTGACTCACAATATGCAGATGCATTGAGAGCAGGTTTGAAGATCCTAAGGACTTGGTGTGTAAGAAAGAACTGCAGATGCTGGTTTAAATCAAAGGTAGACATCAAATGCTGGAGTAAATCAGCGGGACAGGCAGCATCTCTGGAGAGAAGGAATGGGTGATGATTCGGGTGGAGACCATTCTTCAGACTGGTGTCGGGAGTGGGCAGGATGAAGATAGAATGTAGTCGAAGACAATAAGACTGGTGGGAGAACTGGGAAGGGAATAGAGATGGAAAGCAAGGGCTATTTGAGGTTGCGTTCAGGGGGTGGGGAGAGGTTAGAGTAAGTAAGGGGAGTGGGAAAGTTGAGGCGGTTGATGTTCCGCCAGCAGTTGGAAATGTAAAGGTCTAAAGAAGGTAGAGGGCCATCCGGGGGAGTCCAAGAGGAGGTGGGTCCGTTGGAGATTCCCCTCTCTATCCCCTCCCCTTCCCAGTTCTCCCACCAGTCTTACTGTCTCCGACTACATTCTAACTTTGTCCCGCCCACTCCCCTGACATCAGCCTGAAGAAGGTTCTTGACCCGAAACGTCACTCATTCCTTCTCTCCAGAGATGCGGGCTGAGTTACCCTAGCATTTTGTGTGTACCTAAGGACTTGGTGTTCTTGTGAGTAAGCCAGATGCTGAGCCATTCTGAATATTTGGATTCCAGGTAAACAGTTTCACAGTAACTTGTAATATGATGAAATAAGGAGTGTCATGTTTGCTGAAAATTTGATGAAAGAATGTTATGTTTGGACTGCAGGTGCGTTTGATCAACTGAAGCAAAATGCAACTAAAGCAAGAATTCCATTCTATGGAAGGTAAGATTTACAGCTGAAAATAGTTAAGGGAAATTGATAAATAGTATGCAATTAATCTGGATACAGTTGCCATTAATTACAGTTGGTCTGATTGTGTTAATTTGTTAGCAACAACCGATGATTGCTGCAGTGCTTGTTAGTTTTCGGCACCATGCAAAGTGCAAGTTTCGAATGCTGTGAAAATAGGGTAACGACGCATCCAGTTTAATTCAGAGATACAGCATGGAAACTGATTCTTCATTTCACAGAGTTCATGATGATCATTGATCACCCGTACTCGCTAATTCTGTTACCCCATTTTCACATCCATTCCTTTCACACAACGAACAATTTTAGAGGCCAATTAATCTACAAAGCCACATGTCTTTATGATGTGTGAGGAAACGGGAACACCTGGTATAAACCCCTATGGTCACAGGGAGAACGTGCAAATTCTGCACACACGGTACTTGTCATTGGAATCAAACCTGAGTCTCTGATGCTGTGATGCAACAGCTCTCCCAGCTGTGCCACTGTGTCGTGCATCTGACCTCCCAATCTGTAATTGGAATCGACATAGACTCCTGATCAAAATACTGGTGCTCTTTGTTATTGGCCCCTCAGGTTTGCATTTACACAGATTTTCATTGAAAAGATCAATGAAGCTAAGTGTTTATCTTTTGACATTTTAACAAAAATATTAATGTCAATTAAACAGTTATGTTAGCTTTTCAATTTTGCTTGTTACCAAATGTTTCTGATGATTGGAGACATTTTGAAACAATAAGGCTTTCTGTCACCTTTTGCTATAAAGCCATTCGTGGCCTCGTTACAATTTCTGGATTCACTGCTTGGGACATACTAATTTCTTCACATTTTGAACTTTTGAGTTGGTCAGCAGGTAAAGTTTTGAGTAATGATAACAATTCTGCCCAATGTCTAATAGATCTCTTGCCAACAACTTGAATCAAGTTGTGGTAAATTGCACTAAATGAAACTTGGGATAAGAGGAGCGATAGTTAAACTATGAAAAACATAATGCACACATTCTTTATTCATTTAGTTGCCCTCTTGGATTATTGCCTCTTTCAGCTGCTTAGCTACTTCAGTAGGACCTCAAAAGAGACAGGAGCCTGGTTAGTATTTTGTTGTTTATTTCTGGCCCCAACCTCCAATCCCTGCCATGACTGCGCAATGTACCCTGACCTACCACTTGCATGCTCATCAGTCCGTCCTCAACAGAGGCCTTACCTTTGTACCCCTGTGCCCACAGATGCTGCTTGGCTCCTGAGTTCCTCCAGCATGTTATTCTTCACTCAATTTTCCAACATCTATCTGGGTGCAACATTGGCGTAGCTGGTAGAGCCTGTGCCTCGCAGCGCCAGAAACCCGGGGCCTATCCTGACCTTGGGTGCTGTCTGTGGAGTTTGCACTTTCTTTCTGACCGCATAGCTTTTTACTGGGTGCCGACATTTCCTCCCACATCTTAAAGACATGCATGTATGTCGTTCAATTGCTTCTATAAATTGCTCCTGTGTGTAGGGAAGGGATGAGAAACTGAGGTAACAGAACTATTGTTATGGGTGATTGATGGTTGGTTATCACTGCTTATCATTTTCCAAAGTAGCTTTTATGTGGTTCTCTATTTTCAATCAAAATCGCATGGTAACCAATTTAGTCTCCGTAATACAAATTGTCATACTTCAATAGCTTTATAACCTTCATGCTATGGAATAGTCCGTTATTGTAGATTTACCTATATATTGAACACAAATTAAATTTGAATAGTTGAAGTTACAATTAAATATGACATGTAGTCAGCAGGTCAGGTGACAGTCACAGAGGGGGAAAAAACAGTTTAAACATTTCAGGTCATTAATTTCTGTAATTATATGTAATAAATATAAACCATGTATTTTGATTAAATCTGAAAAAAAGGTATTCTGGAGTTGTGGCACTTAAATATCTGTGTGTGAGTGCTGCAGTGGTATGGTGTTGTGAATTTGGAGATTGTGCTTGCTCCTGTAAGAGACCTTCTCTATTTCTACTGTAGTTCGTATAGATTAGAAAAAAGAGAGAAATATAGAATTGTGTAGCACGAAAAAAAGCCCTTAAACTTGCATGATGTCTCGTTTCGATTTATGCTATTCCCATTTGCCCGAGTGAGGCCCATTTCCCTCTTATTCCCTTAATAACTGTCCAGATGATTTTTAAATGATCTGGGGTTTTTTTCTGTCTCCTTTGACAGTTCATTCCAGATATTCACTGCCCCCGTAGAAAATCTTACCCGTTCAAATCTCCCTCGACTTCTTTCCTCTCATTTTGAATCGAATGTCCCCTCGTTCTAGCCTCTACTGCCCTGGGACAAATACTCTGATTATCTATCTTACCTATGCCACTGGAAAGTCACACTTCAACCTCCTACATTCCAGTGAGAATAAACTCAGTCTGTCCAATCTCTCCTGATAATTGAAGCCATTCATTCCAGGCATCATCCTGGTGAATCTCTTCGGCACTCCTCATTGCTACTGGATCCTTCCTGTCATGTGTTGACCAATGTAAGTACACAAAATCAAAACTAAAATTATTTTCCTCTTCTATTTAGCTATACAGAAATGGACCCAGTGATCATAGCTGCAGAAGGTGTGGAGAAGTTTAAAAAAGAAAACTTTGAGATAATAATTGTTGATACCAGTGGTCGACACAAACAGGAAGATTCATTATTTGAAGAAATGTTGCAAGTTTCAAACGCTATAGTAAGTTTTCAATATGATTGGATAAAAAGTCTATTTTGGACTGTTTATAGGTATGTTACAAAACTTACCTTCAGTCGCGCTGTAATTCTGCCACTGGCCGTGTGCGCGATATTGGCGCCTTTAAGGGGGGGCGGGGTTAAAACGCGGGTTTCTCCTCCCTTGTCCTGGTTAATATTTTGTTGGAGTACAAGCGTTGGCTGACAAATCGTTCCTAGTGGCGATTTGTGTATTTTTTATTTTTATTAAATCGTCAATGTCAGCGCTAGAGTAATTTTAAAAGCAGCTCCTGAAGCGTCAACGCCGATAACGGGGACGGATTTCACACACGGGACAGGTAAACGAAAGTGGTTTCTTTAAATGTATAAAAGTGCTTCTTAAGAAGCCTTTAATTCACATTTTTTCATGCGACACGGTGATTTTATTCCCCGAATTAACGGCAGTATTTTTCATGCCAATACGGGGTTAAATTCACCGCAAATGAATGTTCCAAAAGATCGCGTTCCAGAAATCCTCACTCACAAGATGAATTAAATGCCCATTAATTTACAGGTATTAAACATTCAATTCCTTCCATTTGGCCTGTAAATTCATGAAAATTAGATTTAAAAATTATGTTATATTGTGAATTATTGTGTGAATGTTATTTGGACACTTAGGCTATTTAAAAATGTTAATCTATTCTTAAGAAATTGATAGATGTTTAGATCTAGTAATTGAATTTTGTAATTAGCTACAATTAGGTAACTAACTAATTATATGCTTTACTTTCATGTCTTCGAAGTAAGATTGTTTCATATTTGTTTCAGAATGCTTCAATCTATAATAACTGAAAATTTCTTTCAGTTCTCTTAATTTTTAAGAAAGTTATGGGCTTTTAACTGTCCTCGATCACAGCTTTTGTGTTAAGTCAATGGAAAAGCAATAGGGAACTAGATGCTAATTTCTGAGTATGATAATGGCCATAACTTTTTTAATACTGAAGATATGAAAGTGAATTAAGTGTCAAATTAAACTTCTTTTTATGCTTTATCTGATGGGATAAATTGCAGACTTTATTTTTTAAATCTCAAAATTTTGTAACATTGCTACTGTTTACCTATTTCTTCCTGAAAATTTACCTAGAGGAAACCTTTTCTTTAAAAAAAATAAATTAAATTACCTATTTCTTTCTGGAAACTATTTTAGCAACCTGACAACATTGTTTATGTAATGGATGCGTCAATTGGTCAAGCCTGTGAAGCACAAGCAAAAGCTTTCAAGGACAAAGTGGATGTTGCATCAGTTATAGTTACAAAGCTCGATGGTCACGCTAAAGGAGGAGGTGCCCTCAGTGCGTAAGTGCTCAACATTCCATTTTATGAAAAGGTACTAATTTTTCTCTGTAGCATTTTAACAAGCAGGCCTGTTCGAATTTGCAAGGAAAACTAAATAGGGGGTTTGACATAAATGTTGGAAATTTTCAGGTATCGCTTGAACGTCTACATATAGCTGTAGCTTTGACAGGTTATTTACTCCTCTTCAACATTTTGAGACAGTGGAGGCCCAGTACAGAAAGTGTCAGAGGAAGACATAGGACATGCACAGCCCTTGTAAAATTGGGCGCGGCTGAAGTTCTCAGGAGGCTGTGCCCATTGCGCGGCCGAACTCAAGACCCGGTGGAACGCAGCTTCAGGCTGAGCCAGGCCCCAACGGACGAATGGAAGACCCAGTGGATCGCGGCCGGCGGGAGAAAGCTGCCAAGCCGGTCCCCTGCTCTTTGAACTCGGTGGACCATCCGTCTGGGAGGGGGAAGCCGCTGTGCCGGCCCCTGCTCCCCCCTCGAGGCACAAAGGTGGACAGGCGAGGAGAGGGACATGGTGTCCAAGGAAGGAGATGGCTGTAGGCCCGTAGCAGCCTGGGACTTGCCAAAACATAGTGCCTCTTCCATGCGAGCACATTTCAGCTGGGCAGAAACTGTCCCCGAATATGAGGTAGAGTTTCTGCCTTAGAGCGCTTGCAGCACCAGAGACCCAGGTTCGATCCCGACTGCGGGTGCTGTTTGTACGTTCTCCCCCTGACCGCGTGGGTTTTCCCCGAGATCTTTCGTTTCCTCCCACACTCAAGACGTATAGGTTTGTAGGTTAATTGGCTTGGTGAAAATTGTCTCCAGTGTGTGTAGGATAGTGTTAATGTGCGGGATCATTGGTCGGTGTGGACTCAGTGGGCCAAAGGGCCTGTTTCCACGTTGTCTGTCTAAACTAAACTATTCTTCCTATACTCCGTCTCATTAATTGTTATCCGGCCCACAATGGAGGTGTCGTCTGCAAATTTGAAAATTGAATTAGATTTGTACTTGGCTGCACAGTCGTGGGGATACAAGAAGTAAAGGAGGCGGCCGAGAACTCATCCTTGCGGAGCCCCCTTGTTGAAGGTTATCATTGAGCAGGGGTCGGCAACCTGCGGCCCCCGGGCCGAATGCGGCCCGCAGATGTATTTTTTTCCTCGTAATTATCTGGCCCGCAGACTTCCGTCATCTCCGGTACCTCTCGGGCCCGAGGCCGCGGCGCCCAGGTGCGGTGACGCAAGGAAGCGGAATGGCGGAACTGCCGAGCAGTGGCGAGTAGCACCGAGCTCTGGCTGTGCCGCATCCTGCGCAAAGCCGTCAGCACGGCCGCGCACCTTCTGTGTCTGGGATTGGGGTTGTCATTAGGCCGGGATGAGTGAGTGTGAGTATTTGAGCCACCGCCTTCAGGACAGAGCTAAGGCAATGGTCCGTAGGTGCGCCATGTTTGTGAGCGCCCGTAACTAGGGGCCAGTGCTCCGGGTGGAGTCCTCGAAGGGGCGGGATCTATGTGATCACGTTATTTCATGCCTGCCATCCGGGGCGGAATGGGGGCAGGATCCATGTGTACACGTGATAGATGTGGCCACTCAGACATGCGTCCTGGCCCCTATGCAGAACAAGGTTGCAGACCCCTGTCGTAGAGGATGATTTGTCCCCTATCCTCACTGATTGGGGTCTGTTAGTCAGGAAGTCGAGGATCCAGTTGCAAAGATGAGTGCTGAAGTCCAGCGAGATTGGTGATAAGCTTGGATGGTATAATGGAATTAAAGACAGAGCTGTAGTCTATGAATAGGAGTCTGACGTAGGGGTCTCTCTTATCTAGGTGTTCTGGGGATGAGTGTAGGGATAGGGTGATGGCATCAACCGTGGATGTGTTGTGGCAGTAGGTGAAATGTGGGTCAAGACTGTTGGGTAGACTACCTGACCATGGGTACTATCTGTATGGAATATGCGCATTTTCCCCGTAACACTGTGTTTTCACTTGGTGCTTTGGTTTCTTATTCGACCCTCCCATCCCCTGCATCTCAAAGCTGTGTTGGTGGTTAATTGGCTACTGTACATTTCCCTAATGTGTGTGAGGGGAGAATAGGTTACTGGGGTCACTGGTAGATGTGATTGCTTTCGCCAACATACACTTATGTCGTGAGAACTTCTAAAAAGGAAAAATATCAGCTGATTGGTGATATTAGTTTTGTTCTGTAAACACCAACAAATGGACAGAATAAAGTTTAATTTAGAGATACAACACAGAACTATGCCCTTTGGCCCACCGAGTGCACACCAATTAGCGATTTCCGTACACGAACACTTTCTCTAAACACATTGTTGCAATTTAGAATTTTCACCAAAGCCAATTAGCCTACTAACCTGTACGTCTTTGGAGTGTGGAAGGTAATTGGAGCACTGGAGAAAACCCATGCAGGTCTCGGGAAGAACGTACGAACGCTGTAGAGACACCACCCGTAGTCAGGATTGAACCTGAGTCTCTGGCATTGTAAGGCAGCAACTCTACTGCTGCGTCACTAATTTTCTCAATTAGATTCTGACTTGTGAACAAAATGTGAAAATTAAAAATTGAGAGCACTTACAGCAATGAGTCCTAACATTTTATGTATTGTCACAGAGTGGCTGCCACAAAAAGTCCAATCATTTTTATTGGTACTGGAGAACACATTGATGACTTTGAACCGTTCAAAACACAACCCTTTATTAGCAAATTACTTGGTATGTTTTATTATTATTTTTGCTATATTTATATTTATTTATAAACAATGTAACACGCTCTAAAACTTTAGTTTTCATGTATTCCAGGCATGGGTGATATTGAAGGTTTAATAGACAAGGTAAATGAGTTGAAATTGGATGACAATGAAGAATTAATAGACAAGCTTAAACACGGTAAGCATGAATTTTAAATGCTGGGAGGGAGAAGAGAAGGGTTTGAGAGTAAAATAAATTAACGGCTTGCTCTTTGTTTTGTAGGTCAGTTCACTCTGCGTGATATGTATGAGCAGTTTCAAAACATTATGAAGATGGGTCCGTTCAGTCAGATAATGGTGCGTTTTAAAATATTTTCTGCAGTGCAACTAGGTAAAGTGCAATTTGGAGCAACAAGTATTCTTGATTTAACAAAAAAAAGTTTACATAGGCTAGATGATGGTCGATGCCCATAAACGTATACAAGGAACAATGTTTGCCATTTTGTATTGAAAGTTTAATTGCCTTTTGTAACTGCATGCTTGCTTTGTTATTTGTTGTCTGGTTCAGGCACACATGAATCTGTCTCTAAAATATTTATTTTGGAGAGGCAAGAATATATTTTTCTATAATCAATGTATTTCCCATGTGTAATACCAATGATATTTTTTCTTTAAGGGTATGATTCCTGGCTTTGGAACTGATTTCATGAGCAAAGGCAATGAACAAGAATCAATGGCAAGACTGAAAAAACTGATGACCATAATGGATAGTATGAATGACCAAGGTATATTAGTGTTACGTTTTGTGCTTTATACTTGTAAATTCAAATCTGTCTATTTAGTAGATTACACATATTTGAAAAATGACCACGTAAGAACTGCAGCAAATATGAAGAAGTAACCAAAAAGGTTGACGAGGGTAAGGCCATAGACATTATCTATATGGACCAGCAAGACATTTAAGGTTCCACATAATAGACTGCTCTGGAAGGTTAGATCGCATGGAATCCAGGGAGACTATACCTAATTGGATACAGGGTGGGCAGGTTGAAATTTTATTCCTTGAAGTGCTGGAGACTGGGGTGATCTGATGGAGGTGTATAAAATTGAGGGGAAAAGTTGGGGTGAATACACCGTATTTTACCCCTATAGAATTGGCGTCATGGACGGAAGCAGCAGGTGATGTTGGAAGGTTGTTTTCAGACTGGAGGCCTGTAACTAGTCATGTGCCTCGGGGATCGATGCTGGGCCCATTGCCGTTTGTGGTTTATATCAACGATGTGGACGAGAATGTATTGGCTTGATTCGTAAGATGGCACTAAAGTGGGTCGTATTGTAAGCAGTAGTTTAAGGTGAGAGGAAAAAGATTTAATAGGAACCAGAGGGGTATATTTTACAGAGCATGTAGGGTGTATAGGACGAGCTGCCAAAGGAAGTGGTTGAGATGGGTACGATGACAACATTTACAAGATATTTGGACAGTTATGTGGATTAGTAAGGTTTCGAAGGATAGGGGCCAAACATGGAAAAATGGGTCTAGCTTAGATGAAGCGTCTTGGTCGGCATGAATGAGTTGGGCCAAAGGGCCTTTTGCTAAGATTGATTTTAACAGTAAATTTTATGACTTTAAAATGCTTTCCCTCGCTCACCCCACCCCTCCCTCCCCAAATCCAACGACAGTCAGTCGGAAGGGTAGTGACCCAAAACATTGCCTATTCATGTCTTGATGGTGAATCTTTAGCAATGTGGCCTATTGGGATGAGGCAGAAAAATGGAAGTGAGGCCAATAATGAAATAAAATTGGCTATTATCAAATTGAATGGCAGAGCGACCTCAAAAAGCTATATGGCTTTACTCTTATTTATATGTCTTCTCTTTATTCACGTTACCCATCAGGTCTTTGCTGCCTGCCATATCCTCCAAGTTGACTTTTCTCTCTGTACTTTGTATATTGCACCATAGTTTGTGGTCTGCTCCACTGCACTATGTTTATGCAAGTGCATGCACACACATTTCTCTCCAGGTTTAATTTTTTTACTTTTTTTGGTATTTTGTTCTTTTTGTCTTTGTTGGGTGAGCTGGATGTCAAGTTTCTTGATTGACTTTTTTTAGGGGAAGCATATACATTTTGGGAACATAATCATGGCACTAATTTTTTCCTAGAACTGGACAATAAAGATGGTGCAAAGCTTTTTAGTAAACAGCCAGGAAGGATCCAAAGAGTGGCAAGAGGAGCCGGTGTTACCACCAGAGATGTACAGGAGCTTCTGACACAGTACACAAAGTTTGCTCAAATGGTGAAAAAGATGGGAGGAATCAAAGGTCTTTTCAAAGGTACATGTGTTTTGCAGCATTGTAAAATTATCTAATAACTGTTTCCTGTAAATTGACAAAAGTAAGATGTGCTGAACATGCACGAGCATTCTCAATCCGACGCTCCCTACACTGGTAAAGGCATTAAATGCTATCTGTAGCAATGTTACAAAATTTTGAGATTTTAAAAATCAAGTCTGCAATTTATCCCATCAGATAAAGCATAAAAAGAAGTTTAATTTGACACCTAATTCACTTTCATATCTTCAGTATTAAAAAAGTTGGCCATTTTCATACTCGGAAATTAGCATCTTGTTCCCTATTGCTTTTCCATTGACTTAACACAAAAACTGTGATTCGGGACAGTCAAAAGCCCATAACTTTCTTAAAAATTAAGAGAACTGAAATTAAAGCATATAATTAGTTAGTTTCCCAATTATAGCTAATTACAAAATTCAATTACTAGATCTAAACATCTATCCATTACTTAAGAAAAGATTAACATGTTTAAATAGCCTATGTGTCCAAATAATATTCACACAATTCACAATATAACATGATTTTTAAATCTCATTGTCATGAATTTATAGGCCAAAAGGAAGGAATTTAGTGTTCAATATTTACATAATTTACATAATCACATTTTCGCAACGTAAAATTTGGATTAAAGGCATCCTAAGAAGCACGTTTATATGTAAAATAAACGGCTTTCCTTTACCTGTCCCTTGCGTGACATCCGTCCCCCTTGTCGGCGTTCACGGCATTAGAAGCGGCTTTTTAGTTTACTCCAGCGCTGAAATGGTCCAGCGATTTTAAAAGAAAAAAATCACAGAACGGCCGTCGGAACAAATCTTCAGCATTTGCTAGCTCCGAGAAAATATATCGAGGACAGGTAGGAGAAAACCGCATTTTAACCCCCCCCCCCCAAAGGCGCCAAAGTCGCGCACACGGCCAGTGACAGAACTGCAGCGCCGCTGAAGGTAAGTTTTGTAACATATCTACTATCTGAGCAGCATGGGGGTGGAGCAGTTGATGCTAGTGCCTCCTATCTCCTGTGCCTTTGGTTCAATTCTGACCTCCAATACTTTGAGTTAGTGATGTGGATGAGTGAGATGTGGGAGCTAATATCGACTCAAAGACTGAATGCTTTCTAAATCATTAAGAATCTATACATAACTAAAACTGATCTTGTTATCTTCCGGTTTGCCCGGTTTTTCTATTTGCGCAAAACGGTACGCGATAGCGCAACGATTTTTCGCCAGCTCACTCGCAGTTCTCCTGTGCTGCGAGTGCACCAAGTTTCGTTCCGATCGGTGACTTATTGTAAACGTTAGCGAGGTTTAAAAATATTAAACCACGCGTGCGCAGATCGATCTCCTGCCAGTCAGCACCACGTGGATTAGTCTCTTCTCCTGTCACTCCCCGGGACGGTCCGCCCCGCCCCTTCCTGCGCCATTGCGTCTTTACTGGAGCTGAGGGTGGCCGGCGGAGGTCTCCAACCATACACAGTTTTCAGAGAGACCGGAAGTAGCCCGGCGCGGAGGCGGAGATGTTGCCAAACGGAAAGCGAAGACTTTGATCCCGGCAGAGGAGAACAACCAGCTCCCGCTGTGAGTCCCTATCGCACCGCCAGCTCCAGCCCCTTCCTCTCTGGTCCCCCTCGCTGGTTCCTGCCCCCTCCCCCGTGATACCCCCCTCTCCCCATGGCTCTTCCCCATCTTTTCTCCGAGCTCTCTCCTCCCCCCCCCCCACTCTTTTCTCCCACCCCCCCCCCCCCCCCCCACTTTTGAAAAATCATAGCCTTATGGGTTCAATATCAGTATTTGTAGATTGTTCTTTTGTACTGACCACAAGTTTTATAATTTAAATTAATTCTCGAATGTTATTAACCTTTTTTGTATGTTGTGCAGGTGGTGATATGTCCAAAAATGTCAACCCGTCTCAGATGGCCAAACTCAACCAGCAGATGGCTAAAATGATGGATCCAAGAGTTCTTCATCATATGGGCAAGTATCTCCATATTGTATTTCAAGGGTTATACTTGTACATACTTGTCTGTGCATCTATTTGCTGTTACTAAATACTGTTGTATAGTAATTTGATTTTCCCTGTTTTGGAAAGTCTCGATATTAAACTGGGGGCTGTTTTTGTAAACACATCTGTGATTGAGCCAGATTGCACAACATTTGTTTGAAATGCTTCCATTGTCAAAGTAGTGGTTTAAATGTTTGATAAGGTGATATGTCCTTCACTTGTCATGAAACAAGATGTGGTGAGGTGGGTTATGAAGGTCAGGGATGGGCAGTGGTAACAATGGATGTTCCTACTATCTCTCCTTACAATAAATTAGTGGCTGGACAGAGTTGGAGGGTATAAGTGTAAGGAAAAAGATAATAGCACAGTGCAGAAAAATAGTTTGGTTAGAGACATAAGAATGCAGGTGCTGGAATCTGGAGGAGGTCATCAGGTTAAGCAGCATCTGTGAGAAGGGAGCAAGGAATTGTCAATATTTCTGGTTGAGATCCTGTTGTTCTCCATTGATCTCCAATGATCTCCATTGTTCCTAAATGTTGCCGTTTCAGTGTTTAAGTCTTTCCCAAGAATCTTGATCAATTTCTAAGATAGATCTTTGCTATTCTCTTCCAAATGCCAAGATATATATTTTGGCCTACCACATTTAAAATGCATTGTAGCTACTTTTGCCTCAAATCTTTTCTTCAGTACTTTGAAAATCTTAATCTACCTCCATATCCATTGCAAATCTCCCCACAGTTTGTGACATTCTGCTAGCTACCTATTTTCTCCTTACTCTCTCCCAACTCTCCAATTCCTATGGATATTCCCATGAGTATAATTTGAAATTTTTGATTGCTGTTATTTTAAAAACAGTTCTAATTATACTTATCCCTCCAATCTAGGTGGAATGGCTGGTCTGCAGACAATGATGAGGCAGTTTCAGCAAGGTGCTGCTGGAAATATGAAGGGCATGATGGGATTTAACAACCTTTGAAGCAAAAACCATAAATAAACTGTTGGCAAATTTGGAAGATGAAAATATAAACTTTTTTTTCCCTTTGGGAGGGGGAGGGAGGAAAGGTAGAGTTTTTAACCTTATAAAAATTATTGAATAATATTGATATATGATTGATTTCATTGTATTCTATTTGGATATGTTGAATAGAAAGTAATTTAATGTAACTGCTGAAGTTTCAATGAATGCTCAAATAATATTGGGTGAAATAAACTATTCCTTTCGCCAATATTTTCAAGTATGTTTCTCACTTTATGCTGTAAAATACAAATAAAAGAATCATGTAAAAGTAGAACTACATTAATTTACAACAAATTGTTTGCACAGGTAAGCAAACAATGTATAATTTGTAAGATGCAGTGCTTTGTTCAAAACGAAATGAAGATTTTCATAAATGAATTTGCTTCTTAAAAAAATTGTCTCATTATTTTAGTGTCTTAACAGAATTCCATGTCTCAACATATTTAGTATTCATACAAGACCAAAAACACCTGGTCAGTCTGGCAGGTATAAAGGAGAGGTGAAGAGATTTAGCATTCTCATGAGAGAAAAAAATATTGCAGGATTTTTGTGCCATTGGCAGTGAGGTAATTTTGTTCTGCTCATAGTCAGATTAACAAATAGTTCTGCCTATGTGGAAAGAGGAATGACCATAACATAGTTTAAATAAATGGTGAGAGAATAATCAATAGTATATGATGGAAATATGCCCCTTTCATGTAGCAGGCTATATAGTGACCAAGCAGCTTTCACTTTGGGAGCAGCGTTTAACATGACCCATTACAAACTGTCTCAGTGAGGTGAATAAAGAACCAAGTTAGAATTCAAGCAGCAAAGCATTGACAATAACTCCAGGGTTGGATAAGATTTTCATTTATCTTGTTCCTGTGTTGTGATTTCCATTGAAATAACTTGCTGTCTTCAAGTGTAGGCTTAATACACAAAGTATGATTAAGAAAGATATGGATTGGGTGAATCTTCTCCCCCCCCCCAATGCGGTAAAAAACAAGAGGACAGGGTTAAACAGAGTAAGGAGTTTAAAAGGGGATCTGAGGGGTAGGGTGTCCAGTGAACGGTTTATGTTTGGAGCATGCTGCCAGAGGTGGCAGCGAATATGATTGATTGAAAGATAAGAGCATGGAGAGTTGGGCAGGTGGGCTGAGGAAAGGTTAACGGAATTTAATGTAGAAAAGTGCAAGATGTTGTATTTTGTTAAGTCAAATCAAGGCAGGACCTTTGCAGTGAATGGTGGGGAGTGTTGTTGAACAGAAGGATCTAGTAATGCAGGTGCATAGTTTCTCTAATGGTGGTGCTTTTTAAGGTAAATTATATTTGCCATATTATTTACAACATTGGTGGCTTTTGTAACAAATGTTACATTTTTTAAATCTTTTATAAATTAAAACTTCAAAAACGTTGTTTTAAAAGATGCTGAAATTCCAGTAGGTTGATTATCACCTGGCAAAGTAATGTGGTTAATTTTCGTTAGATTGGAATTGAAACTCCTCACGACCATGAAGGCGACTCCCCTGCAACCACCCGCGAACATGTGGCGACTGCAAAGTCTCCTGCAGTCGCCTAAGTGGGACAGGCCCATTAGTCTTAGTTTTGGCATCTCGCTTGTATTGCCTTGAAGCCCCTGCTGGATGCACTATTCAATACGATTATAACTGATATCTTTCCTCAGTCTTTCCTCCACTTTCTTCATTTGTTTAATATTAGAAAATATATTGATCTTACTTGAACATTCTTTGTGATTGACACGCCAGTTTTCCTCGGTGACTGACCTCCGCGGTTCTCTTGGGTAGAGAATGCAAAAAAAAAGCATTATGCTTGGCTGGATAAATACATTTTCCTCTTATTTGTTTCATGCCCTATCTCAAAACATGTGTTAAATGTGTTTTACGGTTACTTTTTTTATTTTTCATTTTCAAATGTAGCTTTTTTTCTCTTCACGCTGGGCTTGGTTCTTGGTTTCTTGGTCCTCCAAAATATTCCAAATGGAATTTAAACTGGAGGTGGTGGAGGGAGGACTTAAGCCAGAAAGCGTTTTTGGGAAGAAAGAGCTACCTTAAATTTAGTTGCATCTGGTTGGGTAATTATGGTAGGGTGAAGATTATTCCATGCTTTAATTGTGCGGGGGAAGAATGAATTGCTGTACACATCTAACACCTTTGTAATTTCAACCTTATTTTCTATTTTTCTTTGATACATTTCTAGTTCTGTTTTTTTGTTCTCTTCAGCTGATACATATTCCGGGAGTGGCAGGTGTCTACTTTTTATATTAATAAGCTCAACAATGGGTAATTGTACTCAACGCTGAGCAACATTAACAGAACGATTTAGCTCAGTTAAAAAAAAAATTTTTACTATGCCCATTAGGCATCTGGGTTTGGGTTATGTGCTTCAGGTGGTGAAGTACTCTTTTACTTGTCGGAATGTTTGTTTGGTTGTGTTGCGATTTTATTTTGACAGCCTATAAGAGTTTTGAGTGCTGCCCCTTTTGGCATCTGATTCCTATTCGTTGAATGTGGAGAGGTAGGGGTGTCCCTGTTGGACCAAACCGCAAGATGGCAGCCCCATAGTTTGGCCTATGACGCTGAGGGTTAAGGGTACGTCTTCCCTGGGATCGGGTAGTTCCGTCGGCGGCATTTAGCTGATCTTCGAGGCAGCACGAAATTTGCACCGAACTTGTGTTTCCGCCGCTCGGTTTGGCCCTGGCCTGCAGCTATGCGGCGCGTCTGAGGCGGGACCCAGCAGCGGCCGCTCCTATCTCGACGTGGCAAAGTCCGCCGCCATATTGACGGCTTCAGCGGGCGAGTGGAGCCGGTTCCTGCAGTAACGGCGGCGGAGGTCCTCGGTCCCTGGATTCTCAGCGGTAGGTCGTTCACGCTACCGTATATAACACATACAGCTAGTGGAGACAACCGCGGAGCCGCAACGTCGCAGTTACCGAGGACTCGGCTGTCAGCGGCACTGAGTTGCTGGAGCCCGGGACACCCTATTCCCAGCCCGGGACACCCTATTCACAGCCCGGGACCACTCGGTTTGTGGTCCAGATGTTTACATGCAGACTCTGGCGTCCTTTAACTGACGATACACACCTCGCACACACGGCAGGGCGAGTTGCTGGTAATGCCAGAATCTAGTGAACGTTACAATTATTTTCACCCGAGGAGGCTAATACATGTAAACTCGTTGACTAGGTGATCCGCAACTGTGATTTGAATAACTGAATCCTCCTACGATCTTAGCCAACATTACCCCCCCCCCCTGTCTCTTGCATTTTACCTCAGTACAGCAATTAATCAGGTTAATTACTTCATTGTTAATTGTGGAATTCAACTTGTACAAACAATTTCCGTTTTCTACATATCAGTCTTGACATTTTTTAAGTGTTTAACTGATCGTGGTGGTTTGGGCCTTCTGAGGTTGATGAGTTTTATTCTAACAATGTCACCTTTATTGTTGGACTAAGTTCTACCTTGGGGCTGAAAGGCACCTCGCAGCCTCAGATGTTTGCTTCAAGTGCCTTGTAGTGCATGGTAGCAAAGTGGATACATTGTTAGGAATGAATATGTCATTGATATATCATTAAAAAATAGAGTGAAGTAGTCCTGTGGAGATTTTCTAATGGTTATACAGCTCCCCAAAATGCACAGCAACTGGTCTGATCGACCCCCAACAACTTCCCCCCTTGTTATCATTGCTTGATTTTAACACTTTTCCCGACACTTAGCTTACACACAGTGACTTTTGATTTATTACTGCCTAACCCAAACAAGTTAGGAAAATGAGTAACAAACATGGAATAATAATAGATTTCAAAGATCCCTCCAAAAATGGCCAGAAGGATAAAGGTGAGGAACATATTGTGTACATGGAGTTACTTATAAAATATGAGAGGTCAGGTAAGAGTTAAGAGACATCTAAATATTTTCAACAAAAATTTGGGATAATAAATGAAAAAGGGCTTGAGTGTGACAAAGATGGATTTTGAGGGGTTGAGAATAGAATTTGGGGAAAACAAAATGGACCACAATATTGCTACATATACAAAGAAACATAAAAAATAGGTGCAGGTGTAGGCCATTCAATATGATCATAGCTGATCATCCAAAATCAGAATCCCATTTCTGCTTTCTCCCCATATCTCTTGATTCCGTTAGCCCCAAGAACTATATCTAACTCTCTTTAATACATCCAGTGAATTGGTCTCCACTGCCTTCTGTGGCAGAGAATAGCAAGGGTTTTCAGTCAGATTTATACAGCATGTAATGCACCTTTCGTCCCAACACCTTTATGTCAACCAAAATACCTTCTTGAGCTTTGTCTCGTTTGCCATCCAATAGAGAATTAGCCCATACCATTCTAAATCTTTCCTATTGATGCGCTTGTCCAAATGTCTTTTAAACTTTATCAATGTACCTGCCCCTTCCAATTCCGGAATTGCTCTTGGGTCTGCTTTAAATCTTTCCCCTCTCACCTTAAACCTAAACCCTTGAGCATTATGTTTCCCTACCCTGGGAAAAGGACTGAGCATCCACCTTATCTATAAGACTCTTCATTTTATAAATCTGTGTAAGGCCACCCTTCGACCTCTTTCACTCCAGGGAAAACCAGTCTCATTATAATTCCAAACCCTCCATTCCCAGCAGCATCCTTGTAATCTGCACCCTCTCTACCTTAATTGCATTATTTGATGTGACCAGAACTGCATGAAACATTCCAGGTGCGATGTCTGGTACAGCTGTAACATGACAACACAACTCTTGTACTTAATATCCCATCTGATGAAGGCAAGCATGCCATATACCTTCTTCACCCTGTCTACCTATGTTGGCACTTTCAGTGAATTATGCTCTTGTACCCCCTAGTTCCCTCTTCTTTAACACTCCCTAGTGCCTTATCATTCACTCTGCAATTTTAATCTAGGTTTAATCTCCCAAAATGCACCAATTCCCATGCCTGACGATAAATTCCATGTCGTTCCTTTGCCTACTTTCCAGGCTGATCTACATCCTGTTGTAATCTTAGACAACCCTTTTCACTGTTCACTACACATTCGCCTCCAAGTTGTTAATACATATGACAGGCAAGAAGAAATTGTTATGCACCCTCGGCTTTGATTATCCAATTTGTGACTTTTTCAGTAATGAAAACATCTCAACATCTATCCTGTCAAGCCCCTTTGGGTTCTTGTATGTCTGAACAAGATTCTAAACTCAAAGGATTATAGACCCAAACTGACTAGCATCTTTAGATAGTAAACCACTCGCATCCCAAGAATTAGCCTGGTGAGTCTACTTTGGACTGACTCCACTGCTATTACATGGTCTTTTTAGGTAAGGGACCAATTTAACAAGAGACCGAAATGAGATGGCGAAGACACTATTATATATTAATAATTCATCAGAATAATGGTAAGGCCTGATAGTTAATTCATATTTCTATTTAAGAAGAGAAGTGGAACATGGCCAGAGAAATACGTTCCAGTCAGACCATTACAGTTGTAAGAAAATTTATGGAATTCTCATAAGAGAACAAATAGAAAAACAGTGAGAAATATTTTGTTTTAAAGACAAAGAACCATGGCTTTAAAGAAGTCTTACTTGACGTATCATGCTGAGTTCTTCAAGAGATGTAGTGGATGTAGACACAGATTAGCAAAATTATCAGATTATCAAAGGACCATTTGGTCAGGTGCCACATAATAAGTTGTGAAACTTCAGAGTCTGCAGAAAGGATAGCAAGCTGCCCAGATGATAGGAATCAAAGAGCATAGTTATTCAGAGGGGCAAGATAGGGATCTGGTAATCTCAGTTTTGGAACTATGACAACATTATCCGTGTTTCTTTATTTGCAGACTTCATGAAATTAGGAGGAATAGTCAATGCAGAAGAGTTATTAAATGGGAAAGCTTATATGATTTGTAGATGAATGTTAATATAGATAATTGTGAGACCGTTAATTTTCCTAAAAAGCATAAAGTTTTAAATTCCAGACCTTAAGAATCTGGATGTAAATGTTGCAGCACAAGTCATAATGGCCTTAGAGCAGACTGATAAGCAAAGTTGAACTTAGCCTTAAAGCAGCAGAATACAAATGGTTTATTTTTCTGACCAGAGGGTGGAAGACACACCTGTTCACCAATGATCTGTGATGTATTGCTGCTTTTTCTTTCTGGTAATAACTTAGAAATGGATGAGAAGGGTAATATTTCAAAAGTTACAGATGCCATAAGTGATGGAAATATCGTGGAGGATGGTAACAGGGGACACAGGCTGGCAGAATGAACGTATTTTAATTGAGAAGATTGTGAAGTAATATACGTTGGTAGACGAGGAGAAGGGAAAATATACACTAAGTTGAAAAGTTAAGAATGTATATTTTTAGATGTTGGGTGTACAAGTGCAAAATCAATGAAAGCGGCAAAAAAGCTGTATGCAAATTTGCAGTTTGCAAATATATGGGATCGTGAGCCTCAATAAATCGTGGGCCACAATCCCTTATATTTGCAAACTTATATATGATGGGTCACAAATGATGTATTGCATCCAATTCTGGAGATCATATTTTGGATGGATGTAAAGACCCTAGAAAAAGTGCTGAGTAAATCCCTTGAAAGATTTATTCTAGTCCAGTCGCGGAGCCTTTCGACTACTCACCATCGCGGAGCTGGCCGAGTTCGGAACGGGAGGAGCTGTGGTGGCGTGCGGCTGCGGCCCGACCCCGGAGATTCGGAGGCTCCAGCCGCAGGTCTGGTGGACGGTAGCACCGGGAGCCGCGGGTGGGAGCCCGCTTTTCGGGGCTTCCGCAACGGCGACTTCTCCCGCCCGAGTTGTGGGGTTGAGGATGACCTGGAGCAGGGCCTTACATCGCCCGGCGCGGCTTTAAGTGGCCGCGGGACTTGTTAGCGCCCGCCGGGGGCTCCAACATCAAGACCCGGAGCGGGGCCTTGCATCGCCCGGCGCGGCTTTAATAGCCGCTGGACTTATTTACCATCGCCCGCCGGGGGCTTTGACTCTGACATCGGGAGGAGAATGGGGAGTGCAGGGGAGAGATAAGACTTTGCCTTCCATCATAGCGAGGAGGAGATTCGCTGTGATGGATGTTTGTGTAAATTGTGTTGTGTCTTGGTTCTTCTACTTGTTTGTATGACTGCAGAAACCAAATTGCGTTTGAACCTCAATAATAAATTGTATCATTGTATCATTGTAAATAGATTTGCAGATAAGTAATTTCAGGTCCAGGATTACAGTGAAGAAATTAGGAATGTCCTATTTGGAACATGGAGGAGATTTAACAGAGGTTAAGAAATGTTTCACAGTTTGGATAGGGTAAACAAAGGCACTATTAGAGTTGTTCTCCAAAAAGCCAAAGCCATTGGATAAATAAAGCTGTTTCCACAAGCAGATTACCCAAGAACCAAGGGCTACATGTTTAACGTTATAGGCAAAAAATGCAGGGGAATGTGAGAAAATGATAATAATCTAGAGACACAAACGGCAAATGCTGGGATGTTGCGCAAAACACAAAGTGCTGGAGAAACTCAGCGAGCTAAGCAGCATCTGTGAAAGTCAAAAGAAGGATCCTGACTAAAACACCGTTTGTCCATTTCTTTCACAGATGCTGCCTGATCAACTGAGTACCTCTAGCACTTTGAGTTTAGCTTGAGTAAATCTAGGATTTAGTTCAATTATAGTGGTAGAAACAGTTATTTAATTTTTTTTTTAATTTTCAAGGGAATGAGACTATTTGTGTTGCTCTCCAAAGAGACAGAGGGACAAATGTCCACCTCCTATGCTGTAATGGCTCTATCTCTGGTGGCTTTATCTCTGGTGTATGGAGTTGAAAAACATTTAGTTTAGTTAGTGCACACTTAGGCATGCTTTATGAAACCAATATGGAGTCAGTGCAGAGAGTGCAAGAAGTGATATTATAATGATCATATGATGTTTATCAAGAAATGAGGAACAAGTTGTGTCCCTTAAAAAGAGAATGTTTCAGCTCATCCAGTGGACGCCTTTAAAACAGATTTGTTTTACATATGCGGAGGATTTTTGGACTTTAGTGCGTCTTTACCAAAACACTTGGGATCCAACATACCTCCAGTAAAACTGATTTGTTTCAGGTGCTCCACAGCATTATCAAAGATACATAAGGTATTATATTGGTAATTGACAGAGATGCGATTAGCGATAATATAGGTATGGAAACATCTCATTAAAATTGGCAAAGGTTTTTGCAATACATCCAACATTGTTTTCATAATCTCCGTGTTGGAAGTTCAGCACTGTTCCATTCTACAGTACAGTTTCAAGAATGGTTTGCCTATTTATGCTTGCCCACTCTACTGCTCCCTCCCTACAACAATCTCCTCATTACCAAGACACAAACTAATTCTGCTTACCATTTTTAAGTTCCTGAGTTTAAAATGACAAAAGCTATCAACCATACTGATGATCAATACAATTAATATTGAGGTAGAAAAAAGATGTTATGTGTTTCATGTGTTAGAGGAAAGTGACATAATTTTTATCTGTTTAGCATTTATACCTTATAACAAGATTTCCATGGTGATTTGGCACAATATATTGTAAGTGATTGTAAAGGTCTCCTCATGAGTAAAGCAGAAGAATTTGACTTGTTGCTCATAGTTTTTATTGCTGATAGTTCATGTAAAGCATACATATGAAATGCTAATGCAGTTTTTTGAGTGGGAGCACAAATTTATAATTTTGTAATAAACTGAGCATATTATCAGAATTAAAAGCGGAAATTTAGTTTTAATTATATTAAATAATGTATTGCTACATTACATTAGGCAGCAAATGAGACTCCAGGATGTTGTGTTGCCACCTTGGTGCTAGGGTCCTGGATGTCTCTGAGTGGTTGCAGAATATTCTCATGGGGGAGGGGGAGCAGCTGGATATTGTTGTGCACGTTGGCACAAATGACATGGATAGGAAAAGGGATGAGGTTCTGCTAAGTGAATATAGGGAATTAGAAGATTAAAAAGCAGGATCCTGAGGGTCAGGGGCGGAAAACCCGGGGGGGCAGAGGGGATACGTCCCCCCATGTTTTGAGAGGTGTGGGACATCCCCCCCCTAAGTTTTTGTGATCCGTATTTTAAAATCTCCGCTTTCCGCGAGACAGTGGAGGCGGGACACGATGATTCAGCGCGATGATTGGAGGAGAGAGGAGTGGGGGGGGGTGGGACTGAGGATAGAGCGTGGCGATTGGAGGAGGGAGACGTGGCACAGACCTGCGCCTCATCCACAGGCAGGATCGATCCCGGCCGGGTCTCCGGCGCTGTCCCGAGTGCCCCCCCCCCCCCCCCACTCTGGTGGCCAGAGAGGTCGGGAGTCAGATGCGAGCTGTACCCCCAGGCCCACAGCCAGGGCAGAGAAACAGCGCTAAACCCAGCTCAACTCTGCCTGTCCTGCCAGGTGAACCTGCCTGGGCTTGTGGGAAATATGGCCAGCGTGGAGAAGCAGCGCTGGTGTCCCGTCAGTCCAGGCAGGGCTGTAGTTAACCCGGTGAGACAGGCAGTGTTCAGCTGCATTAGCGCTGGATTGAGCCTCCGAAGCCTCGCGCATGTGTGTGTGCGCATGCGCGCGCAGCCGCCAAAAAATGGTGTCCTCCGTCCCCTCCATGTTTTGATAGCGAGTTCCGCTCTTGCTGAGGGTAGTAATCTCTGGATTGTCCCTGGTGCCATGTGCTAGGGAGGGTAGAAATAGGAAGATAGGACAGATGTACACATGACTCAGGAGTTGGTGCAGGCGGGAGAGATTCTGATTTTTAGACCACTGGAAGTCTCTTCTGGGGCAGAGGTGATCTGTACAAGAGAGACGGCTTGGAGGCGGACCAGTATCCTTGCAGGGAGATTCACTCATGCTACTCGGGAGCATTAAAACTAAGGTAGGTGGGGGGGAGGGGGCAGAGTCGTAGGTCAGAAATTGTAAGGAGTGATGGGAAGCTAGAGGTCATGACCTGCAAGTCTCAGAGGCAGGATAGGCAGAGAGGTTAGGATTCGCCTTGTCATGAGTATCAGGTTTAACATATTTGTGAATACTCTAGCCTTAATTCGTTTAGATCATGCCACAGGGAAAAAGAATAACATTTAAATTGTGTGGTGTCCTTGTCCTTCAATAACATTCAGGACACTACGTATGTATAATTTCAGCATAATTTTTCTTTTGAAAAGTAAAGATGTTCAATTATTATCTTTCACAGATTGAAAGTTGCCAGGTAACAATGGCAACTTTTATAGAATTCATCCAACAAAATGAAGATAGGGATGGTGTTCGGTTGAGCTGGAATGTTTGGCCTTCAAGTCGCCTGGAAGCAACACGAATGGTTGTTCCATTGGGTACCTTGTTTACACCATTAAAAGAACGACCTGACTTACCTCCCATTCAATATGAACCTGTGCTTTGCAGTAGAGCAACCTGCCGTGCAGTCTTAAATCCATTATGGTAAGTGAATGATAGTAGATATAAAGTTAAAAACAGTAACTCTCGCAGTAACGGAACGCTATATAATGGATTTCACTTATAGACCGAGTTTCCCATTACACCAGCCCTCCACTTCCGCCAGCTTCCCATTGCGCTGGCGCCACGTGGCGTGCTTACGGTTACGGGTGTGGAAAGAGCGACCAGAATGAAGGCGGTGTGAGGATCGGGCCCGTCTCTGGCTCACCACGTATGGGGCCGGGGGCTCAGGCTCCCAGCCTGTAAATTCCCGCTTGACTAACCCCGTACCCAAGGCCACGTTTCTTCCCACCCAGCCTTGGGTTACACTTTGCCCCCCTCACTCGGTTATCGTGGACAATCAGCAAGTAGAAAGCATCCACTGCAGTCGGAATGGTAAGATCTTTGATGGCATTATAGAAAGCATATTATGTTGCAAAAAAACTGAAACCCATCCCTTGGAAGGTGGAATTTTGTTCAGTCTATGCAATTTACATACGCACATAAATAGGAACAATCATTGCAAATGCATGAAAATTGAAATGAAAGACAAGTATAAATGCAATATGCAAGTGAGAAAACACATAAAGAGAAAAAAAAAAGAATATTTTTGAATATTATGTTTCTGTAAACTAGAGTAAACATTAACAATCCATCAATGTATACTTTAAGTCTGTAATATGGCAATGCAAATCATATTAGGAAAATTAATAAGGAATGTTCGATGCCTGGTCTGATAATGACCCTCAAGATAATTAGAGTTTTCTGACATTTGCAGATTGAGCTTCTGTGTAAAACATTGCCAATTGTACCTGGGTTTGTTATGATGGTTTTATATTTCTATCCCCAAAGTCTGTTTAAGTCACTTGGACAGGTACATGGTTAGGAACGGTTTAGCGGGATATGGATTAAACGCAGGCAAATGGGACTAGCTTGGATGAGGCATCTTGGCCAGGAGTTGGGCTGAAGGGCCTGTTTCCATGCTCTATGGCTCTAGAACAAAGTTATTTCCCTCAGAACAGAAAATTGATGATAGTTATAGAAGTATCTGAAAAAAATATTTCTACTGCCATCAATAGGAAAGAAAAATGAGTAAGACGCAGGGTTCTAATTTTTTTCATTTGTTTTTTCCTAACTGATTTCTTTTTCTTCTTGTTGCACTTAGTCAGGTGGATTATAAAGCAAAGCTATGGGCTTGTAATTTCTGCTATCAGAGAAATCAGGTAAGTTAATCTTTCTGGGTATTTGTCTGGTGTTTTTCCACAGTTGAGATACTGCATAACGAGAATATATTTTACATAAAGTGTTTCTGATACGAGTCTAACTCGGTTGTTAAGCTTGGCAATTATTTGAATTTTTTAAAATAGGTTTAGATATGTATTACTCAACTTTTTATTGAATAGATTATTTGGTACCTCACTCGATCAAAATTGGCATGTGTAAGGCGAGCATTTTCTATTAAAAGATTTATTTATGAATGTCATACACAAAATACCCCTTTTGAGTGTTTTTTTAAACTTTTGCACAGTTTCCCCCTTCCTATTCTGGGATATCTGAATTGAACCAACCAGCTGAGCTTCTGCCACAATTTTCAACAATTGAATATGTAGTTCAGGTAAGACTTTGAATCACAATTTATACATAGTTGTAATCAGCAAAGGTGTATATTTTCCAATTGACTGATTACCATTGGGGCAAAAAAATTATTGTTTGGTAAATGACATTGCTTTATCAGTACTACTTGTTTCTAACACAGTGGCTTGCAAAAGTTTTCATACCCCTTGACCTTTTCCACATTTTGTCACGTTACAACCACAAACGTAAATGTATTTTATTGGGATTTTATGTGATAGACCAACACAAAGTGGTGCATAATTGTGAAGTGGAAGGAAAATGATACATGGTTTTCAAATTTGTTTACAAATAAAAAACTGAAAAGTGTCGCGTGCAAAGGTATTCAGCCCCCCTGAGTCAATACTTTGTAGAACCACCTTTCGCTGCAATTACAGCTGCAAGTCTTTTGGGGTGTGTCTCTACCAGCGTTGCACATCTAGAGACTGAAATTTTTGCCCATTCTTCTTTGCAAAATAGCTCAAGCTCAGTCAGATTGGATGGAGAGTGTCTGTGAACAGCAATTTTCAAGTCTTGCCAGAGATTCTCAATTGAATTTAGGTCTGGACTTTGACTGGGCCATTCTAACACATGAATATGCTTTGATCTAAACCATTCCATTGTAGCTCTGGCTGTATGTTTAGGGTCGTTGTCCTGCTGGAAGGTGAACCTCCGCCCCAGTCTCAAGTCTTTTGCAGACTCTAACAGGTTTTCTTCTAAGATTGCCCTGTATTTGGCTCCATCCATCTTCCCATCAACTCTGACCAGCTTCCCTGTCCCTGCTGAAGAAAAGCATCCCCACAGCATGATGCTGCCACCACCATGTTTCACAGTGGGGATGGTATGTTCAGGGTGATGTGCAGTGTTAGGTTTCCGCCACACATAGCGTTTTGCATTTAGGCCAAAAACTTCAATTTTGGTCTCATCTGACCAGAGCACCTTCCTCCACATGTTTGCTGTGTCCCCCACATGGCTTGTGGCAAACTGCAAACGGGACTTCTTATGGCTTTTTTTCAACAATGGCTTTCTTCTTGCCACTCTTCCATAAAGGCCCGATTTGTGGAGTGCACGACTAATAGTTGTCCTGTGGACAGATTCTCCCACCTGAGCTGTGGATCTCTGCAGCTCCTCCAGAGTTACCATGGGCCTCTTGGCTGCTTCTCTGATCAATGCCTGGCCTGTCAGTTTAGGTGGATGGCCATGTCTTGGTAGGTTTGCAGTTGTCTCATACTCTTTCCATTTTCGGATGATGGATTGAACAGTGCTCCGTGAGATGTTCAAAGCTTGGGATATTTGTTTATAACCTAACCCTGCTTTAAACTTCTCCACAACTTTATCCCTGACCTATCTGGTGTGTTCCTTGGGCTTCATGATGCTGTTTGTTCACTAATGTTCTCCAACAAACCTCTGAGGCCTTCACAGAACAGCTGTATTTATACTGAGATTAGATTACACACAATTGGACTCTATTTACTAATTAGGTGACTTCTGAAGGCAATTGGTTGCACTGGGTTTTATTTAGGGGTATCAGAGTAAAGGGGGCTGAATACTTTTGCACGCGACACTTCCGTTTTTTATTTGTAAAAAAATTTGAAAACCATGTATCATTTTCCTTCCACTTCACAATTATGCGCCACTTTGTGTTTATCACATAAAATCCCAATAAAATACATTTACGTTTGTGGTTGTAACGTGACAAAATGTGGAGAAGTTCAAGGGGTATGAATACTTTTGCAAGCCACTGTATATATATAAAATTGTGCTTAAGTTGTGGATAAGTAAAATAAAAACAAAACATGTGGCTAGAAATGGCATAAATGGCAATAGTAGTATTGTTCCACCTTACACCCCATCAGCCGTCACATACAACATATAATCCAACATTTTCGCACCTCCAACGGAATCCCACTACTGGCCACATCTTCCCATCTCCTCCCCTTTCTGCTTTCCGCTGAGACCATTCCCTCCGTAACTCACTGGTCAATTTGTCTCTTCCCACCCAAACCAGCCTCTACCTGGGTACTTTCCCCTGCAACCACAGGAAATGCAACACGTGTCCCTATACCTCCCCCCTCGACTCCATTCAAGGACCAATCAGTCTTTCCAGGTAAGGCAGAGGTTCACCTGCACTTTCTCCAACCTCATCTACAGCAGCTGCAGTTCTAGGTGTCAACTTCTCTACGTCGGCGAGACCAAGCGCAAGCTCGGCGATTGCTTCACTGAACACCTCCACTCAGTCCGTGTTAACCAACCTGATCGCCCGGTTACTCAGCACTTCAACTCCCCCTCCCATTCCCAATCTGACCTTTCTGTCCTGGGCCTCCTCCCTTGCCAGAGTGAGGCCCAGTGCAAATTGTAGGGACAGTACCTAATATATTGCTTGGGTAGATGTCACCCCAGAAATATGAACGTTGACCTCTTTAGATAGCTCTTGTTTTCTCTCTCCTCCCCTCCCCCTTCCCTGTTCTCCCACAAGTCCTACTGTCTCCGCCTCCTGCCTTTCTCTTTCCCGCCCCACCCCCCGACATCAGTCTGAAGATGGGTCTCGGCCCGAAACGTCGCCTATTCCTTCTCTCCATAGATGCTGCCTCACCTGTTACGTTTCTCCAGCATTTTTTGTCTACCTTTGATTGTTCCAGCATCTGCAGTTC
Source organism: Malacoraja senta (assembly GCA_038087875.1). NCBI lineage: Eukaryota > Metazoa > Chordata > Chondrichthyes > Rajiformes > Rajidae > Malacoraja > Malacoraja senta. The sequence continues at coordinate 124,168 of JAXLNO010004612.1, read as the reverse complement.
TTTCTTAATATTGCAGGACTGAGGCAGGTGAAAGGCTGGAAGTCAGCATAGATGGTGATGAAAGTACATTCAGCAGACAGAGTAGGCATGGTAGGGAGAAAGGAAGGATTATTGGATTGAATTGCACTTATTTCAATGTAAGGGCCTGATGGGTAAGACAGGTGAACTCGGGGCGTGGATAGATCTGTGCGAATGGGATCATGTAGCCATTACGGAAACCTGGCAAAGAGAGGGACAGGACTGGCGGCTTAATGTTCCAGAGTATTGGTGCTACAGGAGAGATAGAGGTGGGGGTAAAAGAGGAGGTGTTGCTTTATTGATTACGGAAAATGTCAGGGCAGTAGTCCAAGATGACATTATTGATGGTTCGTTCAGTGAGGCTATATGGGTGGAGGTAAGAAATAAAAAGGGGATGATCACTATTTTGGGAGTGTGCTACAAGCCCCCAAACAGTCAGCGGGAATTGGAGGAGCAAATATGTCAAGAGATTGCAAGCATCTTTAAGGCTAACTAGACCAAGTGGGACCCGTTGGGTCCCGTCCCCTCAACGTGCGGTTGCGAGGGGGGGGGCGCGGCCTGCAGCGTCACACACACTAACCACCCCCCCTACACACACACTAACCACCCCCCCCCCCACACATACACTAACCACCCCCCTTGATGTTATATTAATATTATTCATTCGCTCCTTTTATCCCATCCCCGCCCTATCCACTCACATAGCCCCCAACTCGCAGGCGCATCTAGAGAGGGAGAGGGAGGGGGTAGAGAGAGGCGGCAGAGACAGAGAGAGAGAGGGGCAGACAGAGAGAGAGGGGCAGATACAGAGAGAGGGGCAGAGACAGAGAGAGGGACAGAGAGAGAGAGAAGGGGGTGGAGAGAGAGGAGGGAGAGAGGGGAGAGTAGTGGGGGGGAGAGAGGGGGGGGAGAGGCTGGGGGAGGGGCGGGAGGAAGAGGGGGAGAGGAGGAGGGGGGGGAGAGGAGGAGGGGGGGAGAGGAGGAGGGGGGGAGAGGAGGAGGGGGGGAGAGGGGAGAGGAGGAAGAGGGGAGAGAGGAGGGTGGTAGAGAGGGGGGGAGAAGAGGGAAGGGGAGAGGGGGTGGTAGAAAGGCCGGGGGTGGGTTGGGGAGAGAGGCCGGGGGGTGGAGAACGAGGCCGGGGGGCAGATAGAGGCCGGGGGGGAGATAGAGGCCGGGGGGGGGGGGGGGGGGGAGAGGACAGGTAGGGAGAGAGTCGTCAGCTATGATCTTTGGTCTTCAGTCCACGGCCCGACCATCTCCGGCTGCGGTTTTGAATAACGGGGGGGAGGATGGAGGGGTGGGGGGGCTGACGTCACTCGCAGCGTGAGGAAGATGGCACGCAGACCCATTGTGACGTCATCAGCGAAAGACAGTTTTTAAATTCAAAGTTTTGTCATATTTTTGAACATTTTCAGTAAGAAATAAAGCATGAAATTTTCTGATAAGTAGATTTGGGGCTCAACAGGAATTATATGATATAGAGATGATAAGGTAGTCATGGTGGGGGATTTTAATTTTCCCAATGTAGACTGGGACTATCATAGTGCCAAGGACTTAGATAGTGCAATTTGTGCAATGTGTTCAGGAAAGGTTTCTCAGGCAATATGCAGAGGGTCCTACGTGGGAGAGGGCAAAGCTGGATCTACTCTTGCGAAATGGGAAGGGCAAGTCATTGAAGTGTCTTCTTTGGGACCAGCGATCACTGTACTATTAGCTTTAAGATAGTGTAGGAAGGACCTGCAGATGCTGGTTTACACCGAAGATAGACACAAAATGCTGGCGTAACTCACCAGGACTGGCAGCATCTCTGGATAGAAGGAATGGGTGACATTTTGGTGAAGGGTCTCGACTGAAATGTCACCCATTCCTTCTATCCATAGATGCTGCCTGTCCCGCTGAGTTACTCCAGCATTTTGTGTCTATCTTGGTTATAGATAAAGACAGGGAGGGCCCACAAGTTAACATTCTGACTTGGGGCAAGGTCAACTTTAATGATATTATGATACGATATGATAAACTTTATTCATCCCCGGAGGGAAATTGGTCTGCCGACAGTCACAACACACGAGGTACACAAAAACTTGAAATTAAAAATGAAAATAAAAAGAAAAACAGGCGACTGTTGGCTGGCTGCCATGTGCACAGCACCTTCACCGGAACAAATGAACAAACAAACAAGCACAGACTAATCCCTGGGCAGAGGATTCTAAACTAGAGTGCCCCCCCTCCCCCCCACACCGGGTCCCCCTTGTTCTCCCATCATCCCTCACGGCAGTCTTCCTACACCGGGTCCCCATAAGATAACTAAAAAAGCAATACGTGGAAAAAAGATGAGGTACGAAGGTAAGCTAACCAAGGCTTCTTCAGGTGCGTGAAGAGGTAAAAATTAGTTAAGACCAAAGTTGGACCCTTAAAGACTGAAAAAGGTGAATTTATTATGGGGAACAAGAAAATGGCAGACGAGTTGAACAGGTACTTTGGATCCGTCTTCATTAAGGAGGACACAAACAGTCTCCCTGATATACTAGTGACCAGAGAATCTATGGTGATGGAGGAACTGAAGGAAATTCACATTAGACAGGAAATGGTGTTGGGTAGACTCATGGGACTGAAGGCAGATAAATCCCCAGGGCCTGATGGTCCGCATCCCAGGGTACTTAAGGAAGTGGCTCTCGAAATTGTAGCCGCATTGGTGATAATTTTCCAATGTTCTATTTATTCAGGATCAGTTCCTGTGGATTGGAGGGTAGCTAATGTTATCCCACTTTTTAAGAAAGGCGGGAGAGAGAAAACAGGGAATTATACACCAGTTAGCCTGACATCGGTGGTGGGGAAGATGCTGGAGTCAATTATAAAAGATGAAATAGCCACACATTTGGATAGCAGTAGCAGGATCGGTCCGAGTCAGCATGGATTTACGAAGGGGAAATCATGCTTGACTAATCTTTTTGAGGATATAACTAGGAAAATGGACAAGGGAGAGCCAGTAGATGTAGTATACCTGGACTTTCAGAAAGCATTTGCTAAGGTCCCACATAGGAGATTAGTGGGCAAAATTAGAGCACATGGTATTGGGGGTCGGGTCCTGACATGGATAGAAAATTGGTTGGCAGACAGGAAACAAAGAGTAGGGATTAACGGGTCCCTTTCAGAATGGCAGGCAGTCACTAGTGGGTACTGCAAGGCTCGGTGCTGGGACCGCAGCTATTTACAATGTACATTAATGATTTAGATAAAGGGATTAAAAGTAACATTAGCAAATTTGCAGATGACACAAAGCTGGGTGGCAGTGTGAACTGTGAAGAGGATGCTATGAGGATGCAGGGTATCTTGGACAGGTTGGGTGACTGGGCAGATGCATGGCAGAGCAGTTTAATGTGGATAAGTGTGAGGTTATCCACTTTGGTGGCAAAACAGGAAGGCAGATTATCTAAATGGAGTCAAGTTGGGAAAAGGGGAAGTACAATGGGATCTGGGGGTCCTTGTTCATCAGTCAATGAAAGTAAGCCTGCAGGTACAGCAGGCAGTGAAGAAAGCAAATGGCATGTTGGCCTTCATATCAAGAGGAGTTGAGTATAGGAGCAAAGAGGTCCTTCTTTGACCCCCACCAGTTTGCGTATAGAGCAAACAGATCCACAGAGGACGCTGTAGCCACAGCCCTCCATGCTGCACTGTCCCACCTGGAGCAGCGGGGGAGCTACGTGCGGATGCTCTTTGTGGACTACAGCTCTGCTTTTAACACCATCCTTCCCACAAACTGGGGGACCTGGGACTTCCACACTCCACCTGCATGTGGATAAATAGCTTCCTGTCGGGTCGCAGTCAGAGAGTCAGAGTGGGCCATCACACATCCACGGCCCTCAGCCTCAGTACCGGCTCTCCACAGGGCTGCGTGCTGAGCCCCCTGCTTTACACCATCTACACATATGACTGCACCCCCGCCCACCACAGTAATACCATTGTCAAATTCGTGGATGACACCACGGTGGTGGGGCTCATCTCTGGGGGGGATGAGTACGCCTACAGGGATGAGGTGGAGCAGCTGACAGTGTGGTGTGGAGAGAATAACCTGCTCCTCAACACCTCAAAGACCAAGGAGCTCATAATAGACTACAGGAAGAAGAAAACGGACATTACACCATTAATTATCAGAGGGGACTGTGTGGAGAGGGTGGCGGATTTCCGCTTCCTGGGAATCCACATTGAGGAAGACCTGACATGGAGTGTGAACACCTCTGCGCTGCTGAAAAAGGTCCAGCAGAGACTGCACTTCCTGAGGGTGCTCAGGGAAGAACTACATCACCCAGAGACTGCTGCTGTCCTTTTATCGGTGCTCCATAGCGAGCATCCTAACATACTGTGTATGCGTGTGGTACACCAGCTGCACAGCGGCTAAGAGGAAAGCGCTCCAGAGGGCTATTGACAACGCCCAGAAGATTGTTGGCTGCCCTCTCCTCACCTTGGAGGACTTACACAGTTCCCACTGTCTCAAGAAATCCAAGAACATTATAAAGGACATTTCCCACCCCGGACACTCCCTGTTTGAACTGTTGCCGTCAGGCAGACGGTACAGATCAATGAGGACAAGGACAAACAGACTCAAAAACAGTTTTTATCCCACAGCAATAACTACACTTAATGTAGCCACCAAATGAGCGCAGGTGCGCTACATACCAATGGGATTGTGAAATCGACAGAAGAATGTATGGTTGTGTGTTTATGTTTGTTTTTTTCATGTTATTTATTTTAGTTTATTTTAGATATTTCTCTTTTACGTATCGTTAGCTTTTAGATAATGTGTGAATGGTGCACTGACTGGTTGGCATTTTTAATTTCGTTGTACATGTTTACATGTTATAATGACAATAAAGAATTTCATCATTCATTCTGCAATTGTACAGGGCCCTAGTGAGACCACACCTGGAGTATTGTGTGCAGTTTTGGTCTCCCAATTTGAGGAAGGACATATTATTGAGGGAGTGCAGCGTAGGTTCACCAGGTTAATTCCCGAGATGGCGGGATTGTCATATGTTGATAGAATGGAGCGGCTGAGCTTGTATACTCTGGAATTTAG
>JAXLNO010004612.1:0-118876 GCA_038087875.1 Malacoraja senta | reverse complement strand
TGAATGGCGGTGCTGGCTCGAAGGGCCGAATGGCCTACTCCTGCACCTATTGTCTATTGTCATCCCCTCCCCTCCATGCTCATTGACTGCGAGGCCCCACCGCCACCGAAGCTCGTTCCGCCGCCGAGGCCCATGTTGCCACCGCCATGTCTACAGCTGCCGCCGCCGAGTCTCCCATCGCCACCACTGCTGAAGCTCCTTCGGCCCAGGCGTGCCTCGCCGCCTGGCTTCACCGCAGTCCCCTGGGAGGCTTGTGGGGCGAGTCGAGCCTACTAGAGCGCGTTCCGGTCTTCGGTCGGCGGTGTGGTTGTTCGGCGGGTGGATCGGGCCCGCGCAGCTCCCCGGGACACTCCCGTCGCACGCGTGGCTCCCCGGGACACTTGGTCAAGTTGATTAGAGTAGGTTGTTTGCAGGTAAAGGAGCGTTTGGAAAGTAGAATGCTTTTAAAAGTAAGGTGATAAAAGTTCAAGGCATGCATGTGCCTATTAGAGTGAAGGGCAAAGCAGGGTGGTAGTAAGAAACAATATGGATTTCAGCAAGGCATTTGATACGGTTCCGCATGGTCAACTGTTCTGGAATGTTAGATGGCATGGGATTCAGGGAGAGCTAGCTGACTGGGTAGAGAATTGGCTTCATGCAAGGAAGTGGAGGGTGATGGTGGAAGGTTGTTTAACTTAATTAAATTTATTTGTAATCTGGAATCTTAAACTTGATGCAATAATATGCCTGGATCTATCCGATTTTTATTTCCATGTAGTAACTGAATTATTTACTATGAATATCTAAGTTAACCAAAGTTTATTTTTCTCTTCCATAGCGTGGCCCTCAAATGCCTTTAATCTTTCTTTATGTTGTGGATACTTGCATGGAAGATGAAGATCTGCAGGCCTTGAAAGAATCTATGCAAATGTCCCTGAGCCTTCTGCCACCTACAGCTTTGGTTGGTCCTCATTACATTTGGCAGAATGGTGCAGGTTCATGAGCTTGGTTGTGAGGGTATATCTAAGAGTTATGTCTTCAGAGGTACAAAAGATCTCACAGCAAAGCAGCTTCAGGTAAGCAGTAGGAACTGGAAGTTAGCACATGGAACCATACAGCACCGGAACAGGCCCCTCAGCGCACAATGTCTTTGCCGAACATTATGCCACATTAAACACTTCCCTTCTGCCTGCACATGATCCAAAATTCTCCATTTCCTGCATCTTCATGTGCCTATCTAAAAGTCTCTTAAACGGCACAATTACATCTGCTTCCTCCACCATCTCTTCCAGTGCATTCCAGTCACCTACCATGCTCTCTGGAAACAAAAACAGACTTGTCCTGCGTATCTTTCCCCTTTTCACCTTAAAGTTATGTCCTCCAGTATTTGCCATTTCCACCCTTGGAAAAAGATTCTGACTGTCCTATCTTTTCTCATAATTTTATAAACTTTTTCAGATCTTCCCTTAGCTCACAGTGCTCTGTAGAAAACAATTCTAGCTCGTCCAATCACTCCTTAAAGGTCATATCGTCTAATCCAGGCAGGTTTCTGGTAAACCTCTTCTGCACCTTCTCCAATGCCTCCACAATCTCCCGGGGCAACCAGAACAGCATACAATCCTCCAAATGTGGCCTAACCAAAGTTTTCTACAGCTTCAACATAATTTCCTGACGATTATACTCAATGCCCTGACCAATGAAGGAGAGCGTACCATTTGCCTTAAAAAAATAATTCTGCACTGTCCACAACTTCACCATTTTTTGTGTTGCACACAAACTTACTGACCAACCGTCTACATTTTTGTCCAAATCATTTATATATATATCACAAACAGCCGAGGTCTCAGCACTGATCCCTGTGCAATACACTAATCACAGTCTTTCAGTCAGAATGGCAACCTTCCATCACTACCCTGTCTTCTATGGAAGCCGATTCTGAATCCAAATAACGAAGACACTGTGACTACCATGCATCTTAATCTTCTGGATCCCATGAGGAATTTTGTCAAATGCCTTGCTAAAGTTTGTGTAACTTTATGTTTATGTAACTTAATGTTTATGTAACTTTATGTAACATCAACTGCCCAACTATCATCAATCACCTTCAATAGAAAATTATTGATTAATGATGATGCTGTTGGTTTTAAAAATAATCAAACTCGTAGTTATTCACTTCTGAAATTTGCCAATCTAAGTTATTTTTCTCGATCATCAGAACAACCAACTATGTCCACACTTTATTTTAGCATTGACTTTTATTAATTCAATTTCATTTTGTATATTGTAAATATATTTAAGAAGAAATGTATTTTCTAAATCTTTGAATCCTCTTGAATATATTGTTATTATGGACAGCTATGAACAGTGTTAGAAGCGTGTAAGTTTTTAAAATCAAATGGTTGACAAATTAACTGCTTGACCACCTTGTTCATACCGCTGGGGTGTAAACTACCCAAGCGAAATATGAGGTGCTGTTCCTTAAATTTGGGCTGACAATCTGGCAATGGAGGAGGCCCAAGACAGAAAGGAAACAGACTATTGACCGACATCTACTACAAACCTACTGACTCCCATAGCTATCTTGACTACACTTCTTCCCACCCTTCTTCTTGTAAAGACTCTATCCCCATCTCCCAATTCCTCCGTCTACATCGCATCTGCGCCCAGGACGCGGTTTTTCATACCAGGGCATTGGAGATGTCCTCATATTTCGCTTGGGTAGTTTACAACCCAGCGGTATGAACATTGACTTCTCTACCTTAAGGTAGCCCTTGCTCTCTCTCTTCATCCCCCCCCCCCCCCTTCCCAGTTCTCCCACTAGTCCCACTGTTTCCGCCTACATTCTTTCTTTGTCCTACCCCCTCCCCTGACATCAGTCTGAAGAAGGGTCTCGACCCGAAACGTTGCCAATTCCTTTCCTCCCTAGATGCAGCCTCACCTGCAAAGAACTGCAGATGCTGGTTTAAATCGAAGGTATACACCAAATGCTGGAGTAACTCAGCGGGACAGGCAGGGTCTCTGGAGAGAAGAAATGGGTGATGTTTCAGATGGAGACCCTTATTCAGACTGATGTCAGGGGAGTGAGCGGGACAGAGACAGAACGTAGTCGGAATGTTATTTTGAAGGGGATTGAGGATTTTAGACCTAATGTCCTGATCAATGTGTGTCCTGACATGGACATCACTGAAACAGATTGCCTGGATTTTATCACATTACTCCATTCTAAAGACACGTCCTTTTAATCTGAGGCTGTGCCTTCTAGTCCTAGACTCTCTCACTACTGGAAACATCCTCTCCACATCCACTCCATCTAGGCCTTTCATTATTCGGTAGATTTCAATGAAATCCACCCTCATCCTTCTAAACTCCAGCAAGTATAGACCCAGAGCATCCAACATTCCTCATACGTTAACCCAATAATGGAATTATTCTCGTAAACCACCTCTGGACCCTCCAAAGCCATCACATCCTTTTTAAAGAAATGGTGCCCAAAACGGCTCACAATATTCCAAATGTGGTCTGACCAGCGTCTTTCAAGCCTCAGTATCACATCCTTGCTTTTATATTCTAGCCCTCTCGAAATTAATGTTAACATTGCATTTGCCTACATGTCCTGTGTGAATGCAGATCTTCCATTAAATTATTTTTCACTCCGTCTTATCAAATGGGATCTTTTGTAAACAGGCAAAACTTGTTTAGAAAGTAAGTCCTCAGTTTGTTGTGAATTACCATGTATTAGCAATCAGCATCAACTTCTTTTCATGAAGCAATGAGCTCATGCAGTATAGGAATTCAAATATAAACTGTTTTGCACCAACCAATTTGAAGATCATTAATTCAATGGAATAAGGAACTGCATTTACAGTGTGATTTGATTCCTTAAGCTGCTTTATTATTTTTTAACAGGACATGTTGGGCTTAACCAAGCCATTGGGTACTCAAGCAGGCCGTGGACCTCAGGTTCAGCAGCCTCCTCCATCCAACAGGTAAAATTGCAATTTAATTATGTAAGTCCACAGTGCAACATAGAACAGTAATGCACAGGAACAGGACCTTCGGTCCACAATGTCCATACCAAGGATATTGCCGTTAAATTAATCTCTGCTGACATATGATCTATATCCTTCGATTCCTTTGCATGTGCCTATCCAAAAGCATCTGAAATACCTCTATTGCATCTGCCTCCACCACTACATCTGACAGCTCGTTCCAAGCACTCTCCACTCTCTGTGCAAAAAATATACTTGTCCTATACATCTTCATTAAATTTTTGCCTCTCATTTTAAAGCTATGCTCTCTGGTCTTTGATATTTTCACCCTGGAAAAATATCAAACACCCTGGAAAAAGGTTCTCAGTAACAGGGAAAAAAGTTGAACCATGAGATGGAAAGCTTTTATAGGTTATCTTCCATCTTAATTGAGGCCATTTCCTAATGCAGTATCAAAGTTATTAAACTTTTATAATCACTAATATAATATTAGAGAAAAAATAATTGCATTCAAAGGAATGTATTTTAAAAGAGGGCAAAATATATTTGGGAATTATTTTGATTTAACAGCAATGTAAGAATGTGGCAGTTCCATAATTTGCATGATCAATATAACTTGTCTTTTTTTGGAGTGTGAGTGAAAATCAAATTTTAAACACAAAGTGAAATACTTTAACAATAATATTGTATATAATTCAGAAAACTGCACTTGTAGTTCTGCTATAACAGAACACAATTTCCATAATACAATTTAGATATAGCACGAGTAATGAATTGGGGAACACTTATTTGCATTACATAGGCTAAATTAGTTATGTAATTTCAATCGGGGACTAGAGAACCACTTAAAAGTTACTTTTGAAATTGACAAGCAGAAAGAAAAATGGACTTGAATTTAAACAGTGTAAGGGGAAAATACCTGTTTCCATGTAACCTTCACAAATAATCAGACACTATTATTATCTCTTATGAACATAGCTACTACTTTTACTGCAGTTGGCCAATGAAATTGACAATCAATGGTTTGTATTGATATATGTGCAACCATACTCTGTTAAAAACAAAGTGAGATACAGCCTATAGTATTTTTTGCTTGAGCTAAAAAAGAAAGTTTATCACTATTGAATAGACCTTTAATTTTGAAAACCTTGTGGAAAAAATAACTTATCTATTGTGCACTCTCTAGCATGCAAAAGACACATTTACCAATTACAATTGGACCCGGCTGCCCTGCAGTGTGCTGATTCATTATAATGTTCTTGGTCATGGAGTCTGAACACTCATAAATACTTATCTGTTTTCCACCTGGCCACACATACACACCTATGCAGACAGACAGATATATAATGTGTGTGTGTGTGTATAAATAAATAATTATATATACACAAAAGTCGTATGTGTGTGTGTTATATTTGTATCTTCCTCAAAACCCTCTGCCATAGTGCTGACATTTTTATATATTCCGACACATTTCTCCCCTCCACGCCGTACTCAGGTTCACTTAACATTTCATGCTATATTTCAAAAGTTATTCATGATTAAAGTTTAAAAAAAAGCCCAAACCACCTTCTCACAGACAGCTTCCAGCCTTCTCACAGTGATGATGCCACAATGCCTCTCACAGTGCACCAATCACAATGGGCTCTCAAGCTGGCTGTCGACTGCCACAATGACATCACAATGGGACGTTGCCAACGGTAACGAGGTTGCTGCCCCTCTACGAATATCTGAGGGGGCTGCTCCTCACGTTCTGGTTGCATTTTGGTCCCACACCGTACTCGGCTTCACAAGATTTCATGCTATATTTTAAAAGTTATTCATGATTAAAGGTTTTTTTTAAAAGCCACATTTGAAAAAAATTAACTGCTTTTCAGTGGCAGGCTCTTGCAGCACCTTCCAGTGATGATGTCACAATGCCATCTCACAGACGTCCAATCACAATGGATCTCATTCACAAATGACATTACAATGGGACATTGCCAATGGTAACGAGGTTGCTGCCACTGTACTAATATCTGAAGGGGCTACTCCTCAGGTTCTGATTCCCCTCCACGCCATAATCAGGTTCACTTCAGATTTCATGCTACATTTCAATCTTCATAATTAAAGTTTAAAAAAAGCCAAAACTGCCTTCTCACAGACAGCACTTGTTCTAGGAGCTTCCCGTGATGATGTCACAATGCCACTCACACGGCACCAATCACAATGGGCTCTCAAGCTGCCAACTGCCATAATGACATCACAATGGGACGTTGCCAACGGTAATGAGGTTGCTGCCCCACGATCCTGGTGATTGGCCACAAGGCAGGGAGTGGGGAGGGCAGATTGAGAGGGGGGTGGAACTCTCATCGGCCACCCCCCCAAACCCACCCTCACCCCCACACCCCGCACCAGCTCCCCCCCCCGGGGTGAACGCTGACGCCGACCCCACCCCCCCCCGCGTTGGGGGACGGAGCCTAACGGGTCCCACTTGGTCTAGTCTATATACCTATAAAAGTCTCATCTTGTGTGTTGTATGTATGTGTGGGTGTTTTTGTATGTTCCTCAAAACGCTATGCCTAGCGCTTACATTTTAACATATTCTGACACATTTTTCCTCTCCACGTCTTAATCAGGTTCACTATATATCCTATAATTCACGTTATTCACGATTAAAATTTTTAAAATGCCAACTTTAACAAGATTTTTACTGTTAAAATCCTTCCCCACAGCTTCCAACACATTTCAATACAAAGTTGCAAGACAGGAACACTCTGAACTTTTCACCTCAATGGGATATTTCATCAGGAGGGGGAGGGCCAATTGGTATTGCAATTGGAACTGTTGCGGCAGGCAGGGGACTTGCAATTGGAATTTTTTTAAAGTCCACTACTGAGAGAGGCAGGGGAGTGCTGGCTTCTTACATTTGGGAACGGGTTCAGTTGCGTTGGGGGAACGGGTGAGTGGTGGAATATTGCGTTGGGGGACCACACTGTTGGGGGAGCAGACACAATGGATCTGCACTTGGTCTGGTGTATATATATATATATATATATATATATATATATATACACACACGAACGCACAAATACACATATCTTAATTCCTAATGTTTAAATATTTATGCTTATCATTCCTTCAATTTAATGCTGAGCTATTCATGATCTATTTGAGAAGCTGAATCTACCGTAGTTTTTGAGCAGTGTAATAGTTCTCAAATGTCTCATATACTCTATTTCCAAACATTTAATTTCACAGATTTTTGCAACCGGTACAAAAAATTGACATGAACTTGACTGATCTTTTGGGAGAACTGCAACGTGATCCTTGGCCTGTACCCCAGGGAAAAAGACCATTGAGATCAACTGGGGTTGCTCTGTCCATTGCTGTTGGTCTATTAGAGGTACGGCACCCTCCACATAAAATAAATTCTACTTTGTAAGCTGGCATGACAACAACTACAAAACTGTAACACCAGCATTAACTGTTTAACCCAGAGCATAGAACAGTACAGTGTGTAGGAAGCAACTGCAGATGCTGCTTATACTGAAGATCGACACAAGATGACTAGGGTTGGGGAGGGATGTTGAGAGAGGGAATGCAGGGGTTACTTGAAATTAGAGAAATCAATTTCATACCACTGGGTTGTAAGTTGCCCAAACGAAATATGAGGGGCTGTTCCTCTAATTTGCGTTTGGTCTCACTCCGACAGCGATGGAGGCCTAGCACAGAGAGGTCAGACTGGGAATGGGAAGGAAAGTTGAAGTGTTTGGCAACCAGGAGATCGCGTAGGCCAAGGAGGACTGAGCGAAGCTGTTCAGCGAAACGATCGCCCTGGTCTCTGCTTGGTCTTGCCGATATATTTGAGTCCACATCTAGAACAGTGGATACAGTAGATGAGATTGGAGGAGGTGCAAGTGAAACTCTGCTTTAAGTAGAGGAGTAAAGAGGTCCTTATGCAATGATTTGAGTATAGGAGTAAAGAGGTTCTGCAGTTGTACAGGGCCCTGGTGAGACCACATCTGGAGTAATGTGTGCAGTTTTGGTCTCCTAATTTGAGGAAGGACATCCTTGCTATTGAGGCAGTGCAGCGTAGGTTCACGAGGTTAATCCCCGGGATGGCAGGACTGTCATATGAGGAAAGATTGGAAAGACTGGGCTTGTATTCACTGGAATTTAGAAGGATGAGAGGGATTCTTATAGAAACGTATAAAATTATAAAAGGACTGGACAAGCTAGATGCAGGAAAAATGTTCCCAATGTTGGGGGAGTCCAGAACCAGGGACCACAGTCTAAAATAAAAGGGAGGCCATTTAAAACTGAGATGAGAAAAAAACATTTTCACCTAGAGAGTCGTGAATTTGTGGAATTCTCTGCCACAGAAGGCACTAGAGGCCAATTCACTGGATGAATTTAATAGAGAGTTAGATAGAGCTCTAGGGGCTAGCGCAATCAAGGGATATGGGGAGAAGGCAGGCACGGGTTACTGATTGTGGATGATTAGCCATGTTCACAATAAATGGAGGTACAGGCTCGAAGGGCCAAATGGCCTCCTCCTGCACCTTTTTTCTATGTTTCTGCCTCATCTGAAAGGACTGGATACAGTAGATGAAATTGGAGGAGTGAACCTCTGCTTCACCTGAAAAGGCTTTCTGGGTCCCTGGATGGATTAGATGGGGGAGGAATAGGGGCAGCTGTTGCATCTCCTGCGGTTGCAGGGAAAGTACCTGGGGAGGCAGTGGTTTGGGTGGGAAAGGATGAGTTAACCAGGGAGTTGCGCATGTAATGGTCTTGCAGGAATGGGCCCTTTGGCACATAATGCCAATGCTAAACATGATGCTAGATTAAACAATGCTCTGCTACCTGCACGGAAACCATGTCCCTCCATTCCCTGCGTAAACGTACCTATCTGAAGGCCTCTTAAATGCTCCTATTGTAGCTGCCTCCACCACCACCACTGGCAGTGCATTCTAGGCTCCCCAACAGTGTGTGTGTGTGTATCTGCATGCTACCTTTAAACTTTGGACTTCCGGTGGCGTCATGTTAGACTAACAGACGTGCACCCAGCTCCTCTCTCGAAAAACTTCACGATTTATCGTGTAAAACGGGTCCGAAAATCGGGATTGTTTTTAAAAACCTTACCAGAGCTTCTGGTTACCGCGCTGATGACGTCATCGTTAAACGCGATGTTTTAAACGGTGGTTTGAAGCCCTTTAAATGAGTAAATTGAGTCCAGCTGTGAGCCCTCAGAGAGCTGTGAATAAGCTGTCGAAAAAGTTTGAGGCAGAAGTTACCTCTGAAGTCTCTGAAGTGGCTGCAGAAATGGATACAAGATCTAAGAAAGACTTTGATGACTTGAAGAAATCAATGAAAAATTTGAAAGATGAGATCTCGGATAATAGGGTGGAAGATAAGAAGGAAATGAAGGAAAACTCGGCAAAATTGATGGAAGGAATGGAGAAGATGATGAAGGATTTAATTGCTGGTAACCAGAAGAATATGACGGATTTACTGGACATTATGAATAAACGAATTGATGAGGTGAAAGATGGACTATCAGAGAAAATGGATAAGATGGATGTAATTACTACGGATAAGTTCACGGCTGTACTTGAAACAGTAGCTGCAAGTATGCACACAATTACGGAATTGGAGAAAAATACGGCTCGACTGGTTGAAGACATGGCGAAATTGAGGCAAGAACATGAGCAAATGAGGCGAGAAAACGAACAAGCATCACTACAAATGGGGACTCAACTAGAGAAAGTCTCATTCAAATGCCTGGACCTGGAAGCTCGCTCTAGACGCCAGAATTTGAGAATTCTTGGTGTTTCAGAGGGGGCAGAAGGGGAACAGGTACGTGAATTTGCCATGGGCTTGTTGAAACAACTGTTGAATCTTTCCAAGGAACCGAAAATCGAAGTGGCTCATCGTGTCCCAAGATTTGGAAAAAGATCTGATGCGGGAAAAGCTTATCCACGACATATTATAGTGAAATTTCGAGATACTGCAGAACTGGAATGCGTTATGAGTAAAATCAAATATGGTGTACAATTGCGGCTGGACAAGGACACTATTAAGATATTCAGGGACTACCCACATGAAATTGTGCAAAAAAGAAACAAATTTGATAAGGTTAAAGATCTTTTAAGAGGGAGAGAAGGGGTCAGATTTGGGGTTTTTTATCCCGCGAAAATGCGTATTTCCTTTAATGGTCTTGAAAAATCATTTGTTAAGCCTGAAGACGCTTTCAAATATGCCCAAACGATTGTTGAAAAACAGAAATAAAAAGGGAGCTTTGGCAGATCCGAATAATTCTCAGCTATGTTTTGTCTGGGGATAGTTACACTGTTATCTCTGGAATGTTGAATCAAGGACATTTTCTGTTCAAAAAGTGTAAACAGCTTTACAGCTGGAATATGAATTAGAAAATAATTGCTTATTGATTAAAATGTTATAACCAATTGTAAGAACTTACCCTATTAACAACTTTAAAAGTTATGCAGGTTAGATTAGAATACTAACAAAAAAAAAACTAAAAAAAATAATGAACTAACATACTAATATGAATTTTTAATAAATTGTAACCTTGTCTATAAGTGGGAGGAGGGGATGAGAAACGAGCTCCTGGCTTATGTCCAGGAGCACGTCTCGTTAACCCCTTCAACCAACAGTTGATTCTTATTGAAATCAAAAATATTGGTTTAATAATTAAACTCTGATATATATATATGTTATAAGGAAATATCAGGGTAAAATTGTATTATATATCTGAATGTGAGGCCTCGTTTTAATATTTTAATATGTTATGATTAACTAAGAGAACGGAGCTAGTTGAGTAACAACGCAATGGAAGTCAAAATAAGGTTTTTTCCCACCTACAGGTGGGTCACTCGCTACAGTGCCGACTAGACACTGTAGCCTCACTTTTTTAGTTTTTTTTTTATCACATAAAATCACTTGTTTGTGTTTTGTGTTTAATGATAAGAGTAATATGGACAAACCAACAAAAATTAATAATTCAAAAACTCCCCCAATACCTAAAGACCTGGGACATGGACGCACCACAAGACTCAAAGGTACTATAATTATTCAAAATGCATGACACCACACAAAAGAACCTAGGAGGAATCTTATTTTGTAGTTGGAATATAAGAGGTATTAACGAACCTATCAAAAGGGGTAAGATATTAGCTCAGCTAAAAATGTATAATTCTGACATTACCTTCCTACAAGAAACACACCTAAAACCTCAGGACCAAGTTAGGCTGAGGGCGAAATGGATAGGTCAAACATACCACTCTTCATTTACTTCAAAATCTAGAGGCACGTCAATTATCATAAGAAAAGGTATACCATTTAAAGCAAAGAATATTATAACAGATATAGAAGGGAGATACCTAATAGTTAATGGAGAAATCCATGACACTCCACTTACTTTGGTAAATATATATGCCCCTAACTTTGATAACCCCCACTTTTTCAATAAAATCTTCAATATAATTGCAGAGTCAAACTATCAAAATGTTATAATAGGCGGAGACTTTAACTGTGTTTTAGATCCGTACTTAGATAAATCAAGTCAAAAACAGAGAGGGAATATGAAATCGAAAACTGGGGAACTCCTCAATACCTACATAAATAACACTAATATAGCAGATGTTTGGAGAATTGTGAATCCAACTGGCAGGGAATATTCGTTTTACTCAATGGTACATAAGACATACTCACGTATAGACTACTTTCTGCTGGATACAAAATTAATCCCCCAAACATCTAATGCAATATACCATACAAATTCAATTTCAGACCATTCTCCACTAACTTTCTTTTTAAAACTGGAAGGATTGTCTAAGAATAATTCATTCTGGAGATTTAACTCTCAAATTTTAAATGATCCACAAGCGAGTATATATTTAAAAGAACAAATGGAGGTCTTTTTTCAAACAAATGATACTTCAGATATATCGCCTACTTTACTTTCGGAATCTTTTAAAGCATACATTAGGGGTATTATAATTTCATATCAAGCTTTTCAAAATAAAAAGAATAAGAATGAACAAAGACAGTTAGAAGAACTTATTAGACAAATGGATATAGATAATGCTAAAGATCCATCAATAGATAAACATAATAAAATAATAATTTTAAAATTTAAATTAAATAAATTATTATCTGCCAAACTTATAAGACTTTTTCAAATTACAAAACAAGAGCACTTTGAATTTGGGGATAAACCGCATTAACTTTTGGCTCGCCAGCTAAAAAAACGAGAAAAGGAACATACTATACCAAAGATCAAATCAGATAAAGGGGAATTATTAACAACACCGAAGGATATTAATAAAAGATTTGCGCAATTTTACGAGAATTTGTATACATCTAAAACGATAATTGATTCCAATAATATCACAAAGTTCTTGGATACCTGTAATCTTCCAAAGTTAGAGCTGAAGGAACAAGAGGAACTGGGTGCACAAATCTCAATTAAGGAATTAGAAGATACAATAAACTCACTAAAAAATGGAAAAACACCAGGCCCTGATGGATTTACTAATGAATTTTATAAAAGCTTTTATGATAAAATAATACCAAGATTACAAAAAATGTACCAATACGCTTTTAAAAAACGAATACTACCTGATACATTAGCGGAATCAACGATTATATTAATACCTAAGAAAAATAAAGATTTAGAAGAACCTGGCTCATATAGAGCTATAGCATTGTTAAACACAGATCAAAAAATATTAGCGAAAACATTAGCTAGAAGATTAAGTAAATACATTAGTAAATTAATAAACCCAGATCAGACAGGGTTTATCCCTAAGAGATACTCTTCTAATAATATGAGACGTCTACTCAACATAATGCACTCACACAAATCTGAAGATCAAGAATTATCAATTATTTCGCTGGATGCTGAAAAAGCATTTGATCAAGTAGAATGGAATTATATGGATAAAGTATTACAAAAATTTCAACTGGGAGAGAATTTTACTTTATGGATTAAGTTACTATATAACAAACCTACAGCTAGAATACTTACTAATAACATATTATCCTCGAAATTTCAACTATCAAGGGGAAATAGACAAGGATGCTCATTATCACCACAGCTGTTTGCTCTCATTATTGAACCGCTAGCAGAAAAAATTAGAATACACCCTGATATTCATGGATATAATACTAAAGACTCATATAATAAAATATCTTTATACGCGGATGATATATTATTGTATATTACAAAACCTCAAATCACTATACCAAATATATTAAATTTAATTGAAGACTTCGGATCTTTTTCTGGATATAGAATAAATTGGAATAAAAGTGAAATTATGTCAATAAAACCGAAAGATTCAACACATCTTTTAAAATTCCCTTTTAAAATAGCTACAGAAAAATTTAAATATTTGGGAATCGAAATTACCAGAACATATCAAGGTATGTTCAGGGCAAATTTTGACCCCTTACTTAATAAACTGAATACATTAATTAAATTCTGGAAAACGCTCCCGATGTCTTTAATAGGCCGAATAAACGCAATAAAAATGATCTTTTTACCACAAATTTTATACCTATTTCAATCAATTCCTATATACTTACCTAAGAAGTTTTTTAAAAAACTCGACTCAGATATCACTAATTTTATATGGGACTATAAATCACATAGAATACAAAAAACCCATCTGAATAAATCTAAAGTATTGGGGGGTCTAGCACTACCTAATTTTATGTATTATTATTGGTCAGTAAATATTAAAAACATGATTCAACTGATGGATAACTCCGCCCAGCAAGTAGACTGGATTGTAATGGAGAAAGAGGATTGCTCCTCTAGAAACATTGGAGCGATCCTCCTCTCTCCAATGAAATTGAATAACATAAACTATAATAAGAACCCAATTATTCATAGTACAATCCGTATTTGGAAACAAATAAAACAAAATTTAAAATTAAGAAACTTATCACTTTTATTACCTATAGTTAATAACCCTTCGTTTAGTCCTTCTATTATAGATAAAGCTTATACACAATGGGATAGACTAGGAATTAAAACGCTTGGTGACTTGTATGAAACTGGAAAATTACTTTCATTTCAACAATTACAAATAAAATATAAACTCGGAAATAATCAATATTTTAAATACTTTCAAATATGCGACTATTTGAAAAAATATACAAAACATCATCATAATAACCCAGCAGATGTACTGGACGAGGCAATGCAGATAAAAGCGGAATCAGCAAACTTAATATCATATTTGTACAATATTATCTTAAATGCACAAATACCATCTACGGAGGGTATCAGAAGAGACTGGGAACAAGAGTTAGCTATTAAAATTTCAAAGGAAAGTTGGAATGAATACTTATTAAAAGTGCATAAATGCTCGATTAATGTAAGACACACTTTAATACAATTTAAAATTTTACATAGATTATATTATTCGAAAACTAAAATTCATAAAATTTTCCCAAACGTATCATCTATTTGTGATAAATGTCAATCCCAAGAAGCAACTATAGCGCACTCATTTGTCTTCTGTACAAAAATTCAAAAATTTTGGAATGAAATTTTTGAAATCTTTACAAAGTTATTTAAAACAAGACTGATACCCAAAGCAGAATGGATTATCTTCGGAATAACGGAAGATGATCCAGAACTAAATGTGTTTCAAAAGAAATTAATGGACTATGGGTTAATAACTGGAAAAAAGCTAATTCTAAAATTTTGGAAGAAGGCTCCAATACCAACTATAAATATGTGGATTTCAAATATGTTTGAAACATTACACCTTGAAGAGATAAGACTCCTCCTAGCAGGTAAACCAGATCACTTCCACCTGACGTGGTCTGCATTTATAGAATTATTACAAACATAGGGTGCAAAAGTACTTTAA
This sequence comes from Malacoraja senta, assembly GCA_038087875.1. Taxonomy (NCBI): domain Eukaryota; kingdom Metazoa; phylum Chordata; class Chondrichthyes; order Rajiformes; family Rajidae; genus Malacoraja; species Malacoraja senta. The sequence goes on along the minus strand of JAXLNO010004612.1, from coordinate 104,022 downwards.
AAAAATAAAAAATTGAGGTCGGGTAAGGGGAGATGATAGTTGAAGAGTTGGTATGTCCTATTTACGTGATGCTCAAAAAAAAACACATTTGTTTCTCTTTTTTTCTCTTTCTCTTTTCTTTTCTTAGGGCCTATTTCTTAACTCTTTTTCTTTTTGTTTTCAATTTCGCTCTTATAGGGTCTTCGTCCTTTTTTGTTGTTACATTTTCTACACTTTTCTACACTTGCACTTTTTCCTTCACTTTCTTCTCTCTTTCAATCTTTTCTTTTTCTAGTGTAAAAAAATAAATAAAGGGAGTACATTAATTGTAAGAAGATATAAATGACGAGTATTAATGTATGTGGTTGTAATGTAATGTACTAATAAATAAAAATAAAAAAAAATTAAAAAAAAATTTTAAAAAAAAAACCTTTAAACTTTGCCCCTCTCCACTTTTGTCTTTGTCTTCGTCTTCTGTTCTTTCACATTCCACCATGCCATAAAGTTTTTACACTTCTACTATGTTGCTACTCAATCACGTTTCAAACAAAACTTTATCATTTTCTCCAATCTCTCCTCATAGCAAATGCCCTCCAATCCAGGCAGCCATCTGCTGAATCTCTTCTGCTTGCTCTCCAGAACATCCACATTGTTCATGTAATGGGGCAATCAAACTGCACACTCTACTCCAAATATGGCCTAACCAAAGACCTATAAAGCTGCAACATCACTTCCTGTCTCTTCACTTTCTGTCACTTATTTGTACAAGACATTGGTGATGCCACATTAAGAGTATTGTGTTCATTTTTGATCACCCTGTTACAGGAAAGATGTCGTTAAGTTGGAAATGGTGCAGTGAAGATTTAAGAGGATGTTGCTAGGATTCGAGGGCCTGAGCTACAGTGAGAGTGCATTTTCTAAAAGGGGGAGTGAATCCAGAAATCAGAGGTTCAAAGGAACTTGGGAGTGCTGGTGCAGGATTCCCAAAAAGATAATCTGCAAGTTTAATCGGTAGTAAAGAAAGGAAACTCAATGCTAGCAATTATTTCAAGAGGGCTTGTAAACAAAAACAGGGAAGTAATGTTGAGGCTCTATAAGGCGCAGGTAAGGCCGCATTTAGAATATTGTGAGCAATTTTGGGCACCTTATCTGAGGAACGATGTGTTGGCTCTGGAGAAGGTCCAGTGGAGCTTTACAGGAATAATCCCAGGAATTAGTCGGTTAACCTATGATGAGCGTTTGTTGGCACTGGGCCTGTACTCGCTGGAGTTTAGAAGAATGAGGGGGGTCCTTATTGAAACATTCAGAATAGTGAGAAGCTTGCATAGAATGGATGTGGAGAGAATGTTTCCACTAGTGGGAGAGTCTAAGACTAGAGGTCATAGCCTTAGAATTAAAGGACATTCTTTTAGTAAGGAATATGAGGATAAATTTATTTAGTCAGAGGGTGGTGAATCTGTGGAATTCTTTGCCACAGAATGCTGTGGAGGCCAAGTCAATGCATATTTTTAAGGCAGAGATAGATTCTTGATTAGTACAGGTATCAGGGGTTATGGGGAAAAGGCAGGAGAATGGGATTAAGAGGGAGAGATAGATCAACCATGATTGAATAGCGAAGTATACTTGATAGACCGAATGGCCTAATTCTACTCCCATGCCTTATAACCTATGAGAGGTTAAACGAGTTAGGACTTTATTCCTTGTAGCTCAGGAGGAGGGGTGATCTTATGGAGGTGTATAAGTCATGAAAAGAATAGATAGAGTAAATGCAGAATCTTTTACCCAGAGAAGGAGAATTGAGAACCAGAGGACATACTTTTAGGGTGACAGGGAAAGATTTAATAGGAACCTGAGGGGCATCTTTTTTACACAATGGGTGGAACGAGCTGCCAGAAGAGGTAGTTGAGGCAGGTACAAATGCAACGTTTAAAAAAACATTTGTAGAGGTACGTGGGTAAGATAGGTTTAGAAGGATATGGGACAAATGCAAGCAGGTGGGACTAGTGTAGATGGGGCATATTGATCGGCACAGGCAAGTTGGGCCGAAGGGCCTTTTTCCATGCTGTATGACTCAATGACCACAGAATACTTTAGTGCGTGTTAAACAATAGTGGTTCAGAGTAATTACTTATTGCTACATTTCCTTTGACGTTCATTTGATTTTGTTTTTCTTTTAAACCAGTGCACTTTCCCCAACACTGGAGGTCGTGTGATGTTATTCATTGGGGGACCAGCCACACAAGGACCTGGAATGGTTGTTGGTGATGAACTAAAGACACCCATTAGATCTTGGCATGACATTGAGAAAGACAACATTAAATATATGAAGAAAGCTATGAAGGTAAATGATGGACACTTCTTCCTCAGTATGAACATGCTCTCTTGGGTAGTCCTAGCCCACGGAGTCTGCTCAAAGGCCTACAAACTGGAATGTTAACTGTTATGTAGTTTTTTTTCAAGTTTGTCTCTGATGTGGTCACGGTCAATCTGTGACCTTACTTCATGTAACCAGCTATAAATAGAAATTAGGAACAGGAGTGGCCACTTAGCCCTTCAGCAAAATAACGGCTGATCTGTCACTGGCATGTGACATTTGATCTCATTCGCTTCACAAGTATTAGCCAATCGCAAGCACAAAATTAATGAATTAACTAGCATCATCTGCCATTTCCAGAAAAAGTCCCAACTCATTCCATACTTCTGATGTTGAAGTGGTTTTAAACTTCAGTCCTTAAAAAAAAATTATTTCTAATACTGCATTCAACTATCATTCGAAATGCATCATATTTTGCTGCAGAATTTGTTTTCCTTTTAAGTTTTGATTAGATCATTCCTTGATATCTAAATTTCAGGAAAAACAACCCTTGTTTGTGTAATTTCACCTTGTAATTTAACCTTGTCCAGAAATAATTCTGGAATATCTAGGTTACTTTCCTCTCCCATAACCTTCCTAGGGATTAAGGCCCAGAACTCCTCTGATTGCATCAGATATGCTGAACCAAATGTATTGCTGTAACAGATTTCTAATATTTTGTATTTTTGTCCTGTGTACATTATAATGGTATATGGACACACTGATCTGTTTTGTAATCATGCCTACTATGTTCTGTTGTGCTGAAGCAAAGCAAGAATTTCATTGTCCTATCAGGGACACATGACAATAAACTCTCTTGAATCTTGAATATTATTCAGAATTCCACTAACTATTTGACTCTATAAGACATTGGAGCAGAATTAGACCATTCAGCCCATCGATTCTGCTCCGTCATGAGATCATGGCTGATCTATTTTTACCTCTCAACCCCTTTCTTCTCTCTTAACCTTTGACGCCATTAATAATCAAGGACCTATCAATCTCCATATTGAAAGTACTCTTGCACTAGGTTGCAGATGCTGGAAATGAGCAAAACACAAAATGCAAGAGGAATTCAGCAGGTCAGGCAGCACCTGCAGAGGGAATGGACAGGTGACATTTTGGGTTGGGTCCCTTTGGTCTGAAGAAGAATCCTGACCCAAACTCTAGATCTAGGAAAATATCATAATCAGCTAATCTTTGAATAACTGTATATAATTTAATGTAGCCACCTGTACTAATTGCATCTGACTGAGGAGGAGAGCTTCTTCAGTACCTATCCATGTTCTGCCTGACCCGCTGAGTTACTCCAACACTTTGTCTTTTTTTGTAAACCAGCATCTGTAGTTCCTTGTTTCTAGAATGCACTAATTGCAATCCTTTTTATTTGTGTCATTAACAAACTTAGTATATAGCTTTCTCTCTTATCATTGACATTAATAAATGCAGTGTTAATAGTTGAGCCTCCAAAGCAACCTATGGGTTACTTCCTGGTAACTATCCCTTATTTTCCAAACTTGACTTTTCTGGTCACTCTGCTAGTTTCCTAACCAGCTCAACACTTTACCTTCAATTTAAGAACAATTTTAGCTAACAATCAGTTTTGAGAGTCTTCTCACATTTGTTCTGAATAACAATGCTCAGGTCCACTATTTTAGTTGACCCTTCAAAAATTCAGTCATGTTTGCAAGTCACATTTTACCTTTACAAATCGTCATTGGTTTATTAGTTAAACATTGAGGCTTTTGATCATCCTGACATTAATCATAGGCTGTGTTAATTTCTGAATCGAGGGAATTTTCAAAGATTATATATGGTAGTCTGGAGTATTCTTACTAATGTCTTGTCCTTTGGAGAATTGTTACTCTCCCATTATTTTCTTTCGTTTTTTTGTTTTGCTGTTTCAAATGTTGGTGAATCGCAATCTCTAATTTAATTTCAGATTCAGATTCAACTTTATTGTCATTGTGCTTTCCATGGGATATTCGGAATACTTTCACCATGATTGATAGTGAAACATAGCAATTTTACAATGCCAGCATTTTCTTTACTATCATGATGTGAATAGTGGATAGAATTTAGTAGGTGATGTTTTTGTGAGATTTATATTTCAAAAAATTATTTTCTGGGCAGAATTTATGTTTTAAGTCTTTGAATCTCTTTTTTCCCCATTAATTGCCATGCTACCACCACCTTCCAAGGGCTTCATTTTGGATAGACTACAACGTTATCTTCAACATTTCTCCCTAGTCTACAATCCACTGCATTTTCATTACTTAATGAGTCATCGGGTGGCGCCGCGCGCGGCAGCCTCGCCAGCAGTCTGTCCGTCCTTTCACCCTATTTGTTATTTTTAGTCTGTCTAAAAGTATGTTTTTGGAGGTTTCTTCATCTTTTTTATGTGGTGGAGGTGGGGAGGGGAAGGGAGAAACGGTTTCCCAGTCACTACCTGGTCGAGTCGCATCTTCACCCCCCTGGATTGGCGCGGCCTTCCTGCCGGTGACCGACCAGAGCTTCAGCAGCGGCGCAGCACTGAGTTACCATCGCGGAGCGGGCGATGCCTTATCGGGGATCGCCGTGTGGCGCTCCGGAGTGTTGGGCCAGCTGACTTGAACATCATGGAGCTGTGGTTTGCGGAGCTTCTGGCCGCGGGCGGCGCTGACTTTAACATCGCGGAGTCCTGGGATCCTTTGCCGAGGGTCGCCAGTGTTGGAGCTCCGTCCAGCTCGGCCTGTGGACTTCGGGAGCCGCGTTCTCCGGTAGGAAGCGGCAGATTCGGAAACTCCAAGCCGCTGAGAGTGTTCTTCCGTTCCGATGCCGGAGTTCCATCATCCCGGCGAGAGGGCCTGAAACATCGGGCCGTCCGTAGCGGCGACTGCGGAGGGCTCAAAGGCCCCGACCACGGATGAACAATGAGGAAGATGACTAAACTTTATTGCCTTCCCTCGCAGTTGATTCCGCTGTGGGGGGATGTTTATGTTAAACTCTATCGTGTATTGTGTTCTTTTTATTCATATGGCTGTATGATAACTCAAATCTCACTGTACCAATTGGTGCATGTGACAATAAATGTAACTTGAACTTAACTAGACTAAGTGCAGACCAGTTGGGTCTGCTCCCCCAACGCAATATTCCACCACTCACCCGTTACCCCAACGCAACACGTTCCCCAATGCAATATTCCACCACTCACCCATAGCCCTCCTCCATTCATCCCAAATGTCTCAATCACGAGATTCTAATGGGTGTGATATGTTTAAACATGTTTAATCTTCATAATGTAATCCCAATGATCATACTCCATTGTAGAAATAGTAACATTAGTTGTATCTAGTGTACACATTTTTAATTACTTTGCATTAAATAATATAAAAATGATGTTCTCTATTTGCTTAATGTTTCCAGAGCAGTTGAGACATTGCTGGTTAATGGATTAATTTTGTATCGTGTTTGATATGTGTTCGAGATTTTGAGTTGGTTTAATATTTGTTGGTGTTTGAACCTTCATTCTTAAAATAGCACTATGAAGCATTATCGAATCGAGCAGCAGCAAATGGCCACGTTATTGATATCTATGCCTGTGCTTTAGATCAGACTGGGCTCAATGAAATGAAGTGCTGCCCAAATCACACAGGGTAAGTAAAAGCTACATGGCATGTGTGAATCACAATATTGTTCCTGCGGCTCTAGATTAAAAGTATAACAAAAAACCCCAGAAAATTGTTAAATTGCATATATAGTGAATAAGTTCTATTATTCTTTTCTAAAATGAGTTGGAAAGGCTAGTCAAAATAAACTTTTGTTGCATTATAAATGAATGAATAATGTATTTCTTGCCTTATGCTACTTAGTTTCAGTTTTCATTATGTAGGAAATTTATGACAAATGCTGGAATAACTCAGCGGGACATACAGCATCTCAGGAGAGAAGGAATGGATGATGTTTCGGGTCGAGACCCTTCTTCAGTCTGAAACATCATCCATTCCTTCTCTCCAGCGATGCTGCCTGTCCTGCTGAGTTACTCCAGCATTTTGTGTCTATCTTCGGTTTAAACCAGCATCTGCAGTTCCTTCCGACAAATTTATGACAGGATTTGGAGACTGCTTTTTAACAGTATTGCTTTGCTTTCACCCTTAAACTGTAAAATGTACAGTTTGACTGAGGGTCTATATTTTACATCAAATATATATATTTAAGCAACATGTACTTTATCACTATGTGAATCATTGAGACCATGGTGCATCCAGTGTCAAAAACAAAATACAATTTTTTCAATTACTATTTAGTAGCAGAGTAATATTTGATTGAAGAAATCATATTAAATTAATAATCATTATTACCATCTGACTAATATTGGAGATAAATTTTGTGTGAAGTATTAAAAGTTCTTCACTGTGCCAAAACATTTTAAAGTATAGTAAATATTTATCCTTCTATAATAACCTGAATCAATTTCCCTTCATTGTACTAACTTAAGCCTATGAAATATATCCATTCAAACATACAGTCTGAAATAGCAGGTTGATTCGTGGAACAAATTTGGGATTAACATTTGAACTTTAATCTCCTGAAAGTGTTGGAAATTGTAACCATTTTTCAGATTCACAATCTTTTTAAAGACCTTTGTGTAATTTCTCCAATTTCATTTTTCTTATTGTTTGTTGTAATTTTTCTCCTTTATCTTTCCTTAAGTGGTTACATGGTGATGGGGGACTCGTTCAACACATCTCTATTTAAACAAACCTTTCAACGAGTGTTTACGAAGGATATTCAGGGGCAATTTAAAATGGCTTTTGGAGGCACACTGGAAATTAAGGTATGTGAACATTTCTCATCACAATCCATTTTATTACAATAGTCCGATTAGAGACTACATTCTGGAATTTTCTAGCTTGTAGAAAGTGACAAGTATCAGAACTTTTCATATGATCATATGGCCCAAGTTGGAACTTGAAGTGAACATCATTTTCAGTTTTGTTATTTTTGGTGTTGACTCTTTGAAAATGTAGTATTATCTGTCACTTTGGAAGTCCTTAATTAAGACTTAATTTTAGGTTGGATTCTAAACAACGGTGTTTTAAATGGACATCCATGGCTTTGTTTTGAGTACAAAGGAATTAACATTAGGAAATAAAATAGACATAATTTCCCAACTTTTTTTCGACAAGCAAGGATGCCCGAAAAATGGTTTTAGCATCATGATTCATGTCAAGAGTAGGTATCATCAAATAACTGAGAATTTAAAATGTATGTGGAATAACTCAAAAATTACCTAATGCATTTGTTTCTCGTATTGTTAAATTGCATTAGTCTTGTTGCAGATTTTTAATGAATGGAGTTGTAAAATTGGTCCAACATTTTTCTGAATATGCACAATGTTGACATGCTTTCAAAATTTAAATTTACAAGGATGAATGAATCAACCTTTTTGACTTGACCTTATTGTCAATTTTAAAATGCAACTTGCTGAAAATCCTGAAGTTGAAATATCCAATGTTATAATTATACAATAACTCCAATGCTTTAATTCGTAATGTAATGTTGTGATGCTTTATATGAAAGGGTCTACGAAGAATCAATAGCACTCAAAACCCAGAACTCAAAATCTAAACATTTAATTTGCTTATCACAAATTATTAAACTGTGTAGAGGTTTGCACTGAACATAATACAGCACAATTACTATTCAACTGTTAGTTCAAATTGGAAAGCTTACTTTCAGTGGAAGATGAATTGTAGATGCTGAACATCATATAGAAACTGATTGTTGCCCTTTATACCCGAGACTTTGTTAGCCAATCAAAATAGTTTCAAAAGACGTTTTCAAACTCTTGTGCGTATCGATTCTATTTTTATACTGCATTTCTTCCAATAGACATCAAGGGAAATCAAGATTTCTGGAGCTATTGGGCCCTGCATATCACTTTGCGCCAAAGGACCTTGTGTGTCAGAAAATGTGAGTCTAATTGTGTGTCTGTCAATTTTTTATTTGCTAAGTGGGGATATGCACTTGGTGTGGTGCACATTAACCTCAGAAAAACAATCTACAAGTTATAACACAGGAGATTATTAGATAAGAATAATTAATATGAAATATGTTCAGTATTGCAAACGAGATTAAAATTGGTTAGTAGGGAACAAACGGAAATTTGATTTGCAGGCATTTTCTCAAAATCACTTCAATGATTTGCATATAGATGGAGAGGTGTTGAAATTTTCAGATGGTAATATCAGAGGAGGTATTGCAGTAACTTAATATCTTAACTTTATATTAGTAACTTAAGCAGTAATATCAGAGGAGGTATAGCAGGACCAAGGAAAACTATAGAGCAATATTGATAGCATTCCAATTGAAATGATATGTCATCGAATTATTACAGTGATGACTTGTGTCAATGATTTTAAATTCTTCAAATGGCATAATGCAGCAGTGAAGAACTAAAGAAGGATATTACTTTAAAAAAACATAAAAGCAAAACTAAATTGTCTCAGCAGAAAAAAGGAAGCGGTATTTAACATAGTAGAGATGAAAGTTGATATTAGCTGACGACTTTGATCTTGTTCGCAGGAAATAGGAACAGGTGGCACCTGCCAGTGGAAGATTTGTGGTCTGGACCACAATACAACACTTGGTATCTACTTTGAGGTTGTGAATCAGGTTTGTGAAAAATTAATTACATTCTAGAAATCTGGTCCACCCTGCCTATGGTCACTGCACCAAATAACTTACATTTATATTCTAATATTGTAAATTTCAATAACCCATGCAGGTTCTCCACTATATTCCCTGATCCTGAAATGAGCAGGTGTGTTTTTATATTGAACCTGTCATCTTCTTCACACCACTGCTACATAGACATCCCCCTCCACGCATATTTTAGAAACCTTTCTCACTGTTGTATATCACAGATCAATCTTCAATTCATCAGTATTTATATACTGATCTAACTTGAGAAAAGAAAAGTTACATTTCTAAATGGGGAGAGAATCCAGAAATCTGAAGTGCAAAGGGACTTGGGAATGCTGGTGCAGGATTCCCCAAAAGATAATCTGCAAGTCGAATTGGTAGTAAAGAAAGCAAACTCAATGCTTATTTCAAGAGGGCATGTATACAAAAACAGGGATGTAATGCTGAGGCTCTATAAGGCGCTGGTAAGGCCGCATTTGGAATATTGTGAGCAATTTTGGGCACCATATCTGAGGAAGGGTGTGCTGGCTCTGGAGAGGGTCCAGAGGAGGTTTACAGGAATGATCCCAGGAACGAGTAGGTTAACCTATGATGAGCATTTGTTGGCACTCGGCCTGTACTCGCTGGAGTTTAGAAGAATGAGGGGGGACCTCATTGAAACATACAGAATAGTGAAAGGCTTGTATGGAATGGATGTGGAGAGGATGTTTCCACTAGTGGGAGAGTCTAGGACTAGAGGTGGAGAGGATGTTTCCACTAGTGGGAGAGTCTAGGACTAGAGGTGTTGAGGCCTCAGAATAAAAGGATGTTCTTTTAGGAAGGAGATGAGGAGATATTTATTTAGTCAGAGGGTGGTGAATCTGGAAGGCCACAGAAGGCTGTGAAGGCCAAGTCGGTAGATATTTTTAAGGCAGAGATAGATAGATTTATGATTAGAACATGTGTCAGAGGTTATGGGGAGAAGGCACGAGTGGGTTAGGAGGGAGAGATAGATCAGCTATGATTGAATTTCCGAGTAGGCTTGATGAGCCGATTGACCTAATTCTACTCCTGTCACTTATGACCTTATTATCTAATTACCTGCCAAATCTCTTGCATTATCAATTTCAAGTGGGTTCTGAGTTTTTAAGTTAATTGCATTGTTAAATAAATGTAATTATTGCCAAGACATAATATAGTATATATTATAATAAAGACCAATATGACATGTTCAATCTGTTTTTATTATCAGTTCGATCATGTGTTAATATTTGAGAATGATAGCACAAAGATTGGGCTGATGGACTAGGAACTCAGAAAAAGTCACATAGGGCAGGATTCAACATTCTCCCAATCATTGTCGTAAATACCACAGAGTATTTGCCAATCTTGGGATTAGACAGAGTAAATTTGAAGTTAATGTCCTCCATTGGATAGGGCTTATAGCTTTGGTGATGTGAATGAATGGAATGATGGATATAAGAATAGAAAGTAAACATAAAATCAAAGAATGTGTGATATTTGTACAGATACCTACATTAGAATTGGACTCTACTCATAAAATATGTGCATGGCACTTTGTAGCTAAAACGTCCTGAGGTCTTTAAGGGCATTATACAAAATAAAATAATTATTTTAATCAAATATTTCTTATATCTGCATCAAACAGAACAATAAATAATGAGTCGATATTTGTTTTTTATTATCTCCTTTTTTCTTTTTCTTCTTGCATATGGCGTGCACAGCCTAAAGTTGTAGGACAACTTGTTCTATTTGATCTTATTTAATTGTGCATGCCGGGTTGATTGCATTCGTCGAAACAGGGCAGACCATGTGAAGGTTGCAATCTTCCACCCCATTATCACCTTTATGGTACCGGAACTGTAAGAAAAGCTTTAAATTTAGATTTGCAGATCTAAAAATGTAACCCCTTCCAAGTAAAGTCACATAACTTTTTCAGTGGATATTATCTTATATATGTTTGCGTTGTGGCAGCTTGGTTGACATTGGCAGGCTAATGAAGGCACAAAATGCTACAATATAGTCAGCCTCTGTGCTGCATAGTTTGGGGGTTCCAATTAATTGTATTCCAGTAATAGAACCATGTTCTGAGGTTACATATTTGCCATGTCTGCAGTACGCTATTTGAGAAAGGGAGGTCCACACACTGTTCTTGGTTCTGAGTAGGATTGGAAGTATGTGTACATACACTTACTTGTATACCAAGCCTTGGTGCTCATTGGAGAAAAAGTATTGTTGTCTTATTTGATTGAGTCTTATTACATTGATACCCGAATGTAGGGGGGGGTGGGGTGTGTGATAGATTTTGGGTAGAGTTGTTCGTATTGGTTTATTGTCATGTATACCAAGGCACATCAAAAAACGTTGTTTTGCATATTATCCAAGAAGATCAAACCATACATCAGTACAGTAGGTAATGCAAAACAGAAAAATAGTGCAGAATATAATGTTACAGCTACTGAAAAATCAAAGATAAAAATGGTGTGAGTGTAAAATAGAATATACATCTGAGATGTCTGGTGAAGAGTCTGATAACAGTGGGCAAGAAGTTCTTAATTTGGTGGTACATGCTTTCAAGCTTTAGTATTTTCAGGAGAGGGGAGAACAGAGAATGACCAGGGTATGAGTGGTCCTTGATTATGTTGGCTGCATTTCCAAGGCAGCGTGAAGAGTAGATGCAGGGGAGGCTGATATGCGTGATTGACTGGGCTGGCCGTGTCCACCACTCTGCAGTTTCGTGAGTTTTTGGGAGAGCAGTTGTCAGACTAAGCTATGATACATCTCAATATGGTGCATCTGAAGAAATTGGTGAGTTATTGGAATCCTGATGAATTTCTTTAGTCTTCTGAGGAAAGGAGGTATTGGTGTGCGTTCTTGTTCATGTCATTTATGTGGTTCAACCAAAATATTGGTGATATCTAAACCTAGAAACATGAAACTCTCGACCATAAAAAAAACTTCTGCACCATTGATGCACTCAGGGGCAGGTAGTCCACCCTGTTTCCTGAAGTTGATGACTATTGAGGGAGAGGTTGTGGTCTTGACACCATGCTGCTAAGCTCTCTATCTCTTTTCTGTACTCTGTCTCATCATATTTGAGATCTGGTCCACTGGGTGGTGTCGTCTGCAACTTGTTGATGGGAATGTGGAGACAGTAAAGTGGAACTAGTTGTAGGATAAGTGTAAATGAGTGCTTGATAGTTGGCACGGACTCGGACGGCTAAAGGGAACTTTTCTGTATGATGATGGGATACAATTGAGGAAATGATTGCTGATTGGGAGGATCAAGTTCATCAAGTTAAATAAATAATGTGGAAACCTTGTATATACAAAAAGATAATTGAAAATGTTTTATCACAAACTTCAAGGTTTCAAGGTCAGTTTATTGTCACGTACCAATTAAGGTACAGTGAAATTTGAGTTACCATACAGCCATACTAAATGAAAAGCAACAAGACACACAACCACATAAAATAAAAGTTACCATAAACATCCACCACAGTGGATTCATCATTCCTCACTGTGAAGGAAGACAATAAAGTTCAATCTTCTTCCTCTTTGTTCTCCCGCGATCGGGGCTGTCAAACCATCCGCAGTTGGGGTGATCAAAGCCTCCACAGCCGACAATCAAAGCCCCCGTCGGGGTGATCGAAACTCTCTTCGCGGCATGAAGCTCCCGAGTCGGCCTCTTCTTACCAGAGACCACAGGCTTCACGATGTTAAAGTCCACAGGCCCCATTGTTGGAGCTTCAATCCCCGGCAAAGGGATTGCAAGCTCCGCGTTGTTAAAGTCCTGCAGACTCCCGTAGCTTGGAGCGCCTGTCGGTCTCCAGCAAAGGCCGGCAACGCCACGATTAGGCCGCAGTGCAGACGGAGATACGATACGGAAAAAAATCGCATCACCGTCGAGGTAAGAGATTGAAAAAAAGTTCCCCCCAACCACCCACCCCCCGCAACCCCCACATTAAATAAACTAAGGAACACTAAAACACATACTAAAAATAACAAAAACAGAAGAATGGAAAGACAGACTGTTGGCGAGGCAGCCACCTGGTCATATAAACTTAAGTCTATGATAAACATCACTCTGGTAACTGTGTCGTGTAACTCTTTCCAGCTTAATGGCATATTTTCTATAACAAAGGAGCACAAAGATCTTATAGATTATTTCAATCCAGATTTGTTTCTCCATGCTCATTCCCTGGTAGCCAGAAGAACATTCAAGAACAAATATTGTTATATCACCAAGGAATGACATTCTTTATACAGAGGTATCGAGAGGTATATTTTATATCCAAGAACGATTCCAGCAAATTATCATCTGGCCATTCCTGCAGTTTATCCAGTTCTGTCCAAGATTCAATGGAAAGTTGAATAAGTCTGCTTTTGAACTAGATATGACTGTTCTAGAAAGTGGGTGGCAACGTAAGGATTAGACTGGCTCTTGTGCACATGCATTGCCCTCCATAATGTTTGCCTCTGTTCTCCACAATTTGAGATTTGTAATAGAAAAAAATCACATGTGGTTAAAGTGCACAATGTCAGATTTTAATAAAGGCCATTTTTATACATTTTGGTTTCACCATGTAGAAATTACAGCTGTGTTTATACATAATCCCCCATTTCAGGGCACCATAATGTTTGGGACACATGGCTTCACATTGTAATTGCTCAGGTGTGTTTAAATGCCTCCTTAATGCAGGTATAAGAGAGCTCTCAGCACCTAGTCTTTCCTCCAGTCTTTCCAGCACCTTTGGATACTTTTATTGCTGTTTATCAACATGAGGACCAAAGTTGTGCCAATGAATGTCAACGAAGCCATTATGAAACTGAGAAACACAAATAAAACTGTGAAAGACATCAGCCAAACCTTAGGCTTACCAAAATCAAATGTTTGGAACATCATTAAGAAGAAAGAGCACTGGTGAGCTTACTAATCGCAAAGGGACTAGCAGGCCAAGGAAGATCTCCACAGCTGACAGAAGAATTCTCTCTATAATAAAGAAAAATCCCTAAACACCTGTCCGACAGATCAGAAACACTCTTCAGGAGTCAGGTGTGGATTTGTCAATGACCACTGTCTGCAGAAGACTTCATGAACAGAAATACAGAGGCTACACTGCAAGATGCAAACCACTGGTTAGCCGCAAAAATAGGATGGCCCGGTTACAGTTTGCCAAGAAGTACTTAAAAGAGCAACCACAGTTCTGGAAAAAGGTCTTATGGACAGATGAGACGAAGATTAACATATCAGAGTGATGGCAAGAGCATAGTATGGAGGAGGGAAGGAATCGCCCAAGATCCAAAGCATACCACCTCATCTGTGAAACACAGTGGTGGGGGTGTTATGGCCTGGGCATGTATGGCTGCTGAAGGTACTGGCTCACTTATCTTCATTGATGATACAACTGCTGATGGTAGTAGCATAATGAATTCTGAAGTGTATAGATGCATCCGATCTGTTCAAGTTCAAACAAATGCCTCTAAACGCATTGGCCAGCAGTACATACTACAGCAAGACAATGATCCCAAACATACTGTTAAAGCAACAAAGGAGTTTTTCAAAGCTAAAAAATGGTCAATTCTTGAGTGGGCCAAGTCAGTCATTTGATCTGAACCCAATAGCCTTTTATATGCTGAAGAGAAAACTGAAGGGGACTAGCCCCCAAAAGAGGCATAAGCTAAAGAAGGCTGCAATACAGGCCTGACAGAGCATCACCAGAGAAGACACCCAGCAACTGGTGATGTCCATGAATCGCAGATTTCAAGCAGTTATTGCATGCGAAGGATATGCAACTAAATATTAAACATGATTACTTTCATTTACATGACATTGCAGTGTCCCAAACATGATGGTGTCCTGAAATGGGGGGGGATTATGTATAAACACTGATGTAATTTCTACATGGTGAAACCAAAATGTATAAAAATGGCTTTTATTAAAATCTGACAATGTGCACTTTAACCACATGTGATTTTTTTTCTATTAAAAATCTCAAATTGTGGCGTACAGAGGGAAATAAATAAATGATGTGTCTTTGTCCCAAACAGTATGGAGGCCACTGTAAACTGCTCCATTAATGATCTTAGCCTGCTGCATTGTTGAGACCAAATCTAATGTCAAATGTTATATTCGCAGCACAATGCTCCAATTCCTCAAGGTGGCCGCGGTGCTATTCAGTTTGTGACACAGTATCAGCATTCTAGTGGACAAAGGCGCATCAGAGTTGCAACAATTGCCAGAAAGTAAGTTTAAAAGTACAAAGCTTCATTTTCTTGAAATGTTACTATTTTACCAAGAGAAATTAACATGAATGTAAGTTTGTGCAGTTTTAGCTCTCTCCTGCTGCTGATTATTATTTTCACAAATTTGCTCTTAAAATTTACCCCTCTTTTTTTCTGTTTGCTAACGTTGAGTCGGCTTCTAACTCCCACTGTGTGTGTATGTGGGAGACATTTATTTTGGCTCTTTCATGCTCTTGAGAACAGGATCTGTTGCCTGGATTTTTGGCCTCCTGATACTGATTTTGTGTCTTTAAAAAAAAATGTATTTTCACTTTTTTTCTATCTCCTATTTCCTATCATTTTGTTTCTCGTCTTTTGTGAATTTTATTCTTTATAAAAGAAGCATTTACCAGTTGCTTGATTAATTACATGCTCTATACAAGTGAGTGCAGAATTAGTTTAGGGAGGTATTGGTTAGCAGAACTTAAGAAGATGATGTGGAACAAGCCTTGGGAATAGTTGTTGAAACTGCCAAGGGCGACATCAGTGGAGAAGTAAGGTAAGCATGAACATTGAAGGATTGCAGCATGATCGGGTAAGTGGGTGAAACAGGTGAATTATAATAATAAGCACAACTTAATGGCTGATGACGATGGTAGCTCTGTGACTGTCTTCATTTGTCATGGTGTCTGCATCTGTTTACCTCCCATTGAATTTATTTTCCCAAGCTGCCATTTTGCAGTTCATTGATATGAAGGACTGAAGATGAGTGCAACATTTCACCAGTTGGGGTGTCAGTGAGGCCAGTCAAATAGGTCTTGCTTAACGTGATGTTCATACACCTGTCGTCCACGTTTGGTTTTCAGCCCGGTTCCAACCATCAGGAGGCTGCTTTGGAAATTTAAAAATACTTAAAAAACAATACTGCAAGGGGACTGAGTCTGGAATGAGGATTAGAATGGAGCTGAAATAGGTGCAAGAGACTGGGTTTGACACTACACCTAAGATGGGTTTGTGGTGGAGGGGGGGCAGGCAAAGAATGGGGTCGATGATTGGAGGCCTGATTGAAGAAATAAATTGTGATTCAGTGCTGGACTGCGATAAGAGATGAGTCTTTGGGTATGACGCCAAGACAGGTATCTGGCCTGAAGGTACTTGGACATTGATAAGGAAGCCATGCTCACATAAGCAAGCAGCTGCCTAGGAACAGATTTTTTGCAATGTCAAAGAAGTTGGGATTATCGGGCAATAACGAGAGAGAAAACTCGGAAAATTGGAGGGGTGCTAGAGTATGGAAGGTGGCTGAAGGTAGAGTGGATTTGACGAACAGTAGAGGGCACATGCTGACCAAGGTGGCATACTGGGCTAGTCCAATTTATTTGCATTCAGCCCAGAGCTTTCTAAACCTTCCTTATATCTGGACAGATGACTTTTAAAAGCCACAGTGTATCCGCTTCTATAGCTTCCTCTGGCAGCTCAATCCAGATATGAACTGTCCTCTGGAAAGTTGCATTGATATTGTATTTCTAAATTAATATAATGAAACATAAAAATCATTTTAAATCTTAGAATATTTTTGCTAGAGTTCTTACCAAATTATATGAAAGTTTTAACACTTATTATGAATTTCCTTTGATCAGGCACCAAAGGGTGTTGCATGGAAGGCTTGTGAACTACAGTATGTAATGTGATTTTTGCCAAGTGGAAAATGGCCCGATGTCGATGAAGTTAACTGTAGCTTAGTTTTTTTACTGTTACAAGCAGTAGAGGGATTTTAATTTTGGATAGTACCACCTTTTTAATATCTTGCATCACATCCTTGGTTTGTAATAATAATGTAGCACTCGCTGCAAATCTTTCTTTGAGTACCTACCATAGATACAACCTGTGTTTGCAGTTGTTTAGCAATATCTGTGGTCAAATTAATTTAAACATATTTCTGATTTATTATTAACCATTGCCAGTGATTGCTGTATTATGTTTGCCTTTACTCACCAGCATATGCTCCTTTGACAGTAATTGTTCTGGATTTCAATAATTTTTTGCATCATATAAGATGCATGTGTATGTCAGGTGCTTAGATTAAAAGCCATGTACTTGTAAAAAAAACAACTTTGACAAAGAAAAGGCATATGTATACACAGATTAGTGTTTTCTTTCGTGAATAATAGAAACATTTCCCCAACCACAATCACCTTTTTTAGTATGAGATATGACTGCACCAAATGGTGAGTTTGCCTTTTGATTCTAATGAATTGCTGTATTGTTGGGACAGCTTGATGCATACTTAAGGGCCTGTCCCACTTACGTGTCCTTGGCACGCAAATTACGCGACCTCGTGGTCGCGTTGAGGCATACGGGCATCGTATGGCCGCGCGGGAACGGTCCCACTGAGAAACGCGGAGGGGTGTGTAGTTGCGCACGACATCGCGCGGGGCTCCGAAATTTTTGTAGCGAACTAAATCTTCGCGCGCCAACGGCCTGTCGCGGAACTGACGGCCAAGGTGGGACAGGCCCAAGACCCTGGCGCGATGCAATGTCTCACCTCCAACAGCAGCAGAAGCAGGCAAACGATCGCCGAACTCGGCCTGGGGCTCACGGCCATTGCGGTCCGGATCCGCCCCCACTTCTACTCCCAGAGCGGGGCCAAGAAAATTGAAGATAGACACAAAATGCAGGAGTAACTCAGTGGGACCGGCAGCATCTCTGGAGAGAAGCAATGGGTGACGTTTCGGGTCAAGACCCTTCTTTTCAGACTGAAGAAGAGTCTCGACACGAAACATCACCCATTGCTTCTCTCCAGAGATGCTGCCGGTCCAGCTGAGTTACTCCAGCTTTGTGTCCATCTTCAAATGACGTCACGCGCTCCAGACGGCTGTGCAGTCGAATTAAGTCACGCGCGACCTTCGCGGGACCGTCGCGGCTCAACGCGACCACGAGGTCGCGTAATTTGCATGCCAAGGACACATAAGTGGGACAGGCCCTTTAGTCACACGTTGCCTTTCTGTCAAAAGCAGTCACTTAATTTGCCTTTGGAATTCGAGTCTGAGGTCCATATTTGGTTCAAGGCTGTGATGAGGCCCGGAGCTGAGAGATCCTCACAATGCCCAAACTGGTAATGAGCTGGTTATTGACGAGCAAGTGTCACTAATAGCAAGGACTGATTCCTTCTATTATCTGTTTATTGAGTGTAAATTGATGTCTGGATAAAATTTTCCCTGTTGTGTGCTAACTGGGTTGTTTTTCCACCATGCAATGTTGTAGTTGGAACAGTTGGCTAGAAGTGCAGCTATTTCTGTAGCACAGGTCATCATCACTACAGCTGAAATGTTGTCTGGTTCCACAACCTTTGTTGTATCCAGTGTATGAGGCCGGATTTAAAATTGTATAGAATGTATCAAACTGTATGAATTTACATTTTAATATCCTATATAATACGAGAGACCTGGAGAGGAATTTGAGTTGGATCATTTCATTTGGCATCTCTAATTGAAGCTGGTCTTTTGTAATCAAGTACTGGACTCTGCCGTTGTGGATGTTCTTGGAGCCTCTTTTTCACATTAGTTGTTTATTTATGTAGCGGAACTGCAGAACTTAAATTTTTTTTTTTGGTTATGCATTTATCATCACCATCCATTGCGTACACTGCTTTGCTGCTTATATTAAATCAGATCAGTGCTGCTTCTGACATGCTATTCTTAGTTACTCCACAAGCTAAGTTAGTGATAAAATGAGAGAAATGTGAACCACAAGGTTACAGATTGTCAGAAAACATTTCTGCTGCTCTCCAATGCTCGCCAAAGAAATCAATCCAAGTGTTCGCCAAAGACTATGGATGACCTGTGAGGTCCATTTTCAGATGCACTCCAGATCTGTGGCGTTCAAGTCGAAGATCCCCAGCAGTACAGGAAATCTAGATACAACCTTCCCAAAGCCTTCCAGGAGGCAGACAATACCAACACAAGCTGGAGTCCCAGAAGAACCATATGTCAACTGTGGCAAGACTTACATGCTATAATGGGTGACAAAGCAAAGTCGCTGGAGATAACACATACCTCCCCAATGAGTTCAATACGTTCTGTACGTGATTGAACAGAAGGTCAGCGGATTAATGTCCCGCCCTAGAAGCCTCTGGTGCACCTGTACCCACAGTCACCATCTCCCCTCTCCCATCAGACAAGAGGTATTGAAGTGTGAAAACGCATACCTCCAGATTCAGCAACAGCTTCTTCCCAGCTGTTATCAGTCAACTGAACCAGCCTATCAACAACTAAAGAGTGGTCCTCGGCTACTAACTACTTCATTGGAGACCATCAGACTATCTTTAATCAGACTTTACTGGACTTAATCTTGCACTAAATGTTATTCCCTTTATCAAGTGTCTGTACAGCTACATAGACGGCTGGATTGTAATCATGTATCGTCTTTTCGCTGACTGGTTAGCAACAAAAAGCTTCTCAGTGTACCTCGGTACACATGACAATAAACTAAACTAATGGATATACTTTAATTATCTTAAAGCTTTTATTGATAAAATTTTGTATGAATTGTCTCTTTCCCCTTTTGGTAAAGCTGGGCTGATGCACAAACTCATATCCAGAACATTGCTGCATCATTTGATCAAGAAGCTGCAGCCGTTCTAATGGCAAGACTGGCAGTTTACAGAGCAGAGACTGAAGAGGGACCAGATGTCCTGAGATGGCTCGACAGACAACTTATACGACTGGTATGATCATTTTCTGGTTAGGGAGAGGGCAAAGAGGCAAGAAATCTGATTGCAAATTTCAATTTTTTTTCTGATTTTTTAATGTATATAATGTGTAATTTATCTAGTCTTTTCCTCTTTATCAGTGTCAGAAATTTGGAGATTACCATAAAGATGATCCAGCCTCTTTCAAATTCTCTGAAACATTTTCTTTGTACCCACAGGTAAGAAGTGAGAACTTTATTACCAATTATGTTTTTTTTTGTGGATTTTGGTTCATTTAAATTTTTAATGTTGTGTTCATTGTAACATGTAATTTGTCAGATTCAAAGTGTGCACTGGGGAGATTAAATTCATTTTTTTCTTAAAAAACAAATAAATCTGCAGATGCTGAATATCGGAAATAAAACCAGAAATGCATGAAATTCTCAGGTCATGTTTTTGAGGAAAAAAACAGAATTAACATTCAAGTGGGAAAAGGACATCAAATGCATTTTAGATTGCAGAGAAGGTAGAGGTGGCCAGAACTGAGAGAATGAGTGAGAGGCCAATGTGCTGTGTGGTGAAAGCATGTTAATTGTAGTTAATCTGTCTGGAGGAGATGTAAATATATGGAGATAAACAAGGACAGTGGGAATTAGAACTATGCTGAAACTGGAATACAGAAAAGAACAAACTTTGAATTGCCAGAAATATGTTAGAAATTTTCTGTTTTAGTTTATGTTCCATCTGAGGCGATCTCCATTCTTGCAAGTTTTTAACAACAGCCCGGATGAAAGTTCTTATTATCGTCACCATTTCATGCGCCAGGATCTTACACAGTCTCTTATTATGATTCAACCGATCCTATATGCCTATTCTTTCAATGGCCCACCAGAGGTAAGAAGTCGTGTTTCCAATCATGTAATTCTTCTGTTGATGTTAAATTGAATAATTACTGAGCTGATATTACAGCTGGGCTTTCAAATACTGAATAGAGTCATAGTATGATAGAGTGTAGAAACAGGCCCTTCGGCCCAACTTGCCTACACCGGTCAACATGGCCCAGCTACACTAGTCCCACCTGCCTGCGTTTGGTCCATATCCTTCCAAACCTATCCCATCCATGTACCTGTCTAACTTTCTTAAATGTTGGGATAGTCCCTACCTCAACTACCTTCTCTGGCAGCTTGTTCCATGCACCCACGACCCTTTCTGTGAAAAAGTTACCCCTCAGATTTGTATTAAATCTTTTCCCCTTCACCTTAAACCTATGTCCTCTGGTCCTCGATCACCAATGCTGGGCAAGAGACTCTGTGCATCTATCTGACCTATTCCTCTCATGATTTAATACACCTCAATAAGATCACCCCTCATCCTCTTGTACTCCAAGAGTCCCAGCCTACTCAACCTCTCCCTATAGCTCAGACCCTCTAGCCCTGGCAACATCCTTGTAAATCTTCTCTGTACCCTTTCCAGCTTAACAACATCTTTTCTATAACATTGTGCCTAGAACTGAACACAATACTTTAAATGTGGCCTCACCAATGGAATTCATGTTCAAGTTCAAGTTACATTTATTGTCACATGCACCAATTGGTGCAGTGAGATTTGAGTTACCATACAGCCATACGAATAAAAAAGAACACAATACACGATACAGTTTAACATCCCCACACAGCGGAATCAACGTTTCCCACTGTGAGGGAAGGCAATAAAGTTCAGTCTTGAATGCAATGAGAGAATTCATTAATGTTTGCATTTGGAAATATGCTCACCTGTGTTAAAATTATAGTTAACAATTAGACACCATTTTTAAGAAAGTGTTAAACATCAACAGAGTAAAAACACAGATCAACCATTATCTAAGTAAACTAGACCATGGGGACCCGTTTGGTCCCGTCCCCTCAACGTGCGGTTGCGGGGGAGACGCGGCCTGCAGCGTCACACACACACACACTAATCACCCCTCACACACACACACACACACACTAACTCCCCCCATGATATATTAATATTATTAATTTGCTCTTTTACCCCGCCCTATCCACTCACGCATAGCCCCCCACACTCACGCATAGCCCCCCCCACACGCACACACTCCCCTCCCCCTCCCTCTCTCCCTCTCTCTCCCTCTCTCTCCTGGACCAAGTGGGACCTCTCCCCCCTTCTTCCTTTCCCCCTCTTCCTCCCTTCGCCCCGCTCCACTCTTCTCCCCCTTCTCCACTCCCCTCACATCCCCTTCTCACCCTCTCCCTCCCTTTTCCCATTCTCCAACCCCCCCACCCCCCCCTTCCCCGATGCCCCCCATATGTGCACCCAGCCTGCGACCAGCGATCCCCTGCACACTATCCCACACACTAGGCACAATTTATACAAACCTATGCGCCTTTGGAGTGTGGGAGGAAACCCTAACCCTAGCCCTAACTGTAACCCTAACTCTAGGTTGATAGGCTTGGTATAAGTATAAATTGTCCCGAGCGTGTGTGGGATAGTGTGCGGGGGATCGCTGATCGGTGCGGACTCGGTGGGCCGAAGGGCACTGTACCTCTGAACTAAATGTGACACAGGGAACCCAGGGGTTGGACTCGAACCCCCAATGTTCTGCCTGCTCCTCATGGGAACTAAACTGTTGGCCACAAGTTGTCCCAGAGGCAGATCTCTCTTCTAATGGTCTCTCCAAACCCCCAGAGGCAGCGGGCTTTTCAACTGGGTACAGGCAATGTTGTCAATGTACCAGTGCCACCCACCTGCTCCAGCCACTGTCTGAATACCCACCACCCATTTTGAAGCAAGGCGAGGGGACGGTGGGGGGTGCTGTCACAGAATATTTTACAGCCCATCTGTGGTCCCTAACCCTAACCCTAACCGGGCGTCACCCGCAGGACAACATACGTCAGCGTGTGACAGGGCGCACGACATGATGAGACACCCAGATGTCGCCCCTGGATTTTGAACATTCCAAAATCCAGGGGCGACAGGGAAACACCGCGCGTCACCAGCGCGTCACTACATGCGTCACCATGCGTCACGCCCCGTGACGACCCGACCACGACATGACAACCTCTTTTCAGGCTGTCGTCAAAAATGTCGCCCAAGTGGGACAGGCTCCTGACTGTAATGTTTGCATAAAATAGCTTTTGCTTGGTGCAGAGGCTACACTTACCTTTCAGCGATGGTTTACTCTGTATGCTTTTGGGTAGCAGCTGATAATTGGAAAGTATTTTCTAAATTTTTCACCAAACTGAAGGTTTTGTTTAATAGAAAGTGTAGTAGATCACAATTGGTACTAACTTAATATGTAGGATTCTTGGATCTTAAAAAAAATTCTTAGAACCAGGTGTGACAGCCATTCACACAGTCTATCTATTCACCAAAGATATTTGTGTAGCCAAAAAAAGCATTTGGGAGAAATAGATGATATTGGTAGAATAGATTTTTTTAAAGTTCTGAAAAGGATTACGATGGAGAGGTTGTGACCTTTAGGCAAGAGATAATTGCAAAATATGGTTCCCAGATACTTAAACTGTTCTTTAGCAATGGTGTGGAACATGAAAGAAGCCTGTGTCGTAGGAACAACAGTTGAATAGATGTTAACAAGATCAAGAGGACTGATGCAGGACTGATTTTAAACTGTACTGGAATGAATGATCTTATGCAATTCTAAGCATAGACGCCATCTCCTACTGCAAAGTATGTAGGTCCCACTATTTATGGGCAGGAAAGAGGTGAGTCTGCTCACTTTTGGTTCTAAGAAATTATTTTGGATGGTGGAGATCAATAATTCTGAGAAAAATTTTGATTATTTTTTTGTCCTCTTGTGAAGCCTGTCCTTCTAGACAGCAGCAGCATTCTTCCTGATCGAATTCTTCTGATGGACACATTCTTCCAAATTCTTATCTACCATGGTGAGGTATGAACATGTCGTTTTGATCAGCAGTTGCCTGTATCTTATAGACGTAATGATGGTGAAACGTTTGCTGTCATTATCCTTTGAAACTGATGTTTTGCGAATGTGGAGTTAAATATGGAAATATAGAAGCTGCTGAACACGATTCCCTGCTGCTCTGCAGATTACACAGCAGCAAGTTCCAGTGTAATCTTCTCAGATCAGGAAAGTGCTTAAAAACTTAGTGCTTATAACATGTCCTTCGTTGTTTATAAAAACAGGAAAATATTGATCTTAATGGATTGACATTCCTTTGGATTCTAAATTCTACATTTTTTAAATTTTATTCTTTTAAAAGGTTTTATCATATTTCATCTAAATTTCACAAATAAATTCTAATCTTTATTTTGCACTATAAACCATGTGCAATATTAGTCAAAACGTGTTTCCCACTTGATTTCGTAATTCTGTGGATTGCTGAAATGCAGCCAATCCCCTTGAAATAGGATTTTGACAGCAAACGACCTTCGAAAAGGTGAAACCAATGCTATAAAGATCGTGTAGGAAAGAATTGCAGATGCTGGTTTAAACTGTAAAGATCGTTATGTCTTTGTGGGTATCTTTTTTCGAACCAGACAATGAGTATTCACACACCAGGGCATCAGAAATGTCCTAATTCTTCAGGGAACGGGGGTTCCCCTCCCCTACTATAGATGAGGCTCGCACCAGGGTCTCTTCCATAACACTGCTCTCTCTCCCCATTCCCCCACTCGCAACAAGGGCAGAGTCCCCCTAGTCCTCACCTTTCACCCCACTAGCCGTCACATACAACATATAGTCCTCCGTCAGTTTCGCCACCTCCAACGTGACCCCACCACTTGCCACATCTTCCCATCTCCCCCCGTGTCTGCCTTCCGCAAAGACCGCTCCCTCCGTAACTCCATTGTCAATTCTTCACTTCCCTCCTGCACCACCCCCTCCCCGGGCACTTTCACTTGCAACCGCAAGAGATGCTACACTTGTCGCTTTACCTCCCCCCTCGACTCCATTCAAGAACCCAAGCAGTCGTTCCAGGTGCGACAGAGGTTCACCTGCATCTCCTCCAACCTCATCTATTGCATCAGCTGCTCTAGATGTCAGCTGATCTACATCGGTGAGACCAAGCGTAGGCTTGGCGATCGTTTCGCCAAACACCTCCGCTCGGTCCGCATTAACCAACCTGACCTCCCAGTGGCTCAGCACTTCAACTCCCCCTTCCATTCCGTATCCGACCCCTCTGTCCTAGGCCTCCTCCATGGCCAGAGTGAGCACCATCGGAAATTGGAGGAACAGCACCTCATATCTCGCTTGGGGAGTCTCCTCCCCTTCCCAGCTCTCCCTCAGCCCTCGGGCTCCTCCTCCTCCTTTTTCCTTTCTTCTCCCCGCCCCCACCCCCCATCAGTCTGAAGAAGGGTTTCGGCCCGAAATGTTGCCTATTTCCTTCGCTCCATAGATGCTGCTGCAACCGCTGAGTTTCTCCAGCATTTTTGTGTACCTGGGATTTTCCAGCATCTGCAATTCCTTCTTAAACAATGAGTATTGTTCCATTACTGCTGATTGCAAAATCTAGTACAGGTACTTTGGATCTGTCTTCACGAAGGAGGACACAAACAATCTTCCTGATATAGTAGTGACCAGAGGATCTGGGGTGACAGAGGAACTGAAGGAAATCCACATTAGGCAGGAAATGGTGTTGGTTAGACTGATGGGACTGAAGACTAATAAATCCCCAGGGCCTGATGTTCTGCATCCCAGGGTACTTAAGGAAGTGGCTCTAGAAATCGTGGATGCATTGGTGATAATTTTCCAATGTTCCATAGACTCACGATCAGTTCCTGTGGATTGGAGGGTAGCTAATGTTATCCCACTTTTAAGAAAGGCGGGAGAGAGAAAAAAGGGAATTATAGACCAGTTAGCCTGACATCGGTGGTGGGGAAGATGCTGGAGTCAATTATAAAAGATGAGATAGCCGAACATTTAAATAGCAGTAACAGAATCGGACCGAGTCAGCATGGATTTACGAAGGGGAAATCATGCTTGACTAATCTTCTGGAATTTTTTTAAGATGTAACTAGGATAATGGACAAGGGAGAGCCAGTGGATGTAGTGTACCTGGACTTTCAGAAAGCATTTGATAAGGTCCCACATAGGAGATTAGTAGGCAAAATTAGGGCACATGGTATTGGGGGTAGAGTGCTGACATGGATAGAGAAGTGGTTGGCAGACAGGAAACAAAGAGTAGGGATTAACGGGTCCCTTTCAGAATGGCAGGCAGTGACTAGTGGGGTACCGCAAGGCTCGGTGCTGCGACCGCAGCTATTTACAATATACATCAATGATTTGGATGAAGGGATTCAAAGTAACATTAGAAAATTTGCAGATGACACAAAGCTGGGTGGCAGTGTGAAATGTGAGGAGGATGCTATGAAAATGCAGGGTGACTTGGACGTTGGGGGAGTGGGCAGATGCATGGCAGATGAAGTTTAATGCGGATAAATGTGAGGTTATCGACTTTGGTAGCAAAAACAGGAAGGCAGATTACTATCTAAATGGCGTCAAGTTGGAAAAAGGGGAAGTAACCAAGAAACCAAGAAACAAGTACAACGTGTAGAAAGCTCATTTAGAACGGAGACGAGGAAACACTTTTTCTCACAGAGAGTGGTGAGTCTGTGGAATTCTCTGCCTCAGAGGGCGATGGAGGCAGGTTCTCTGGATGCTTTCAAGAGAGAGCTGGATAGGGCTCTTAAAAATAGCGGAGTCATGGGATATGGGGAGAAGGCAGGAACGGGGTACTGATTGGAGATGATCAGCCATGATCACATTGAATGGCGGTGTTGGCTCGAAGGGCCAAATGGCCTACTCCTGCACCTATTGTCTATGGTCTAGAGTCTCAGTTTTGGTCATTATTCTTTAAATTATTTCACTTACATTGAAGAATCATAAGAAAATGAACAATATTAAATACATTTAATATTATTTTATTTTTATAAATATAAATATTTTCATATTTTTTATTTTACATATGATTGGACAGGCTAGATGCAGGAATTTTTTCCCCGATGTTGGGGGAGTCCAGAACCAGGGGTCACAGTTTAAGAATAAGGGGTAGGCCATTTAGGACTGAGATGAGGAAAACCTTTTTCACCAAGAGTTGTGAATCTGTGGAATTCTCTGCCACAGAAGGAAGTGGAGGCCAATTCTCTGGATGCTTTCAAGAGAGAGTTAGATAGAGCACTTAAAGATAGAGGAGTCAAGGGATATGGGGAGAAGGTAGGAACGGGGTACTGATTTAGGATGATCAGCCAGGATCGGAGGGCCGAATGGCCTACTTCTGCACTTATTTTCTACGTTTCTATTTCAAGGATTTCTGTTTAATATTTGTAGAAACAGCCAGTCAACAACCTTGTCAATACCCTACCCCCAGTACCATGTGCTCTAATTTTGCACACTATTCTCTTGTGTGGGACCTGTCAAAGGTTTTTTGAAAGTCCAGATGCACCATATCCACTGGCTCTCCCTTATCTATTCTACTTGTTACACCCTCAAAGCTGTATCAGTGTTATTTGAACAGAAACTTGTAAAGTTATCACATTTTAATAAACTCTCAGCTTCATTTAAACTGCTTTATGGTTAAAGTAACCTTTTCTAAGAATAAACACAAACAATTACAGTAACTCATCAGATTACTACTCTTCCCAGACCATAGCTCAATGGCGCAAAGCTGGCTATCACGATATGCCTGAATATGAAAATTTCCGACATCTGCTGCAAGCACCAGTTGATGATGCCCAGGAGATTCTGCACAGCAGATTCCCTATGCCTCGCTATGTTAATACTGAACATGGAGGGAGTCAGGTAATCACATTCATTAAAAGTCAATGTTAATATTAATTCTGGCTTTGAAGTGCAACCGTAATTTATTGCAAATCAACAACAATAAAATAATAAAAAACAACCATAATGTTTTCCTTTACAAATCAAAAATGACAAATATTTATTTGCTGGGCACTTCAAATATTATTTGAAAAGTTGGTTTGTATTAATGCCTTCATTGTATTGTTCTAGTATACCCCAGTATTGTATATGGGAAATAAATGTATGTTGTATGCTTCTGATTTGGGATGTTGGATCAGGATTATTAGAGGAACTGATCCTGAATTGTAACATCAACAGAAAACAAGAGAATTGTCCCAAGAACAGATAATCATTCAGAGAAATGCACTGGCATAAATGTACATCCATGTAATTTAAACAAAGACATAGAAAATAGGTGCAGGAGGAGGCTATTTGGCCCTTTGAGCCTGCAACGCCATTCATTGTGATCATGGCTGATCATCCACAATCAGTAAACTGTGCTTGCCTTCTCCTCATATCCCTTGATTCTGCTAGGCCATAGAGCCCTATCTAACTCTCTTTTAAATTCATCCAGTGAATTGGCCTCTACTGCCTTATGTGGCAGAGAATTCCACATATTCACAACTATCTGGGTGACAACGTTTTTTTTCATCTCAGTTTTAAATGGCCTCCCCTTTATTCTTAGACTGTGGCCCCTGGTTCTGGACTACCCCTACATTGGGAACACTTTATCTGCATCTAGCTTGTCCAGTCCTTTTATAATTTTATACGTTTCTATACGATACCCTCTCATCCTTCTAAATTCCAGTGAATACAAGCCCAGTCTTTCCAATCTTTCCTCATGTGACAGTCCCGCCATCCCGGGGATTAACCTCGTGAACCTATGCTGCACTGCCTCAA
This sequence comes from Malacoraja senta, assembly GCA_038087875.1. Taxonomy (NCBI): domain Eukaryota; kingdom Metazoa; phylum Chordata; class Chondrichthyes; order Rajiformes; family Rajidae; genus Malacoraja; species Malacoraja senta. The sequence goes on along the minus strand of JAXLNO010004612.1, from coordinate 75,411 downwards.
TAGCAAGGATGTCCTTCCACAAATTAGGAGACCAAAACTGCGCACAATACTCCAGATGTGGTCTCACCAGGGCCCTGTACAACTGCAGATGGACCTCTTTACTCCTATACTCAAATCCTCTCGTTATGAAGGCCAACATGCCATTAGCTTTCTTCACTGCCTGCTGTACCTGCATGTTTACTTTCAGTGACTGGTGTACAAGGACACCCAGGTCTCGTTGCACTTCCCTTTTTCCTAATCTGACACCATTGAGATAATAATCTGCCTTCTAGTTCTTGCCACCCAAGTGAATAACCTCACATTTATCTACATTATACTGCATCAGCCATGCATCTGCCCACTCGCTCAACCTGTCCAAGTCACCCTGGAACCTCCGAGCATCTTCTTCGCAGTTCACACTGCCACCCAGCTTTGTGTTATCTGCAAATTTGCGAGTGATACTTTTAATCCCATCATCTAAATCATTAATATATATTGTAAATACTGTAGTTGCGGCCCCAGCATCGAGCCTTGCGGCACTCCACTCGCCACTGCCTGTCATTCTGACAGGGACCCGTTTATTCTTACTCTTTGTTTCCTGTCTGCCAACCAATTCTCTATCCATGTCAATACCCTACCCCCAATACCATGTGCTCTAATTTTGCCCACTAATCTGTGGGACCTTATCAAAGGCTTTCAGAAAATCCAGATACACTACATCCACTGGCTCTCCTTCATCCATTTTACTTGTCACATCCTCAAAAAATTCCAGAAGATTAGTCAAGCAGGATTTCCCCTTCATAAATCCATGCTGACTTGGACCAATCCTTTTACTGCTATCCAAATGCGCAGTTTAATAATATGTGGAATTCTCTGCCACAGAAGGCAGTAGAGGCCAATTCACTTCTTTAATAATTGACTCCAGCATCTTCCCCACCACCGATGTCAGGCTAACTGGTCTGTAATTCCCCGTTTTTTCTCTCGCTCCTTTCTTGAAAAGTGGGATAACATTAGCTACCCTCCAATCCATAGGAACTGATCCTGAATCTATAGAACATTGGAAAATCACCATTCCGTTCACGATTTCTAGAGCCACCTCCTTTTGCACCCTGGGATGCAGACCATCAGGTCCTGGGGATTTATCAGCCTTTAGTCCCATCAGTCTACCCAATACTATTTCTCATCTAATGCAAATTTATTTCAGTTCCTCTGTCTCCCAAGATCCTGGCCTATTGTACATCTGAGAGATTGTTTATGTCTTCCTTGGTGACGACAGAACCAAAGTACTTCAACTCTTCTGCCATTTCCTTGTTCTCCATAATAATTTCATCTGTTTCTGCCTTCAAGGGACCCACCTTTGTCTTTACTAATCTTTTTCTCTTGACATACCTAAATAGGCTTTTACTATCCTTCTTTATATTCTTGGCCAGTTTACCCTCGTACTTCATCTTTTCACCCCGTCTTGCCCTTTTTGTTACCTTTTGTTGTCCTTTGAAAGTTTCCCAATCCTCTGGCTTCCGGCTACTCTTTGCTATGTTCTACACCTTTTCTTTTAGTTTTATTCCATCCTTAACTTCCCTTGTCAGCCACGGTTGCCTATTACTCCCCTTAGAATCTTTCTTCCTCTTTGGAATGAAATGATCCTGCATCTTCTGGATTATGCCCAGAAATTCCTGCCATTGCTGTTCCACCGTCATTCCTGCTAGGATCCTTTTCCAGTCGATCTTGGCCAGCTCCTCTCTCATGCCTTCATAGTCCCCTTTGTTCAACTGAAACACTGACAGTTCTGATTTAACCTTCTTCTCAAATTGCAGATTAAAACCGATCATATTATGGTCACTACTTCCTAGTGGTTCCTTTACCTTGAGTTCCCTTATTAAATCCGGTTCATAAGACAACACTAAATCCAGAATTGCATTCTCTCTGGTAAGCTCCAGTACAAGCTGCTCTAAGAATCCATCTCGGAGGCACTCTTGGGGTCCAGAACCAACCTGATTTTCCCAATCTACCTGCATATTGAAATCTCCCATAACCACAGTGGCATTACCTTTGTTACATGCCAATTTTAACTCCTGTTGCAACTTGCACCCTATATCCAGGCTACTGGTTGGGGGCCTGTAGATAACTCCCATTAGTGTCTCCTTACCTTTACAATTCCTCAATTCTACCCACAGCGACTCTACATCGCCAGTCCCTATGTCACCCCTCACATGGGACTGAATTTCATCCCTCACCAACAGAGCTACCCCACCTCCTCTGCCCACCTGCCTGTCCGTTCTTTTGGGCGTATAACCCTGAATATTCAGTTCCCAGTCCCGATCCTCCTGCAGCCATGTCTCTGTAATCACCACAATGTCATATCTACCAATCTTTAACTGAGCCTCAAGCTCATCCACTTTACTTCTTATACTTCGTGCATTCATATATAATACTTTTAATCCATTACTCACCTCACCTTTCACATCGATTTCTATTTAACTTGGCCATACTCTCCTATCCCTTCGTGAGCTTTCTTAACTTTTCCTATACTCTCTGTCCCTTTAACTCCATCCTTGTATTTCCAATCTGTCTCCTTCCCCCCCACAATTTTGTTTAAACCCACCCGTGTAGCAAACCAGCCTGCCAGAATGCTGGTCCCCCGCCTGTTAAGGTGCAACCCGTCCCTTTTGTACATTTCACCCTTACCCCAAAACAGATCCCAGTGGTCTAAGAATCTAAATCCCTGCCCCCGGCACCAGCTCCTCAGCCACACATTCAGATCCCCTATCCTGTTCCTGCCCTCACCAGCACGAGGAACTGGAAGCAAACCAGAGATAACCACCCTGGGGGTCCTGCTTTTCAGCCTTCCTCTGAGCTCTCTAAAGTCACGCTGCAGAATCTCTTTCCACTTCTTCCCAACGTCATTTGTGCCAACATGCAGTACCACTTCCGGCTGCTCACCTTCACCCTTGAGGATGCCCTGCAATCGGTCCGTGACGTCCTGGATCCTGGCACCAGAGAGGCAACACACTATCCCTGAATCCCGCCTGTTGCCACAGAAACCCCTGTCTGTATCTCTCACGATGGAGTCCCTGACTTCCATGGCTCTGCCTGACGTCTGTCTCTTCAGCTTTGCCTCAGCGCCATGTTTTGACTCGCAGACCTGTCCCCCATTCAGACTGGCAGTGTCTTATGGCCCAACAACTTCCAAGAGGGTGAACCTATTTTCAAGAGGTACATCCCCCGGGGTTTCCTGTACTCCAAGCTTCCTTCCCTTCCTCATCGTCACCCACCTTCTCTCTTCCATTATCTTCGGTGTAACGATCTCGCTGCAGGTCTTGTCCAGGAAACTCGTTTTCCCGGATAATCCTGAGGTCATCCAGTTGCCTCTCCAGTGCCCCAACACGGTCCTTCAGTAGCTGAACCTGGACACACTTTCCACAGTTGTAGCAGCCAGAGGCACCAGCAGTGTCCCTGACCTCCCACATCCTGCAAGCATCACACTGAATCAGCTTACCTGTCATTTCTTCACTGCGTCTCACCCTCTCCAACTTTTGGCGTAGTCTCCTCCCTCAGTCTCCTCGCCGAAGACTCTCAAGTCAAGGACTTGCACTTTTCGCACAAGGCACTGAGCCAAAGACTCGCACTTTTGTCACAAGGCACTTCCCTCGACAAGGCCGCTCACCGACAGGCCGCTTCCCTTCTCAGCCAATCCCCACACTCACTGCTTCACCTGCCGCTCCTCTGCCGACCTTGAAGGTATTTCAGCAGGTTATTCTCCCAAAAGGCTTTTAAGAGGAATTTGTTTTTTTACAATTGTTTATTCAACACAGTTGTGAAAATATCCAGCATTTCAAAAAGAACAACTGATTGTCAGGCATTTTGGACTGTCCCTTGATTGCAATAGAGCCTATATAAATGCAAGTGCATTATTTTCTTTAATGTAATTTTTATATTTTGTATTCAGGCTCGTTTCTTGTTGTCCAAAGTAAACCCTTCGCAGACCCACAATAACATGTATGCATGGGGACAGGTAAGGTTGTTTGTTTCATACTCTGGCAAAATGTGATTTTTTTCCTTTGCCAATGGAATTAAAATCCTGTAGAATGCAACGATTTATTCCCATTGCAAATCATTTGCTCTGGCCTATGGACTCACAGAATAAATTGGAGGCTTCTGTAGTTTGTACTTGGTTTCAAGTTTCACTGATCAAATGAAGACATTATCTGAAATGTTTATGATAAAAGTAATGAGATGAACAGAATAGCAGCGGAAGATGCAGTATCTAAACATGTAATACTATGAATGATCAACTAAAAGTTGCTGCTGTTCTGAACGTAAGAATCACGGAAACGCTCAACAACAATGTTTTTCTCAAAAATAACTATTGATTTGTAGATTTGTAATAAAACAAAGTGCTAAAAGAACTCGGCAGACAGAAATGCTGAGTTTCTTGCGTCTCTAATAAATCAACATAGTGGGTTAAGTTAATCTAGGTGTAAATATTAAATTTCTGAAGTGCGCTTCTGTATCTAGTTTAATGTATGCTCTGAAAACCAGTAAGTTATTGCAGAGAAGGGAAAGTGGCTTGTGCAATTAACTTCCAATGTGAATCTTTCCCTTAGGAGGCTGGAGCACCGATCCTCACGGATGATGTCAGCTTGCAAGTATTCATGGATCACCTGAAGAAACTGGCGGTCTCTAGTGCCACCTGAGTGTGGAATGGTGGTGCATTGATGTGGCCAATGCAGCGAACAAAAAGTGATTTCGCAGTCTGTCTATTCAGTGCAGATTATATTATGCATCTACAGCTGTACTACTTGCCTTTTTAACAGAACAAATTTATATTGAACTGGTCATAGACCAAAGAAAACTTATGAATTGCTTTACTTTATTATATATATTGTTTGTGCCCTATCCTGTACAAAGGCATGATCTATAAGTTGTGTAACTGCACACTACAGTGAAAAGTACTGACGCACAGTTTCTAATTTCTGCCTCAAGGAATACATATCCACAACAGTATTTTTATGTATCTAATTTGCTCTGTTTTTCTAATTAACGCAGCGCAACCTCTCATAGAACTAATTATTAGCAAAGAAATTACATTTGTGAATATTTTGAGAACTTTGAATTTGAGAAAGTATTTGGACTTTACAAAGAATGGAAAGCAAATTTGTCCGAAAATAACAAATCTCAATTTCCACAAATATTTGCCTGCGGTTTTATGTAATATTTGAAATAAAACAAAATTGTTTAAGATATGCTCCTTCGCTTACTTTGTCTGATGTCTTTTTTCTATGTGAGACATTTTTAGTACTTGTCACTGTTGGCTTCAGTTTTATTTGCTTTGTGGTGAAAATCTATTTGTGTAATTGGAATGAAAGTTACACATGGTGTATTTGTAAGTTGTCACTGAATTATGAACGCATCAGGCCAGTCCCCATTGCACACAAAATGTGAATCATAAATACATCAGATTGGATACCAATGGAATGTCAATGTTCAGTTGTATAAGACTATAAATGATAGCACTCAACACATGAGTAACACTCAGCCCTTAATTTGTTCATGAATATCTTTTGCTCAAAGTACTTCAACTTCGGGTTAAACTTTGTTTTAAAATGTTTATTTAGTTTGGATGCAAATCAGTTGTGATAATGCAGATCTTTTTTATTATATACCAGAATCATGTTACTACATCATCAACTCAATATCACTTTCACCTTTCATATATGAGGAAAAGTATATACTCAAAAGGAGGTGTCAAATATTACAGGAAAAGCTAGGATCTATTGTTGATTTGAGGATTATATTGATGCTCCTACCATAGCAGATTCGTGTGCTGAAGTGGTATTTTGGTGTTTTGAATTTCAAAATTATGCAGAATATGGCTTACCATGATTAACATTTGTCTTAAATGGTTTCTAAGTATTCAAAACAATATATATAACAGACTTGGCAGTAGCTGATTTGGCTCTTTAAGTCTGTTGCCCCTTTTGTCTGATTTGTGTTTATAGGCCTGTTGTTTCATTTTCAATTTCATTGTTCTGTCAGTACATATGATAATTAAACACTCTTGACTCTCTCCTCACTCTTTTACCTCAATGCTGTTTTTCTGCTCTATCGCCATATTCCAGGATTCCCCTAATATTCAGGAAGATATTGATCTCTGTTTTGAATTAACTCAATGACTGAGCCTCTGTGATCCTCCAGTATCGGAAATTCCAACGATTTGCCACCCTCGTCTCATAGTCCATCATTTATTCTGTGATATTTGTTGACTGCGCAATCAGGGGAAACATACCCGTCAAAGCTCCTGTTTACATACCTGTTTTGTAGGCTTCTATGAGATTTCACCTCATTCTTTAAAACTTAGCAGAATCCTGGTGTGGTCTATTAATTTTCTCTTCATACAGCAAACCCACCATCCATGGCCCCAAACTAGTGGATCTCTGCTGCTCTCCCTCTTTGGTAAGTATATACATTTTTTGGTTAAGTAGATCAAAACTGTACACAGGATTGCACTGGCAGACTGCTTAGCCCTCTTGCAAAGAGGGGCAACATTTGCCTTTTCAATTACCTTTACGTTGATTTTCAGTGATCACTCTTATTTTATGAACCAAAATAGATAATTTCTCCACATTATATTGTATCTGCTGTCCTCTCACTTAGCTTGCCCCTTGATGCCTCTTCACATCAGCCTCCCTACTCGCAAACCTGTGTAGATTTGTGTCATCAGTGAGCCATAATGTGACATCTCAGCCAAATTAATGAAATAGATCATAAAAAAGATCCTTGTGGTGAGGAACGGAATCTACTGCTGGATGTTATAGGTGTACCTTGCCACGTGGAATTAAAAGGACGTGATCAGCAAACACACAAACCTCTGTTTTAAAAGACTGAGCATAATTCTGGACCATAAAATTATAGAAGCCAGCAGTGATTCAAGCCTTCTCCAAAGGTTGTGCAGTTGGCAGATTGCTCCATTGCAATAGTGAAATTATTAGAATTGAGATGAATTTAAGCTGTTTTAGAATGTTCCATTGGAAATTACCCTGAAAAATCGTACTTTTTTGGCCCATGTGGTCTGATTTTAAAGTGCATAGTTTGCTGTGTATGAATAGTTTTATTGTTGCAATGCTGCCCCCCTTCCCCTGTCCCTCCGACATCAGGCCATTTATGAAGGCACAAATAACTGCAGATGAGGAAATCTTGAGTAGAACACAAAATGCTGGAGTAACTCCGTGGGCCAGGCAGCATCTGTGGAGGAAATGGATAGGGAACGTTCCGAGTTGGCACCCTTCTGACTGATCAGATGTTGTCTGACCCACTGGGTTACCCCACCACTTTCTTTTACATGAGACATGTGCTGATGTGGGTAATTATTATATCCATTGCAGGACAGGAGATTGTTTAAGAGGAAAAGAAGAACAAAGATGGAATATTATGCGAGCCCATAGCTATTGATTTGGGATGGAAGTACAAATTTTGGGACCAGATTGATTGAACAAGTTGACTGTTACAAGTTGTGACTGGAAAGTAAAGGGTAGGTAATTGGATGTTTGATAGAGCAGTGATGTGCTATATTATTGGTGCATGCTAAAGGGATCACCAGTCTAAATTACAAACTACACTCGTCCCATCATTTGTATCAGCAGTTCACATCCTTTTAACCTCTTCAACTTCACTGGTTGGAAAGGGTTAAAAGTCACGAGTGTTTTATTGGCATATGTCCCAGATGGGACAGTGAAATTCTTACAGCAGCACAACAGAATATGTGAATATGTAAACATAGTACATAACGGGGGAAGAGAAAAAGAAAAAGTTCAATAAATAACAAATATAGTGCAATAATAATATAGTATTTTGCAGTTCAGAGCGCAGAGCTTATTCGTTGTTGTGTTTAATTGACTGATGGCTGTAGGGAAGAAGCTGTTCCTGAACCTGGACGTTACAGTTTTCAGGCTCCTGTACCTTCTTCATGATGGCAATGGTGAAATGAGTGTGTGGCCAGGATGGTGTGGGTCTTTGATGATTTTGGCTGACTTTTTGAGGCAGCGACTACGATAGATCCCTTCGACGGTGGGGAGGTCAAAGCCGGTGATGGACTGGGCAGTGGTCACAACTTTTTGTAGTATTTTTCGCTCCTGGACGTTCAAGTTGCCGAACCAGGCCACGATGCAACCAGTCAGAATGCTCTCTACCGTGTACCTGTAGAAATTTAGGAGAATGCTCTACGACATGCCATTGTTTCTTTGAGCATCTTTCACTTGCTGTGTACTGTATTTCAACACCAGTCTGTTCGCAAGGAATGAAAATTAAATTACTGCAGGAGGTGGTAAATTGAACTAGCTACAATGGGCAAGTTCTTTGAGAGATATCTTGTTCCTGAATGAATGGTGCTCTATTGGGGAATAGTCAACCAGCTGGAAGTGTAAGAACTACTTTCATGTCTCTTATGCAGCACAGAGTGATCTTCCGTATAAATGAATATGGGTAGACTGTTGGTACTGAAGGCTGATAAAACCCCAGGGCCTATTGGTCTGCATACCAGGGTACTTAAGGAAGTGTCTGTAGAAATCGTGGACGCATTGGTGATCATTTTCCAATGTTCTGTAGATTCAGCATCAGTTCCTGTGGAGGAAATGGTTTGGAGGGTAGCTAATGTTATCCCACATTTTAAGAAAGGCAGGAGAGAGAAAACAGGGAATTATAAACCAGTTAGCCCAGTTAGCCTGACATCAGTGGTGGGGAAGATGCTGGAGTCAATTATAAAAGATGAAATAGCGGCACATTTGGATAGCAGTAACAGGGTCGGTCCGAGTCAGCATGGATTCACGAAAGGAAATCATGCTTGACTAATCTTCTGGAATTTTTTGAGAATGTAACTGGGAAAATGGACAAGGGAGAGCCAGTGGTTGTGGACTTTCAGAAAGCTTTTGATAAGGTCCCGCATAGGAGATTAGTGGACAAAATTAGAGCACATGGTATTGGGGGTAGGGTACTGACATGGATAGAAACAAAGAGTAGAGCCAACCGACAGCCCAGACCGACAACACCAGCGGCCGCAGGCCCACAGCCAGCGCCATCTGCAGCCCAACCCCGCTCCAACTCCAGAGGAACCTGCTCCCCGATGGGCCGCTATGGCGACAAGTGCCAGTTCGCCCACGGCCTCAGCCGCCACCCCAAGTACAAGCCGCACACCATCGGCTTCTGCCCTTTCGGTACCCGCTGCCACTTCATCCACAACCCCGAGGAGGAGCGAGGGCCCCGGCCTCGCCTGCGCCAGAGCACCAGCCTGGGCTCGGCCTCCTCCGGCCCGGCGATTGACTTCCACGCTGCGGGCGGCCTTCTGCCCCGACCTGGAGTTAAAGCTGGCCCAGCCTGCCCATGGTCGGCAGGAGCCCATCCGCAGACTCTCCGACCAGGACGACTCCAGCAGCAGCGGCTCCGAGTCGCCTGTCTTCGAAAAGGGCCGGCGGCTGCCCATCTTCAGCAGGATCTCGGCGTTGGACTGAGGGGAGGGGGGTGGAGGTGGAGGGCTGCCGGCCAACCCGGCGGGATAGGCAGTGCCGAGCTGGAGCCAGCGGCTGCAAGCCCGGGGCCGCCCCGCCAGCCCAGGGCCACCCCGGACACCTCCGGACAGGGACGGGACACCGGGGAGGGGACGGGGATGGCCCAACAGCAACTCAACAGCACCCGCAGCGACGGAGAGCCGACCCTGACCCTGGACGAAATGCAAGCCTGCACACAATGCAGCACCACTGTTGTCGAGACTGTTTTTTATAGCTAGTGACCTATGACCTGGGCATGCGCAGTCGGAATACCAAACTCGCTTATTGGTTGTCTTCTGTCAATAGCAGTATTATGCAGTTTATTCCAGTGCGCTCATGTCATGGATTTAAAAAAAAATTAAAGGTGATATTTTCTGAGAGGGAGCTTTAGCTGCTTACTTCCAAGGCTGGGATGGTGATTTGTCTGACCATCCTTAGTAAACACTACTGCAAATGGGCTTTCAACATAAAATATAATTTAAATCCTAATTTAAATCAGAGCATTATCAGTATCAATCAGATGCTCTATATGCCCGGTGGTGCCCATTGGTCACAGAAGCCCCAAACAGTATCCTGTTACTCTCCTGGCACAATTATTTGTAAAATGTATCCCTGTTTACTTTCCTGGTGAGCATGATCTTGTCCTGAATTATTGTCAGAGCATTTGCATAGCAACTTTCTCTGCTTTCTGGTTTGTTCATTTTGTGTTGAGATTCTAAATAGTGGTTTGAATTTTATTTGCTGGGAATTGTATCTGCTTGTTTTTTGTTGTGTGCAGAAATGTGCACAATCTGTATTTGAAATTGGGCTCATTGCCTTTATTGCCATAGCACTGGGTTATTTCATCACTGGTGAACTCTGGCTTGATATTTCTTACATTGGTAGATATTTTATATATTATATATCAGAGGATCATGATCTTCCATTTCAGTAAGTGGTGCCGTGTCTTCCAACCAACATTTAAATTGGTCAACTACTCACTTGTATGTTATATGCAAGCCAGCAGCTGATGACGACAGATGGGGAGAGCAGGTGCAGAATTGTTGTGTTTGGAGTTGGCCAATTATACTTGGTGAAGCTGTGCACGATTTTCCTGTTTGTTAAAGCTGGCTCAGAGTTTTCTGTAAACACTTGAATTCAAATTCATACCTTATGCACCATTAATTTGACACTCTCCAATACAGGTTAAGTACCTTCTTGGACACTGATTTATTATATTTTCTGCCCTCCCACCCCCCTCAACCCCAAAGTTCACTTGTTATAAAACTCCCCCAAAATGTCTCCTTTTCATCTCTCAACTTTAACCGACTTCCCAATATTGTTTATCATCTCTGGACAAGAATAAGGCGGCATGGGGCAGGTATAGGCAGCTGGGATCAAATGTATCCCTGAAGGAGTTTTGGGAACTGAGGAGCATACTAAAAAAGGAAATCAGGAGGGAAAAAGGGGGACAGGAGAGAGCTCTGGCAGATAATAAGGATAATCCTAAGAGATTTTGTTCATTCAGGGAAAAAGGAGAACCAGAAAGAGAATGGGCCACTCAGTAATCAAAGCGGTCAACTCTGTATGGAGCCACTGGAAATGGGCTAGGTCGTCAATGAATATCTCGCCTCTATTTTTATAGTGGAGAAAGACATGAGGACTGGGGAGTTAGGGGCAGTCAATGGAACTGTCTTGAGGGCAGTCAGTGTTAAGGTCGAGTAGGTGTTGAAGGCCCACAAGTACGAAGATAGACAAATGTCCCGGGCCTGATTGGATATATTTGAGGACACTGTGGGAAGCTCGAGAGGAAATTGCAGAGAATTATCAGTCATCATTAAATACAGGTTGGGTGCCGGAAGACTGGAGGGTGGTATATGTTGTGCCTCTATTTAAGAAAGACAGCAGAGAAAACCTGGGAACTGCAGGCCAGTGAGTCTAACATCGGTGGTTGGAGAATTACTAGAGAGCTGTAGACATTGTAGAGATGGATTTCAGCAAGGCATTTGACAAGGTTCCACATTATAGGCTGCTCTGGAAGGTTAGATTGCATGGGATACAAGGAGAGCTAACTGACTGGTTAAATTGACTTCATGGAAGGAAGCAGAGGGTGATGGTGGAAGGTTGTTTGTCAGACTGGAGGCCTGTGATTAGTGATGTGTCTCAGGGTTTGGTTCGGGGCCCATTGGTATTTGTAATCTATATCAATGATTAGGTTGAGAACGTACATGACATGATTAGCAAGTTTGCAGGTGACACTAAAGTGGATGATATTGTAGATATTGAAAATGGTTATTAAAAATTGCAGCAGGATCTTGATCAGTTGGGGAGGTGGGCTGAGGAATGATTGATATCGTTTAATATAGAGAAGTGCGAGGTGTTACATTTTGGGAAGTCTATCCAGGACAGGACCTACACAGCAAATGGCAGGGCTCTGGGGAGTGTTGTAGAGCAGAGGGATCTAGGAGTGTAGGTATACAGTTCCTTGAAAGTGGCATCACAGATAGATAGGGTGATCAAGAAGGCATTTGGCACATTGGCTTTCATTAGTCAGAGTTTGAGTATAGAACTTGGGAGGTCATATTACAGTTGTAGAAGACATTGATGAGGCCACATTTAGAGTATTGTGTTTAGTTTGGCCACCCTGTTACAGGAAAGATGATGTTAAGCTGGAAAGGATGCAGATAAAATGTATGAGGATGTTGCCAGGACTCAATGGTCTGAGCTATAGGGAGATGTTGAGCAGGCTAAGATCTTATTCCTTGTAGCACAGGAGGTAGAGGGGTGATCTTATGGAGGTGTATAAGATCATACGTGAAATAGATAGGGTAAATGCATGGGGTCTTTTGCCCAGAATAGGAGAATCGAGAACCAGAGGACGTAAGTTTAAGCGAAGAGGAAACGATTTTATAGGAATCTGAAGGGTAACTTTTTCATGCAAAGGTTGGTGGGTAGCTGCCAGAGGAGGTAGTTGAGGCAGGTACTATCGCAACATTTAAGAACTATTTAGACATGAACATAGACAGGTCGGGTTTAGAGGGATATGGGGCAAACGCAGGCAGGTGGGACTAGTGCAGATGGGGCATGTTGGACAGCATGGGCAAGTTGGGCTGAAGCACCTGTTTCCACGCTGAATGCTCTGACTCTCCCACAACTTCCTTCACACAGGCTATCTTTACGATCTTAACTCTACCCCTTCACCATCCACCACGTCAATGCAAGCATAATCCCAAAGTTCCATGTCCAAGATACTTTCAGCATACATGTGTGAAAAAATATATTTCCTGGCCTGTTCTTTCCATGTGGCATGAACTGTGGACCATCCACTGCACTCTGCCCATACCCCCTTTCCAAATATTTCGTCATCTAATGAAAAACCACAGAATTTCATTTGCAACTTCAAAAATAATGATACTGAAGGGGATGGAAAAAATCACATAGAAACATAGAAAATACGTGCAGGAGGAGGCCATTCGGCCCTTCGAGCCAGCACCGCCATTCATTGTGATCATGGCTGATCGTCCCCTATCAATAACCCGTGCCTGCCTTCTCCCCATATCCCTTGACTCCACTAGCCCCTAGAGCTCTATCTAACTCTCTTAAATCCATCCAATGACTTGGCCTCCACTGCCCTCTGTGGCAGGGAATTCCATAAATTCACAACTCTGGGTGAAAAAGTTTTTTCTCACCTCAGTCTTAAATGACCTACCCTTTATTCTAAGACTGTGGCCCCTGGTTCTGGACTTGCCCCCCATTGGGAACATTTTTCCTGCATCTAGCTTGTCCAGTCCTTTTATAATTTTATATGTTTCTATAAGAGCCCCCCTCATCCTTCTAAACTCCAGTGAATACAAGCTTAGTCTTTTCAATCTTGCCTCGTATGACAGTCCTGCCATCCCAGGGATCAATCTCATGAACCTACGCTGCACTGCCTCAATCACAAGGGTCCTTCCTCAAATTAGGAGACCAAAACTGTACAAAATACTCCAGATGTGGTCTTACCAGAGCCCTATACAACTGCAGAAGAACCTCTTTACTCCTATTCTGAAATCCTCTTGTTATAAAGGCCAACATTCCATTAGCTTTCTTCACTGCCTGCTGTACCTGCACGCCAACTTTCAGTGACTGGTGTACAAGGACACACAGGTCTCGCTGCACCTCCCCCTTACCTAACCTAACCTCATTGAGATAATAATCTGCCCCCTAGTTTTTGCCGCCAAAGTGGATAACCTCACATATATCTATATTATACTGCATCTGATTGTGTCTTCCTTAGTGAAGACAGATCCGAAGTATCTGTTCAACGCTTCTGCCATTCCCTTGTTACCCATAATAATTTCACCCGTGTCTGCCCTCAAGGGACCCACCTTTGACTTTGCTACTCTTTTTCCTTTAACATATCTAAAGAAGCTTTTACTGTCCTTCTTTATATTCCTGGCCAGCTTCCCCAGTACTTCATCTTTTCAACGTATTGCCCGTTTTGTTTCCTTCTGTTGTCCTATGAAAGTTTCCCAAATCATTTGGCTTCCGGCTACTCTTTGCTGTGTTGTGTTATACATCTTTTCTTTTAGTTTTATTCTATCCCTAACTTTTCTTGTCAACCACGGTTGCCTCCTACTCCCATTAGAATCTTTCTTCCTTTTTGGAATGAAATGATCCTGCGTCTTCCGGATTATGCCCAGAAATTCCTGCCATTGCTGTTCCACCGTCATTCCTGCGCTCATGCCTTCATAGTCCCCTTTGTTCAACTGCATCACTGACACTTCCGAGTTAACCTTCTCCTTCTCAAATTGCAGATTAAAACTAATCATATTATGATCACCTCCAAGCGGTTCCTTTACCTCGAGTTCTCTTATCAAATCTGGTACATAGAAACATAGAAACATAGAAATTAGGTGCAGGAGTAGGCTATTCGGCCCTTCGAGCCTGCACCGCCATTCAATATGATCATGGCTGATCATCCAACTCAGTATCCCGTACCTGCCTTCTCTCCATACCCTCTGATCCCTTTAGCCACAAGGGCCACATCTAGCTCCCTCTTAAATATAGCCAATGAACTGGCCTCGACTACCCTCTGTGGCAGAGAGTTCCAGAGATTCACCACTCTCTGTGTGAAAAAAGTTCTTCTCATCTCGGTTTTAAAGGATTTCCCCCTTATCCTTAAGCTGTGACCCCTTGTCCTGGACTTCCCCAACATCGGGAGCAATCTTCCTGCATCTAGCCTGTCCAACCCCTTAAGAATTTTGTAAGTTTCTATAAGATCCCCTCTCAATCTCCTAAATTCTAGAGAGTATAAACCAAGTCTATCCAGTCTTTCTTCATAAGACAGTCCTGACATCCCAGGAATCAGTCTGGTGAACCTTCTCTGCACTCCCTCTATGGCAATAATGTCCTTCCTCAGATTTGGAGACCAAAACTGTACGCAATACTCCAGGTGTGGTCTCACCAAGACCCTGTACAACTGCAGTAGAACCTCCCTGCTCCTATACTCAAATCCTTTTGCTATGAATTAGACAACACTAAATCCGGAATTGCCTTTTCTCTGGTCGGCTCCATTACAATCTGCTCTAAGAATCCATCTCAGAGGCACTCTACAAACTCACTTTCTTGGGGTCCTGAACCAACCTGATTTTCCCAGTCTACCTGCATATTGAAATCTCCCATCACCACAGTGGCATTACCTTTGTTACATGCCAGTTTTAACTCCTGCTGCAACTTACACCCTACATCCAGGCTACTATTTGGGGGTATGTAGATAACACCAATTAGTGTCTTCTTGCCTTTACAATTCCGTTAGTGTTATCTTGCCTTTACAATTCATCTCTCACTCAACAGTCGAACTACCTTCTCAGTGACATTGGCAATCACACCATCCCAGACCATGGCTCTCTCGAGGTGCACATGATACTGAGATCGAAGTTGTGTCTAAAGTTTAATCTCCTGGGATGGAGTGTATTAACAGAGGGGAAGAAGCTGTCCCTGAGTCTGGTGGTGCGAGCTTTCAAACTTCTCTACCTATGAACCTATTTCTCCATACAATAGAGTTTTATCTTCACCTTTGCAGGCAGATGGATTCTTGATTTAATGGGTCCTATAACAGATGTCACCACGTATTTTGATCTGTACCAAAGCTCAGTCTTTTTATGGATATCGATCAACTCTTTTTGCTAACTATAACAACATTTAAATGACATTTGATAGGAAATGTTTAGAGGGGCATGCACCAAACGCAGGGACTTGTTTAGATGGGGCATCTTGGTCGGCGTGAGCAAGTTGGCTGAAATACCTGTATCCATGCTGTATGACTACTTAAGATGTGGAGATTAGTGCCCGTATACATCACACTTTGTTATCTCCTTCATTACTGGGCATTCAAGTTGCCTGAAGGGCCTGTCCCACTAACTCGACTTTTCAGCGACTGTCTTCGACCTTCAAGCTCGAGGGCACTCGCCTGAAAAACCTCGAGCTGGATCGATCGTCAGCAATGAAACTGCGAGCTGGATCGACCGTCCACAAATAAAAAATAAATTAAAAAAAACACACACACACACACAACCCCCCCCCCCCCCCCCCCCCCAGCAAAGGCCAGGGAAAGCGGGGGAGCGGTGTCTGAAATTCACACCTGCGATGAACAGGAAGGTAAAAGACGGCTGGCACAGTTACGGGAAGTCCTTTAGAGAACGTGGAGGGAGGGGGGGGAGAGAGAAGGGGGGAGAAGGAGTGGAGACACTTTTAAGAAGCCAGACAACTTTTAATAAAGTTTAGCGGGCATTTAACATTACTGGTCGGTTTACTTACCTTTTTTTCTCAACGAGCTTTACCTTCGACTACCTTCGATTACCTTTGATTACCTATGATAGCATTATGGCCTACTATGACCTACCTCAACTAAACCTACGAGTAAAAAAATATTGATATTTTTCTGTGGAATTCTCTGCCTCAGAGGACGGTGGAGGCAGGTTCTCTGGATGCTTTCAAGAGAGAGTTAGATAGGGCTCTTAAAAATAGTGGAGTCAGGATATATGGGGAGAAGGCAGGAATGGGGTACTGATTGGGGATGATCAGCCATGATCACATTAAATGGCGGTGCTGGCTCGAAGGGCCGAATGGCCTACTCCTGCACCTATTGTCTATTGTCTATTTCCATGCCGAACTTTGTTTACTCATGGGCATTTTTCAGCTTGCTAAAAAAATGCCGCGACCTAACGGAGGCCTCGAGTACGCGGGGACTACTCTAGAGCATGAAGGAGAGTTACAAAGACCTCCTAGGACCTCGTGTCGACCTTGCTGCGAATATGAGTTGAGGGCAAACTTCTAAACTCGCGAATTAGGTCGTCGCAGTGGGACAGGCCCTTAACCAAGCCGTGATGCAACCAGTCAATATGCTCTCTACCATACCTCCAAGAGGGTATTTGTGAACATACTGAATCTCCTCCATCTTCAAAGGAAGTAGAGGCATTGATGACTTTCTTTATGATTGTGTCAATGTGCTGGGTCCAGGACATATCTTCAGAGATAAGCACGCCCAGAAAATTGAAGATATTGGCACTCTCCACCACTGACTTGTTGATTTGTGGATCTTCGGCCTTCCTCTTCTAAAGTCAACAATTAGTTCTTTGGTTTTACTGACGTTGAGAGCAAGGTTGTTCTGACACCATTCAATCACACGATTGATATCCCTCCTATAATCCAACTCATTATTATCTGTAATTTGCCTAATAACTATGGTATTGTTGAAGACTTTATAGATGGAGTTGGAACTAACCCAAAACATTAAATGTTTCTCTTTCCACAAATGCTGCCTTGGCTTGAGCTTTTCTCCGAGCACATTCTATTTTGGTTTCAAATTTTCAGCATCTGCTGTCAATGTATACAGTTAATGGCAAGACCCATAACAGCACTGATGTGTGGAGGGATCTTGGGCACCAAGTCTATAGCTCCCTGAACGTTTAAGTAGACATCATGTTCGGCACAGACACTGAGGGTCTGTTCCTGTGCTGTTCTGTTGTATTCACAGTGAAGCTAATGGAAGGGTTGCAGTATTAGTTTAGTGCCACTTGAGGGAGCTCTATTGCTGTACTGGAGTTCAGCAAATTCCCCAAGAGTCTGGAAGCAACAACTGTAGCATCATCACTACTCAGATTGACTGCACTATCATTGTCTGGAATTTTAGCAGCTGATTAATTGTGTTGCGAATAAAATAAATCTTGAAAACATCAGTGTCATATCATGCTATTGCTTGCTTTGCATTAATGATTGTGGTTTTATTCAACCATACACCTGCTGTCCTAATGGCCAAGTATTTGTTGATAGAATCAAAATTGCTAGCATTTATCTGTTTAAGAGGCGAGAGTGCTTAATTGTCATATGTACCGACAATGGATCAATGACATTTTTACTTGTGGAAGTTCAACAGGCCTGTAAACACATTATACACATATGGAGGTCATAGAGTTATACAGCACGGAAACAGACCCTTCAGCCCAACTTGCCCATGCTGACCAAGATTGGCCCACATCCCTCAAAAGTTCCGTGGTGTCATCATCACCAATGATTTGCCGTGGACCAACAACACCAATGCGACCACCAAAAAGGCGCACCAATGTCTCCACCTGCCCAGGCAACCGAGGAAATTCAGCTCGTCTCCAATGATCCCACAAACCTCCACAGATGCACCACGGAAAGCACAATGTCAGTCCACACCATGCTTTGGTCTGAGAACAGCTCTGCCTCAGACTGTAGGAAACTGCAGAAAGCCATAGATGCAGCCCAATTCATCACACAGGCCAGACTTCCCACCACTGACTCCATCCGCACCCTATGCTTTGAGTCCTGAAAAGCGCTATATAAATAAAATCTATGATTATTATTATTATTGTGCTGCCTTGGAAAAAGACAGACAGACAGAGAGTTTTAGTAATATTTATTACTAGACCAAGTGGGACCCATTGGGAATCTGTCACATGAGAGGGCTGGTCCCCAAACGCAATATTCCACCACTCACCCATAGCCCCCAACTGCGCAGGCATGGCTGATGGGTTCCTATTGTGACGCCAGAGATCCCAATTGGGACACGAGTCACGGCAATCCACCCCAACTGCTCCTCGCCATCCCTCTTCCTACCTCTATCCTCCTCCATTCCCCCTCATCCCCCAACACTCCCTCCCCCTCCTCTTCACCCTCCCTCTTCTCTCCCCTCTCCTCTACTCCCTCCCCTCTCCCTTCCCCTACCCTCAGTCACTCCATCCCTCCCTAACTCCTCTCCTCTCCCTACCCCCCTCCTCTTGCTCTATCTCCCTGCTCCCGCACTCCTCACCTCTCCCCTATCTCACTCCACCACTAAACACAATGTTTAAATAACATTTCTCCTCCCCTCCCCCACTCCCTCTCTCTCCTTCCAACAATGTAACATATCTCTCATTGCACTGGGTGGAACTCTGTTGACGGGTAGTTTATGTAAATGAGATCTCATTGTGACGTCATATGCTGCTAACTGCCTGTAGAACACTGCTGAGGGGCAGTTTATGTAAATGAGATCCCATTGTGACGTCATAGCTACTAACTGCCACTGCAACTTGAACACATTTTTCTCAAACTGGATTTTGTAAAGTTAAAAATGTGAATAACGTAAAATATAACATCAATCTGAACGAAACTTGATACACCACAACATAGGACAATGGTGAGTAAGGTGGTCCAAAAATTGTTGCTATCTGGTACCATTTTGGCATAATTCAGGTCATCACAGACACATAAACACACAGATAGACATAGAAACAAACAAGATATTTTAGTAATACTGTATATATAGATAGATAGTCTTGCACTCTGAAATCCTTCTGCTCTATAAGACTTCCCAGGATTTTACAGTTCATTGTGATGGACCTGCCCTGGTTTGACTTCCCAAAATGCAACACACATGAGAGTGGTGCAGAGGGTAGTGCAGTGGTAGAGTTTTGTAGGATAATGCTGGTTTACAGGTGATCACTGGTCGGCGTGGACTAGGTGGGCCAAAGGGTCTGTTTTCCTACTGTATCTCTAAATTCTAAAGTGCGCACACTTATCTGAATTAAATTCCATTTCCCATTTCTCAACCCACTTGCCCACAGGATCAAGATCCTGCTGTAATTCTTGATAACCCTCTTTGCTGTCTATGATACCATCTATTTTAGTGTCATCTGCAAACTTACTATGTCATGCCTTGTACATTCTCATTCAAATGGTTTATATAAACAGCAATGGGCCCAGCACTGATCCCTGAGCCACACCCGTAGACAAAAGCCTCCATTCCGAAATATGGGTCTGTAAATTAATTGGCCTCTGTAAAATACCCACTAACGTGTAGGGAAATTATGAGAAAGTGGAATAATGTAGAACTAGTGTGAATGGATGGTCTGAAGGGCCTGTTTCCATGCTGTATCTCTAAACTAAACTTGAAAAATAATAGGACTGTGTCTTTCGTGGAACTTGCCAGAGGGTGGCAGGAGATGGCTGATGGAAAATCTTTTGCTCTCATACTGGCAATATTTAAAAAAACTTGCTTCAGCTTTGGACTATTGCCAATAGCTTATGATCCTTTCAATTTGCTCTGCTTATATTTAAGCACTTTGGTCTCTCTGCACCAGATTTTGAATCTTCAAAATTTGTCAGGCCAGAACTGTAGACGGAAATTAATGTGTTGCCATGGAACTAACAATGCAACAAGCAGCCTTTAATTTGGTCTTAAGCTGAAGGCCAGCTTGAGAAGTAAATTCTGCCAAAGATTTTAAGATGAAAATTTGTTCTAACTTAATAGTTATTTCCTCTAGGAACAAGAA
This sequence comes from Malacoraja senta, assembly GCA_038087875.1. Classification (NCBI taxonomy): domain Eukaryota; kingdom Metazoa; phylum Chordata; class Chondrichthyes; order Rajiformes; family Rajidae; genus Malacoraja; species Malacoraja senta. The sequence goes on along the minus strand of JAXLNO010004612.1, from coordinate 55,100 downwards.
TCCTTTGTCTTTGACAATACTGCTTATTGTGCAACGTGCCAAAATATTTCGATACTGTCAACTTAACATTGGATATCAAAGTCGAGTGCCTAAACCAATGGGTACAAACCTGTAGGGAAAATAGTACTGAAACAACTTTTAAGACAGCTGTGATGGAAAAGAAATGACAGGGTTTCCTTTTTTATCTTTTGTTTTGTTCATCTATTAATCTAATTCATCAATTCCATTTTTTGTGGCATTTCCATAGCCAAGAGCATACTTTTCAATGTCCCCCTTAACCAATAATTCTAACTGAATCATTGGTCCATTATTAGAATAATCATTGGTCTACTATTAGAATGGGATTAGATGAAGGTTTGTAACCATTTCTCACCCTCAGTGTTCTTTCTGTAATGAACTCCAACCTTAATCATATAAACAAAATACTATTTAATATTCCACAATTGTCTGAATTCTATTTCAAGTTAACTGAGTGAAAGATGAAAGATAAACAACATAGGCCATTGTTATCCCAGTTTTGCAACAACTCCCTACACTCTAGGGGCAATTGGCAGAGGCCAATTAGCCCGTAAACCCACACATCTTTGGCATGTGGGACACGAAATGCTATTTGCCTGGATTGCACTTGGCCTCACCCTGGTATTTTGTCTCATTAAATACAATTTGTTTCCATTAGAAAGAATACCATATATCTCTTCCCTCTGCTTTAGCTATGTCCAAGTCAGAGAGTGAATCAGCCTCAGAGTGCCATACTTTGCCCACACCTCCAGACACTTGAGACCCTTTCCACACTCCTCCCCAGAGCTATTAGGAGTTATACATGCATTTAATCTGCTCCCCTAATCTATTACTTGGTATAAATACCTGAGTCGGCACCCAATTGGTGATAATCTAATTAGTTCTGCGTTCTGTCTGTTCTATAGCAGTTCTGAGTTCTGTCTATATCTTTCGGTTCAATTGGTGTTTGGATTTTGGGTTTTCTTCAATACTTTTCGGTGAGCCTGCATTCGAATCCTTTCCATTTCTGAGCCTTCAGACAGAAATAAATGGCACAGTCATAAGGGTGGTGAGGAGGTAAAGAGGTGGCTCAGAATTTGCAGAAGACCTCTTTCAGGTCATGATACTCGGATGGTACTTTGGACAGGCCAGGATTATCACTAGGAGCAACAGACACAGAAGTGAGGGGAAGACAAGCGGAACAAAGACAATTAATGTGACTATCCTGGCCTGTCCAAAGTACCATCTGAATATCATGACCCGAAAGAGGTCTTCTGCAAGTTCCGAGCCACCTCTTTACTTCCTTACCGCCCTTATGATTGTGCCATTTATTTCTGTCAGAAGACTCAGAAATGGAAAGAACTTGAATGCAGGCTCACCGAAAAGTACTGAAGAAAACCTAACATCCAAACACCAATGGAACCAAAAGATATAGACCTGGAACCGACAGAACTCAGACCTGCTATCAAAAGGACAGAATGCAGAACTGATTAGTCAGCACCCAATTGGTGATGATCTCAGGTATTTATGCCAAGTGATAGATTAGGGGAGCAGATTAAATGCAGGTGTAACTCCTAATAGCTCATGGGGAAGAGTGTGGAAAGAGTCTCAAGTGTATGGAGGCGTGACAAGTGTGACACAGAGGGAATATATGTTGTATTTATGTAGAATGTAGAACATGTAAGATCTGTTATACTGTTTTGGTGACTGTTTTGTTGTTTGATTAGCAGAGATGAGTGAACGGCAATTATCAAAGTCATCTTCAGGAGTGAGATGTAGCAGATCACCAGCTCAAATAGAACTCGGCTCACTTTATTCTGCTGAAGTGAAGTGATAAAGAGCGAATTAACCTGTCCACCATGTTATTACCTGGCAAGAGGATGTAGGGGTTGGAGCAGGGAGCTTTAAACGATCCTTGGTATCACGAGTCTTATCCTGAGTCCTGTGCCATCACAGAGCCTGTGTTCAATTGTATTTTTTCATCAAACGAGATGTGATGAAGGATTATTTCTCTGTGTATTGGCAGTTCACCCAATAAGAAAATGTTATGTATTTGTATCTGCTGTGAACTTTGTAAATTTGAACTGTGGCAGCAGTTATTCCCAACTGCTGCTTCTCAGATAGGGTGTTTCCATGGTTACAGTTAGCACTCAGTGATAGTGAGAATGAGTGCAGAGATGTCTGATTTATTTTTAAACTTCTGGTATATGATTAGAGCGGAAATCTGAACAAAGTTCCATGTTTCATATTGTCCTCTTGGAAGTTAAAAGAATTGTCTTGCGGTCACATAGCTGAGGAAGCCTTTTCCTGTAATTGTGAAGGTCTCTACATGTGTATTTGTAATGTCTATAATCCTTGTGCAGTTTTAATTTCTTGCAAAGTAAGCAGTCCAAGGCCTCGGAAACAAGATTTAATTAAATATCATATGTCAGCTGGTGGGTTGTCAGGGTTTTGATTGATTGATAATATGACATAGTAAACCCAATGATACATATTACCAAGCAATTGAAATTCTGATGTCACTTGCCTGCTGAAGCAGGCTAAGTGTAACTAGGATCTTGATGTTGGAGAGAATGCTGGCACTGGTTTGCTTAATCTGCCAATGGATTTGCAGAGCTTTGCAGAGAAAATGCTGATGGTATCCTTCCAAAACTTTGAAGCACTCTATGAAGCAAGCAGGATGGCAAGAATGTAGTGTAATGGAAGTTATTTTGCTCTGTTTCTGACAGTAGATTACCCAGTGACACGTGGTCAAACTATAACTGTTTAATGATACTTTTATTTTTTGTCGGCTTTGCTCTCTGCTATTCTATTAGCATGTCATCACAGTGATCATGGATAATAAAATGAACAGAAATAATTAGCAGCTGTACAATTTTAATATTCATTAATTTATGCAATGTCATCTTAATAGCTTCTTTCCGAGTCAGTTTTCTTTTTTCATCTACTGTTATAATTCACTGTTTTTCTTAAATTTCCTCATTTTTGCACTGTAAAAGTGATAGGCACTATTTCTCATCCATGTCTTCAAAAGTATGCACAAGCCCAACACTTGGAGACATGAGATTGCTGATGCTGGAACCGTAAGCAAAAAACAAACCAGAGGAATTCAGTGGGCCAGGCAGTATCTGTGGAGTGAATGGTTGGATGTCATTTTGGGTCAAGACTCTTCTTCAGATTGATTAGTCAGAAGAAGTGCCCTGACTCAGAACATTGACTATCCATCCACTATCCAAAATATTCATTCTTTGCCCTGGACATTCCTTCCACATTTAGCTGGTAGATGCGTAGAGATTTCCCGATGCTGCGGGAGTTTTGGCCCTGGGAAGGGCTGTTTGGTTTACTAGTCACCATTTTGGCATGGTCAAAAGTGATGCCAAAACACTACATCTATTTGTTTGTGCATGTCGGGTTGATTGCATTAGTCGAAACAGGGTGGACCACGTGAAGGTTGCAATCTCCCACCCCAACACCAATAACGGAGAGGTCATCACAGACCCCCACGGTGAAATCACCGAGTTTTGACCTCCATCACAAGCAATGGCTTACCCTGAACAGAATCCGCACCCTCCATGCAAGAACAGCCCATCACCTGCATAATTGGGGGATGACAGACAGCCCTGCATGCGACTGCGGACATCCAGACCAGACCATCCCACACATCGTGAATGACAGCTCACTGAGGCTTTTCCCTGGTGGCATCCAAGCCATCCATCCAGTAACTGTTGCTGTCCTGGCCTGGATGTCTACCCTTGATCTACAACATTAAGCTGTGCACGCCATACGCAAGAAAAAGACTATTCAAAGTTCCCTCAGCACTTTGTTTTCTGCTCAAGATTATTGCCCATCCTAGCAAGTTATAAACACGTCTCATTATTATAAATAGTACGCAATCAGTACCATGCATAAATATACACAAGTCACTCCATATAACCCTACACAACTGAGGATTTAGGGTGACAGTGGCACAGCTGGTGGAGCTGCTGCCTCAAAGCGCTAGAGACCAGAGTTTGATCCTGACCTTTGATCCTGGAATTTGCACGTTCTCCCTGTGACTGCATGGGTTTCCTCCATCTGTTCTGGTTTCCTCCTGCTCCCAAAAATGTGCAGGTTTGTAGGTTACTTGTCTTCTGTAAATCACCCCTAGTGCGTAGGGAATAGAAAGTGGGATAAGTTGGGACTAGTGCGAAAGGGGTGGTCAATGGTTGGTGTGGACTCGGTGGGGTGAAGAGCCTGTTTCCATGCAGTATCTCTAAACTAAACATGTCAGTGTAATTATACATTGATTTGTATAGCATTAATAGCTATACAAAGTCATCCCAATCTGTGCTCTGTCATTGCTCAGGACCAAAACATAAAGATGTAAATATGATTACAAATTCATTACAGTGCAATTGAAAACACATAACTGGTTTTGTACAAAAGCTCTCAGCATATAAAAAATATCTATGAAATAGATTATTCTAATCTGTGTTTTTTCTTGTGGTCATGTCTTACTAACTTGATCAAGTTTTTGAAGCAGTGATGGGGAGGATGGTGGATGTTGTCTACATGGATTTCAGGAAGGCTTTGATTAAGTCTCCCCTGGTAGGCTGATCCAGAAGATTAAGATACATAGAATTCACAGTGACTTGGTTGTATGGATTCAGAACTGGCTTACTGATAGAAGACAGAGGGTTGTGGTGGAAGGCGTTATTCGGGCTGGAGGTCTGCGACCAGTGGAGTTCCACTACGTTCTGTGCTAGAACCTCTGTTGTTTGTGATATATCTAAATGACTTGGACATTAATGTAGACGGGTTGATTAGTAAGTTTGCAGATAACAGCAAGATTGCTGGAGTTGTGGGCTGTGAGGCTGTCAAAGCATACAGTAGAATATAGATCAGCTAATAAAACAGGCGTAGAAATGGAAGATGGAGTTTAATCTGATCAAGTATGAGGCTGCACTTCGAGAGATCAAATGTAAGGGGAAAGTATGCAATTATTTGAAAGACCTTTAATAGCATTAATATACAAATGGATCTTGGGGTCCAAGCCATAGCTCCCTGTAAGTGGCAGAGTAAGTAGATAGAGTGGTAAAAGAAGGCATATGGTATTCTTACCTTCATGGGTCGGGGCATTGAGTCTAAGAGTCAGGAAGCCATGATAGTTTTATAGGATGTTTAAGAAGGAACTGCAGATGCTGGAAAATTGAAGAAGGAACTGCAGATGCTGGAAAATCGAAGGTAGACAAAAATGCTGGAGAAACTCAGCGGGTGAGGCAGCATCTATGGAGTGAAAGAAATAGGCAACGTCTGAAGAAGGGTTTTGACCCAAAACGTTGTCTATATCCTTCGCTCCATAGCTGCTGCCTCACCCGCTGAGTTTCTCCAGCACTTTTGTCTACCTTATAGTTTTATAGGATTTTGGGTTAGATGGCATTGTCTTCAGTTCTGGTCGCCACAGGAAGGAGGTGGAGGCTTTGGGGAGGGTGCTCTAAATGTTTACTAGAATGTAATCTGGATTAGATAATAGTCACTATAAAGAGAGGTTGGACAAACTTGGATTGTGTTCTGTGGATCATCAGAGGATGAAGGGAGACCTGAGAGAAGTATATAAAATTATGAGAGGCATAGGAAGGTTCGACACTCGATACCTTTTTCCCAGGTGAAAATTTAGCTTAAAGTCGAGAGGGGCAAAGATTAAGGGAGCTGTGCAGGACAAGTTTTTTTTTTACACAGTGAGTGGTGGGTGCCTGAAACGTGCTGCTGGGGATGGTGGGCTGGTGCGCAGGGAATGGAGGGGTTGGATCATGTGCAGGTAGATTAAATTAGTTTAGTTTGGCATCATGTTGGCAAAGACATTGTGGGCCAAAGGGCCTGTTCCTATGCTAACATGTTAACATCATATATCAATGAAAAATTAAGCTACATTTATCAAAACAAAAATCCCGTCAGCATACCCTCCTTTTCTTTTTTGATGTTGTGACCAATTTAAGAAACTAATAACTAAAAAATCAACATGTGTATAAAAATTAAAATTCCAAAAACGTGAAAACCTAGTTTTAACTTTCTAGTGGTGACGGTAAGTGTGGCATCACAGCGAAAACACTAACTCTGAACAGGAAAGGTTTACAAGGAAATGAGCCAAATGCAGGCAACTGGGACTAGCTTATATGGCATCTTGGTCAGAATGGACGAGTTGGGCAGAAAGCTTTTTTTCCGTAATGTATGACTCTGATTGTAATGCAGTGACACTTTGTCTTTTTCACATCCTGTTGTTCACTTTAAGGAAACTATTTGGCACTGAAGAGATGGGCAGACGCACCAACTCAAAAAATGAGCTGTCATTATCTCTATTTAGCCTTGGGTTGAAGATCTGATTCAGTGATAGACATTTGGTTAGCTTCACTGTTTGTACATTAGTGTGTAGCACTTCATAAATTCATTTCTATTCTCAACATTATCTAATCTGCTAACTGCAATTATATTTTTATGCTGACAGTTATAAACTGTACGAGCAAACCTATATTCATCTGTGAAAAAATAATTGCTAGCTTAACCTATTTTAGAAATAAAGAGACACGTAGGTTAGATATAATGCAAGGAAACAGGCCCTTGATTCACTGAGTCCATCCCGACCATCGATCATCCATTCAGGGTGGTGAAACTGGGGAATTCTTTGCCACAGAAGGCTGTGGATATATTTAAGGCATAGATAGATAGATTATTGATTAGTATGGGTGTCAGAGGTTATGGGGAGAAGGCAGGACCATGGGGTTATGAGGGAGATAGATCAGCCATGATTGAATGGCAGAGTGGATTTGATGGGCCAAATGGCTTAATGAATAAATGAATATGTTTCTTGGCCAAGTATGTACACATACAAGGAATTTGCCTTGGTGCTCCGCTCACAAGTAACAACATGACATACAGTAACAATTAAGAATGACACATAAAACATTAAACATTAATAATAAAACATTATAGTTTAAATATGTGAATGAAATAAAATAACAGAGCAAAAGGAGGCTACAGACTTTTGGTTATTGAGTAGAGCTACTACTCGTGGAAAAAAAAATGTTTTTATGTCTAGCTGTGGCGCCTTTGACAGTCCGGAGTCGCCTTCCAGAGTTTGCTTCAAAGAGTTTGTGGCCAGGGTGAGAGGGGCCAGAGATGATCTTACCCACTCGCTTCCTGGCCCTTGCTGTGTACAGTTCGTCAATGGGGGAAGTTGCAGTCAACAACCTTCTCAGCTGATTGGATGATTTGTTCAGGATGTCGTGCTTGGTGGCTGAGCCAAACCAGACCATGATGGAGAAGGTGAGGACAGACTCTACGATGGCAATAGAGAATTGGACCATCATTGCCTGTGGCAGATTGTGTTTCCTCAGCTGCTGCAGGAAGTACATCCTCTGTTGGGCTTTTTTGAATGTGGAGTCTATGGTGGCCCCCCATTTCAGGTCCTTGGATGGTTCCAAGGAACTTAAAAGAGTCCACAGATGTGACTATGGTGTTATTGATGGTGAGTGGGGGGAAGGGAGGGGGATACTCCTATCACTTATGAACTTAAGCACACATGAGTTCCATGTTATCCCACTTTCACACCCACTCCTTACACATCTGGGGCAATATTACAGAGGCCAATTAATCTAGAAACCTGCACGTCTTTGGAATGTGAGAGGAATCTGGAGCACCCAGAGGAAACTCATGCGGTCACAGGGAGAACATGCAAACTGCACACATACAGCACCCGATGTCAGAATCGATCCCGGGATTCTGGTGCTGTGAGACAGCAGCTCTACCAGCTACGCCATTGTGCCGTCCAATCTTATCCCAAAAGAATGTGCAAAATGGGTTGTGTAGAAGTTTCCAAGCTCTTTCAATGAGTTAATTAACCATTTTCTTTCTGATTTCTCTCAACATTATTCCGAATGTAGCCCTGGTTTCTTGAATGTAGAAAAAGTGTGGTGAACGTTGGCTCATGGAAGAGATGGCAGATGTGGAGGTCAGCAGCCGTGGTGAATTTCTTGAAAGGAAACAATTCAAGTGAAAGCAGGGACAGGCACGGACTGGAATGAGCTTGCATACACCCAGTATGTACTTGATTTGTCCAATGACAGCCTGCTGTGTTGTAGCTTTCTCTCGGATTCTCAAAATCTTTACTTACCTCTTGAGCAAAACACATAGTGCTGAAGGAACTCAACAGGTAACCAGCAGAAATGAACAGGCAACATTTTGGATCAGACCTGATTGTGGTAGGATGGGAGGAAAGCTGGAAAAGAGAGGGCAGGACAAAGTCGTGGCAAGTAATTGGTGTATGCAGATAAGAGGGTTTGATGGGCACGGGAAAAAGTGAGGGAGTGGTGGGGTAGGGTTAATACTCATAATTGGAGAATTGAATGTTCATAATTGGGTTGTAAACTACTCAAGCAACTGGAATATGAAGTAATGTTCTTCCATTTTGTGCGTGGCCTCGCTCTGGCAATGTAGGAGGTCAAGAACAGTGTAGGAATGGGAAGGTGTGCTAAAGTGGTTGGCAACCATGAGGTCCAGCAGGCCATGATGGGCACAGTGCAAGTGTTATAAACCTCGTGTTTACTGCAGAATCTGGTTCACTAGATGTCGTACCATGTACCAATTATACATTGTTTGACTATCAATCTGATCAGGAATTATGTAATTCCAATGCATCTCAAGTCAAGTCGTCACATTTATTTATATAGCACATTTAAAAAACAACTCTCGTTGGCCAAAGTGCTTTACATTTGTTATAAGAATAGTATAAACAAACAAACTACATACATATATACATATAGCCCTCGCTCAGAGGATGTCAAGAAAGGCTTGGGAGTATAGATAAGTTGTTAGTCTTGATATAAAGGAGTCGATGGAGGGGGCAGTTCTGATGGGAAGGGGGATGCTGTTCCACAGTCTAGGAGCTGCAACCGCAAAGGCGCGGTCACCCCTGAGCTTATGCCTAGACCGCGGGATATTCAGCAACCCCAAGTCGGCCAATCTGAGGGACCTGGAGGTGGAGTGGTGGGTAAGAAGACTTTTAATGTAGGTGGGGGCAAGCCCATTGAGGGCTTTGTAGACATAGAGGAGGATCTTGAAATGTATACGGAACCGCACAGGGAGCCAGTGGAGAGAGGCCAGGATCGGGGTGATGTGGTTCCTTTTTCGGGTGCCCATCAGGAGTTTCGCTGCGGCGTTTTGGACCAGTTGCAGGCGGGACAGGGAAGATTGGCTGATGCCACTGTAAAGGGAGTTGCAGTAATCTAGGTGGGAGGAGATAAATGTGTGGATGATCTTTTCGAGGTCATCAAAGTGGAGGAATTGTTTTATTTTAGCTATCGTCTGAAGCTGAAAGAAGCTAGCTTTTACCACGGCATTGACTTATTTGTCAAATTTCAGTGCTGAGTCAAATATCACGCCGAGGTTTTTGACGTGAGGTTTGAGTAATGGGGTAAGGCTTCCAAGGCTGCCTGCTATCATTTTGATTGAGTCCGAGGGGACGAGAAGGATGACCTCAGACTTACTCTCGTTTAGTTGGAGGAAGTTCTGGGCCATCCAACACTTTATATCCTCGAGGCAGCGGGTAAGGTTAAGCAGATTTGATTGGTTTTTGGGCTTCAGGGGAGATAGAGTTGTGTATCGTCTGCGTAGCAATGGAAGGAAATGCGTGCCTTTCATTGACTTGGCCGAAGGGGAGCATATACAGGGAGAAGAGAATGGGGCCAAGGATGGAACCTTGTGGAACCCCACAGCAGAGATTAGCTGGGAGGAGAAAGAGTTGCCTATGTTAGTCGAGAAACTCCTACCTTTGAGGTAGGAGATGAACCAGCTCAGGGCAGTGCCATCAATACCAACAGCGTACCGGAGACGGTCAATTAGGATGGTGTGGTCGACAGTATCAAATGCTGCGCTGAGGTCAAGAAGGAGCAGGATTGCACAGTCACCGGAGTCAACGGTGAGCAGTAGGTCATTGTGTACCTTCAACAAGGCAGACTCTGTGCTGTGGTGAGCCCTGAAACCTGATTGGAAAGTTTGCAAGATAGTGTTTTGGTGAAGGTAAGGCATAAGTTGACTTTAAATTACCTTTTCAAGGGCTTTTGAGAGGAAAGGCAGTTTAGAAATGGGTCTGTAGTTGCTTGGCAAGGTGGGGTCGAGGTTAGCTTTTTTCAGGAGTGGCTGGACCACCGCGTGCTTGAAGCAGGTAGGTACAGTGCCAGTGGCCAGAGAGCTGTTGAAGATGGCGAGGATGCTGGGACCGGCTGTTGTAATGACGTCCTTTAGGAGGGCAGAGGGGACAGTGTCGAGGGGCAGGTAGTAGGTTTCATGGTGGTGATCAGTTTTACAAGGGAGGGTAGAGTAACGGGTTGGAAACAATCTAATTTTGAAGAGCAGACCAATGAGACAGCCAGGTCACGGGTGGGAGGGGAAATTGTTGTTCTTATGTTCTCTACCTTGCTGATGAAAAATGTAGTAAATTCCTCGCACTTAACAGGGGACCCTCAAGCACTTTATCTATACTCAATCCAGTTTGCTTATGTGAACAAATATAAAGCTTAACTTTGATTTATATTTAACCTTGCAGAATTCATGTGGTTCAACAAAAACCGAGTATTCATGTCATTAAGTAAAATAATAACAGCTTGAAAAACGTTGACACTTTACAGACATTATTTTCAGTGGCTTTATGATGCTATAAAACACTAGGATAGCAGTTGTTTTTTTTTTGTATTTATTCAGAATACTGGAAGTTAGAAATTGTTGCTGTTGAAGCTGTTCCAAAACGTGCACATTTTTAGTTTTCTCGGTCTTGCAGCTTTCAAAATATACACATCCAAATATAACAGTGTTTTGAAAACTGAATAACACGCTTGTTTAAAATAGCAACCTTGTGAAAGCAATCATCACACTTCCTCTCTCTGCTGGTGTAGTGAGTGAAACAAGGAGGAGAATAAATTGCTTTTTGAACATAGTCCCACTTGCAAATAACTTTTCTATTTCCAAATCAGAATGTAAGTTTCATTTCAAAATTTAAGGCTTAACAGTTACAGCTAAAAATATAAGTATGTGGGTGTCTTGTAACAAGTATGTGGTGGCTTATTAGAGCAAACAGCTGTTTCGAATGCAGACACAAGAGGCTGTAGATGCTGTAGATCAAACACACATTGCTTGTGGAACTCTGCAACTGTAGAGGGAATGGACAGGTGACATTTTGGGTCGGCACCTTTCCTCAGGGTTTGAAGAAGAGTCCTGACCAGAAACCTCACCTGTCCAATCTCTCCACAGATGCTGCCTGATCAGCTGAGTTACTCCAGCACTTTGAGTTTTGCACTCTACAAAATGCAACGGTCTAAAATACATATCATGCGCTCCAGTTGCTTTGCCCACACCAGCTATGATCAGTTACACTGCACAATATGTTAGGTATCTTAATTTATTGTGATGTTTCCCAGATAATCAGAAATTTCACACTGATTATTTAACTTCAGGCTAAGTACATCACTGCCATTTTGCCCAACTGGCTTCAACAAGTCAAACAATAACCAAACAAGTTGTATGTATGGCAGGATGTATTAGGATCCTGTTAGATGACATGACCCTTATTTCTCTTGGTATGTGGCACCTAATTTATGTTCAAGTAGGAGCCGTGCTTTGAGTAAACTAATTACTAAAGTGCGGCTGTTTGAATTGATGGTGACCTACAAGAGCAAATCATTAGCTGGAAAGCTTGAAGCATCGATGTATTTCTGGTTTGACGTGTGTTTAGCTGTTTAATTAATCTGTCACATCTGTTTGATCAATAGCTTCTGCTGGAAACATCATTTTATTCTGAGGTTGTGGGGAGCTTTAACTCTAGTGCATCGTTGGGCTTGTGAGGGGGTGGGGTGTGGTGGGGCACGGGATAGAGTTGGTAAATGGGAGGGGAGAAGGCTTCTGACCCCTAAACGTCACCTATCCATGTTCTCCAGCGATGCAGACCTGCTGAGTTGCTCCAGCACTTTGTGTCTTTTGATGAAACCAGTTAATCTGGTGTCCTTCAGAAGTTATTGGTCAGGATTTCTTTTGACTGCCATAGTCTTCGTTATGAAGGTACTTGTCAGTGCTGTCAGTTAATATTACCTTTAAAGATTACGGTGTTAGGAACGTGGGAGGAACCGAGCATCTGGAGAAAACCCACGAGGTCACAGGGAGGACGTACAAACTCCACACAGACAGCACATGTAGTCGGGATCAAACCCTGGTTTCTGGCACTGTGACGAAAGAATGGGGTGGTATTACATGAATTTGGAGAATTCAATGTTGGGTTGTATGCTACCCAAGAGGAAATATGAGGTGCTGTTCCTCAAGGGTCCTCACTGGCTCTGAAGGAGGTTCAGATTGCAAAGATCATTATGGGAAGGGGAGTTAAAATAACAATGGGGGTTCCAGCTGGTTTTGGCGGACTCAGCGCAAGTGTTCAACAAACTGGTCACTAGTCCACACTTGCTCTTGCCAATGCAAAGAAAGCCACGTTACCATACCGACCTTCGTGTAGGACCTCCTCCAGGATTTGTCCCACCCTCGCCTCTCTTTTCCAGTTATCTTCACACTACTCCAATAGGTCTAAAGAAGGGTCCCAACCCAAAACTTCGCCTGTCCATTCCCTTTCCAGATGCTGCCTGATCCCTGGAGTTCCTCCAGCATTTAGATTTTCACATAGTGATCAGCATATTTATTTTATTGTTGTCATATGGGGAGAATATGGGGTGATATGGGGAGAAAGCAGGAACGGGGTACTGATTTTGAATGTTCAGCCATTATCATATTGAATGGCGGTGCTGACTCGAAGGGCCGAATGGACTACCCCTGCTCCTATTTTCTATGTTTCTATATGTAATCTCTTGAGCTGGATTTATGCTGCTAATAATTTTATAATTGTGTTCCTTCCATTATATTTTTCTACCTAAATCTGATAATCCCTGGAAATGGGCAAGCTGATTATGATATGCAACTAACCTATGCTCACTTGATGGGATGCAGGAGATTCAGCAAATATATGCTGTTTATGAATTATTATACTTAAGACATTCAGCCTGCAACAATTTTGGCAGGATGTTTCAGTGGTGAACAGTACAGGCACTGGCCAGCAAAAATAACACTTACTGTAGTTGCATCACTTGAAAGGAAAGTGCATTACAATTGGAACATATGCTAGCTGCTGAACTGAAGCTTACATGGAATAGTACAATGTAGGGGAGCGAGCGGACTACTTCAGTGTTGGATGTTGGTGGGCAAGCTTTGCCTGCGTAGTGCACAGGAGATATCCTGTATTCACAGGAGACTATGGTTCACCCAAAGCCTAAGAAATGAAATGGTGGCTGATGGAAACACAGTGGGAATGGAGATATAAGCACATAACCACAATCATGCCCCCTCCTCATCTATTCCATCCCTGTCAGCTGTAGAAATCCAGGAGCAGTAATTAAATCTTTTGGATGGAAGCGTCGACCGCAAGCAACAATTCTCTGCATCCCCTTAAGTCATTTCTCATGTTTTAAATGTTTTATTATGAAATCTTTATTGTTTGAGTATTTTCTCAATATGAAACCTACCTTATCCACTGCTGACCTTTTCCCATTCTACCAGTGAGAAAGATTTTGCTGCATTTGTTTTTTAGTGACAACTGCAGCCAAATGAAATCTTCTGATTATCAGTGATATGAGCGACTGTCACTTTTCCCATCCTGTCACTTTTCCCATGCTGTCAATCATGTATCTGTGAAATTGAAGGAAGCAAGGAGGTGAATTGCAAAGATTTATGATATGGCTGCAAAACAACAAGTGAGGTAAAAGATTTGAGAGAGATTAATTTCCAAAGTCTTGTACAGCTCCACTGGTGTAATTTGTCAAATCAAGTCAAGTTGAGTTTATTGCCACATGCACAGAAAAAGAGAGGCACATGTACAATGAACATTGGATGAAATGTTTGCGTGCAATGAGATTTTCCAAAATCTGAGATATTTAACATTTCTTTATACTTGTGGCTTTATTCTTTGAAACAAATTATATACAAGATATTACTAAATATTAAACTTCTAAAACTCCAATTTGATCTATGAATTATTTATATTAGTTAACTTCTTTTGCATGGGATTGTTTTTGGACAATATAATGAAGCGGTTGTAAACTGATATTTCCCAGTGAATTAATCCTTACATTTTGACATGATTGAACAATGCACGATTTCTGAGAGTTGAACAAACAGCAGGAACCAGCGAGGTCTTCCCTTCAATACACAGATTTGTTTGTGATGCTATTTTAATTGTATGCCTGCACTGAGAAGGCATTGTGCCCAGTGTGTGGTACTCAGAGGATTAATGCAAAGCCCAGAGGATGTCCATGAAGGGAAGCAGTTATTATTATTTTCCTCAGTCTGTGGGCCAGTAGGTGCAGGAGTGCTTCTTGAGGCCCTAATGGGCAACTCTTCTCTTCTCTTGAAACCCTTCAAAACCATTTTTAACAACTGCAAGTTATGTTTTGGGTGTCCTGCAGTCATCTCCTGCTACCCCATCAGTCTGAAGAAGGGTCTCGACCTGAAACCTCACCCATTCCTTCTCTCCAGAGATGCTGCCTGTCCCGCTGAGTTGTGCCTTCTCTCCAGAGCATTTTGTGTCTCTGCCCCTTATTCTCTGGCAGCTTCTGGAAACCATTTTTTCCAAATAATCTGGGCATCTGATGTGTCGAACACTGATGAAGCGTTAGTGAGAGATCACGGGACCCAATTTCTCAAGTTTCCCATTGCAGGGATCGGAAGGTTAGCTCCTCATTTCCAATCTCTGCAATTCACTGTTCCAAGCTTTCATGATGGTTAAACCTCAAGGTAATTGACCATGTTATTTGGAGGCACAAGAACTAATTAATTACATGTTCCATTTTTGTAAGTCTAAGCCATACATCTAGCTGAGTAAGCTAATGGATGATGAGTTGCAGATAGGATTTGGTTGGAAAATTGCTTATTTGTTTATGACCCAGCTGAACCTAAGTAAAAAGTTTGAATACAAGTGCACATATGCACAGCATGAATAAAAAAATATTGTAAATATAAATAAATAAATATCCTTGCCATCTCCCAAAATTTAGCTAATGTTTTAGTGTAACAGAACCCTCTTGGTCTTGATAGAATGCAATTCACTGCAATTTCACACAACGAGAAGAGGTAAAAATGTCAATTAGAGCAGCTAAGAAAAACTGCGATGCAGGTGAACTACTTAAAGCTGGTGAAGATCAGTGTTATCCCCTGTAATTCAGCTTGTGTGAGTTAAACGATGGGATAGTCCCAGCCTCAACTACCTCCCCTGGTAGCTTGTTCCATACACCCACCATCCTTTCCGTGAAAAGGTTACCCCTCGGATTCCTATTAAATCTTTTCCCCTTCACCTTGAACCAATGTCATCTGGTCCTCGATTGCCCTACTCTGGGCAAGAGACTCTGTGCATCTACCCGATCTATTCCTCTCGTGATTTTGTACACATCCATAAGGTCACCCCTCATCCTCCTGCGCTCCATGGAATAGAGACCCAGCCTACTCAACCTCTCCCTATAGCTCACACCCTCTAGTCCTCGTACATCTTTTCTGAACTCTTTCAAGCTTGACAATATCTTTTCTATAACATGTTGTCCAGAACTGAACACAATATTCAAAATGCAGTCTCACTAAAGTCTTATACAAATGCAACAGGACCTCCTAACTTATATACTCAATACTCTGACTGATGAAGGCCAAAGTGCCAAAAGCCTTTTTGACTACCTTATCCACCTGCGAATTGACCTTCAAGGAACCATGCACCTGTAATCCTAGATCCCTCTGCTCTACAACACTACCCAGAGGCCTACCTATTACTGTTTAGGTCCTGCCCTTGTTCGACATCCCAAAATGCTACACCTCACACTTCTCTGCATTAAATTCCATCAACCATTCCTGCGCCCACCTGCCCAATCAATCCAGATCCTGTGCAATCTTCACAACCATCTTCAGCATTCGCAAAACCACTCACTTTTGTATCATCAGCAAACTTGCTAATTTGCCCTGTATGTTCTCATCCAAATCATTGATGTAGATGACAAACAGTAAGGGGCCCAGTACTGAACCCTGAGGCACACCACTAGTCAAAGGCCTATAGTCCGAGAAGCAACCTTCCACCATCACCCTCTGCTTCCTTCCATGAAGTCAATTTGCTATCCATTCAGCTCTCTCTCCTTAGATCCCATGTGATCTAACCTTCCAGAGCAGCCTACCATGTGGAACCTTGTTGAATCCCTACTGAAATTCATGTACACAACATCTACAGCTCTGCCCTCATCGACCTTTTTGGTCACGTCTTCAAAAAAATAAATCAGATTTGTGAGACACGACCTTCAACATACAAAACCATGCTGACTATCCCTAATCAGCCCTTGTCCATCCAAATGCCTGTATACCCTATCTCTAAGAATACTCTCTAGTAACTTTCCAACTACAGATGTTAAGCTCACAGGTCTATAGTTCCAAGCATTTTTACTGCAGCCCTTTCTTGAAGAGAGGCACAACATTTGCCGCCCTCCAGTCTTCTGGCACCTCTCCTGTATTGAAGGACGACTCGTAAATTTCAACCAGCGTTCCCGTAATTTCCTCTCTAGTTTCCCGCAATGTCCTTGGATATATTTGACCAGGGCCTGGGGATTTGTCTACCTTCATACACGACAGTACCTTCAGTACTTCGACAGTAACAGTGACTGCTCTCAAGACACTTCCATTGACTGCCCAAGTTCATCCTACTGTCTTTCTCCTCGGTAAATACAGAGGAGAAATACTCATTGAGGATCTTGCCCATCTCCTGTGGCTCCATACAGAAGTGACCGCTTTGATTCCTGAGAGGTCCCACTTTCTCTCTAGTTACCCTTTTCCCCCTTATCTCTATATAACTAAAAGTCTTTGTCTTATTTATGCCCACAATGTGCCCACGATGTGGGCATAAATCTGCTTTTCCTATCTACTTCCAAACGCTAGGCGACAGCCTTCTCATTTTCACATATCCTGCTCACATTTTTCCCGTTGTGGTGATAAACATCTTCCCGTCGCATTTCCACCTATATTTCCAAAGTTTTTAAATCCTTGAAATTTAAAAAACAGCTCTACAACCTGGGTAGGTGCTGGGGCAGGGAATGGGAGTGAGTGGAGGAGGATGAGGGAAATGAGGAGGACGGAGATGGGGTGGGGAGTGGGGTAGTAAAGGGAGATGGAGGGGGGGCTGTGTGGAGGAGGGAGATGGAGAGGGGTGGAGGAGGGAGATGTGGTGGGGTGTGGGGTGGAGGAGGGAGGGGGTGGGGAGTGGGGTGGAGAGGGGGATGATCCTGGGGAGGTGAGGAGGGTGAGTGAGGGGATTGAGGGAGAGGAGGGGGTAGGGAGGGTAGTTGCCACGTCTACACCTTCTCTCGCCCCCTCCCTCTCTACCCTCCCTCCCCTCTCTACCCCCTCCCTATCTACCCTCTCTACCCCCTCCCTCTCTACCCCCCTCACTCTCTACCCCTCCCTCTCCCTCCCTCGCCCTCTCCATCTCTAACCTCCCTCCCCCCCACTCTACCCCCTCCCTCTCCCTCTACCCCCTCCCTCTCTCTCTCTACCCCCTCCTCCTCCCTCTACCCTCCCTCTCTACTCCCCTCCCCTCCCTCTCCCTCTCTACTACCCCCTCTCCCTCTCTACCACCCCCTCCCTCTCCACCACCCCCTCCCTCTCTACCACCTCCTCGCTCTCTACCCCCCTCGCTCTCTACCCCCCTCGTTCTCTACCCCCTCGCTCTCTATCCCCCCTCTCTATCCCCCCCTCTCTACCCCCCTCCCTCTCTACCACCCCTCCCGCTCTAGGGATTGAAGAGGGAGGGTGAAGAGGAGGAGGAGGAGTGCTGGGGGGATGAGGAGAAATGAGCCGCGCCTGCGCAGTTGGGGGCTATCGATGAGTGATGCAGTATTGCATTGGGGGAACGGCTTGCATTGGGGGAACGGGTGAGTGGTGGAATCTTGTGTTGGGGGCGCAGTCAGCCAACGGGTCTGCACTTGGTCTAGTGTACTTATAAAATCTTTTGGGATTGTCCTTGATGCTACCCGCCAGCGCTATCTCCTGGCCCCTTTTTGTCCTTCTGATCTTTTTCAGTTTACTCCTTAGCTCCCGAAACTCCTCCAGGGATGCGCTTGATCCCAGCTGCCTATACCTGTACCATGCATCCCTCTTGTTTTTGAACAACGCCTCAATTTCCCTCGTCAGCCAAGCTTCCTTACGTTTGCCTGCTTTGCCCTTCACTCTAACGAGGACATACATATCCTGAGCTTTCGTCAGCACACTTTTAAAAAGATCCCAATTGGCCGATGTTCCTTTCCCCTCAAATATCCTGCTCCAGTCAACTTGAGCGAGACCCTCTCTCATACCCTCAGTTGGCCTTTGATGTTATTAAACTAATCTCCGCTCGCACATGATCTATATCCCTCCATCCCCTACATATTCATGAGCCTATCTAAAAACTTCTTAAACGCCACTCCTTCCATCACCTCCCTGGCAGAGCATTCTAGGCAACCACCAGTCTCTGTGTAAAAATAAACTTGCTTTGCAAATTTCCTTAAACTTTGCCGCTCTCACCTTAAAGCTATGCCCTCTAGCTTTTAACTTTTCCACCCCAGATAAAGGGTGGTTTGATAATTTTCTTAAAACACAATGAGTAACTTCAATGCATAATATATAACACAACTGCTTTAATGACAAAACAATCCTTATGGTTGTACTCTTTATAGCCAATTTTCGATTTCCTTGATTTTCTATTATAGCATATTTTCTTATATAAAATAAACTTGTTATTGAGAACCTTTAAAGGATCTAATCATTATGAGTGTGTATAATTTCTCACACAAATTGCAGTTTGGAAGTATATTTAGTGAAATTATTACATAATTTATAATAATGTTTTTCAACAAATGTTGATGCATGCCCATGGCATTTTATATACAGTTTGCTCTTCTTCTTCTTAGGCAGTCCTTTGTGACCAGTAATGACTGAAATAGAAATGTGTGATCTACAGACACTTTCATTGATAGAAGGGACAGACAGTATTTGCAAGCTGTCCCAGAAAAGATACAATACTAGGAGTTGATTTGAAAAGTTGGAAACTTGTTCAGGTGCACCCTGTACACCAACAGCCGGAAAAGTCTAATCAGTTTCTGCTCCATTTCTCTGTTATGGATTGTTAGACAACTAAACAGGTGTTATCGATCAAGCAGTCGGTAATATATCACTGCTATATAATAAGCAATGTCTTAATGTATATGAATATATAAGGGCACAGGTTTAAGGTTATAGAGGGGCAAAGTTGAAAGGGAATGTGTGCGACAAATATTTTTTTACACAGAGTGGGTGCCAGGAAGTTCTCTGAGATGGTGGTGGAGGCAGACATGATATTGGCATTTAAGAGGCTTTTAGATAGGCACATAGGTTTGCAGGGAATGGAGGGATATGGTTCACAAGGAGATAGAGGAGAACAGTTGAACTTGGCAATGTGTTCTGCACTGACATTGTGGGCTGAAAGGCCTGTTCTTGTGTGGTGCTGAACAATGTTCTAATTTAAACAAGAACATGTTTAGTTTAGAGATACAGCGTGGAAACAAGTCCTTCGGCCCATTAGGTCCATGCTGACCATGATCACCCGTACACTTGTTCTATCCTCCACACTAGGGACAATTTAAAGAAGCCAATTAACCTCCAAACCTGCACGTTTTTGGAATGTGGGACAAAACTGGAGCACCCGGATCACCACGTGGTCACAGGAAGAATGTGCAGACAGCACCCGTAGTCAGGATTGAATCCGGGTTCCTGGTGCTGTAAGGCAGCAACTTTACCACTGCACTACTGTGCCACCCTCAAACATTAAGAATGTCCTATGTTTTCAAACTAGGACAAGAATACCTTATGAATAAGTACATTTTGTCTGCAAAGGGAGCAGACTACCAGCAAACAGTGTGTGGCCACGTAAGAGATACACTTCCGACCTCTTCTGAATAAAATAAAATACTATTGCTTATCAATGCTTTTCAATACTTCATGAACATTGAAATGAGCCATTAGGCATGGGACATTTAACAATGCACTATTGTAAATCAACCAGGGTAACTATAAATATATTTATCTGTTTAAAACCCCCAGAATGATATCAGGGAGAAGTCCATACTCACCATCTTGACACATAGTTATAGCATTTCAGTTCTGATGATCAATATTTGGGGTGTTTGTATATTCAGAGAGCCATCCTCGTCACAGTGGCAAAAGAAGTCTGCTTTGGGTCTGAATTACAAATAAAGGTTTTTAAATAGTTAGTTGTATCTGGTCAGTTGAGATGTACTCGTATTGTAAATACATGTCAATAGATTTACGAGGATGTTGCCAGGATTAGAGGATGTGAGATATGGGGAGAGGTTGAGTAGCCTGGGTCTCTATTCCATGGAGTACAGGAGGATCAGGAGAGATCTTATAGAGGTATACAAAATTATGAGAGGAATAGATCGGGTAGATGCACAGAGTCTTTTGCCCACAGTATGGGAATCGAGGACCGGAGGACATAGGTTCATGGTGAATGGAAAAAGATTTAATAGGAATCCGAGGGGTAACAAAGGGTGGTGGGTGTATGGAACAAGCTGCCAGAGGAAGTAGTTGAGGCTGGGACTATCCCATTGTTTAAGAAACAGTTAGACAGGTACATGGATAGGACAGGTTTGGAACGATATGGACCAAGTTGCAGGCAAGTGGGACTAGGGTAGCTGGGACATTGTTGGCCAGCGTGGGTGAGTTGGGCCGAAGGGCCTGTGTCCACACTGTATCACTGTATGACTCCATGACCTAAAAATATTTAAGTAAACTACATATTTATAACTATTGTAACTGTATTTAATCATCTGTTGTTATCTATGTGCCTAAAAATCGCCATGTTCTATGAGTTCCGGAGATTTTCCAACATGTTACATCTATGTATCTACCTGTCGTTCTGAATACACATTTGATATATCTACAGTATAGATTGGTTATTGCATGTGAACCAATCATAGTAGAAATAGCATCACTAACCCCTCCTTACTGTATGATTCATACTAACACCCACTTCCTATACTGGCCAGTCTTGGAAGCGGTAACAATGAACTAACAACTAACAACCTGCTGTACCGCTATACTATGGGTACTGATTAAAGATGATCTTGAACTCCAGGTTGTACAGTTTGCTTATTTACATGGTGTCATTAAGCTTGGAGTAACCCACTGCGTCCGTTTATCGGTTTTTATTTCTGTTTATCAGGGTTTTTTTTGCTTCACTATGGCTCAATCATGCAGAAAGCCTGCACAGCTTATCTCCGGTTCTGACCGGGGAACGATGGAGACTCTTCAAATTGACTACGAACACTACATCAATATCGTCCACCAAAATGAACCAGACGCTGTCAAGGCTTCCCTCCTACTTAACCTGGCGGGACCCGAAGCCATGATGAGAGCTCGGACCTTTGAACACACAGCCGCCGACGCCACTCTCCAGCTACTCTCATCCGTAATCAAAAGAGGCTGGCCAGACAGGCAATCCTGCACACCACTGGTGCAGCCGTTCTTCTTAGTCCGTGATGAACTGGTAATACAGGATGGTGTCATAGTTAAGGGCCACAAAGTCGTGATCCCTTCATCCTTACGTGACGAATCCCACTTCTGACACCATGTAAATAAGCAAACTGTACAACCTGGAGTTCAAGATCATCTTTAATCAGTACCCATAGTATAGAGGTACAGCAGGTTGTTAGTTGTTAGTTCATCATTACCGCTTCCAAGACTGACCAGTATAGGAAGTGGGTGTTAGTATGAATCATACAGTAAGGTGGGGTTAGTCTGTTGAAACCCATCAGGTTTATGGTCCTCTTCTCCGAGTCGAGCTGTTCGCTTAATGGAGCGACAATCCCAGACATACGACAGGCATGTATTGCTTGCTCAAGGGTTAAATCAGCATTCCGCAGTAACTCAGTCCTTAGCTTTTGATCAGCCATACCACTGACAAGTTTATCACGAATCAACTTGTTCGTCATGATTTGAAAACGACATCTTTGAGCCATATATTTTAAATCACAAATAAATCCTTCTACCGGCTCATCAGGAAGCTGGTGTCTCGCAACGAATTTGGCTCTTTCTAAAATGCTGCGATGGTACAAGGCGCCATCGATGTCAACAAGGTAAGGACTGAGTTACTGCGGAATGCTGATTTAACTTGCTGGCTGTGAACGAACCACGTCCCCCACCAGCCGATCCTTTCGCTCCACTTCTACTGTCCCAGCCGTCTGCTGCCGTGGCCACCACTAGTTCCAGCATGTCCCTTACTCCACCACGTCCGGCGGCTATGACAAACAACAACACTACCTCTCCCGCATGCTCTCCCTATCGGTCACCACGAGTGTCCCCTGCTGCTTTCTCACTTCCGGGTTCACCGGCGAATAGGGAGAGGGGTCGGTCCATAGGCGTTTGGGCCGTATTAGTAGACCGCCTGACAGATATGGCGAGTATGTTTGAATTCTAGCTGCATGTGTGTTTGACTATATTCGCTCTTTACGGGGAAGGATGTAGATTGGTTATTGCATGTGAACCAATCATAGTAGAAATAGCATCACTAACCCCACATTACTGTATGATTCATACTAACACCTACTTCCTATACTGGTCAGTCTTGGAAGTGGTAACGATGAACTTACAACTAACAACCTGCTGTACCGCTATACTATGGGTACTGATTAAAGATGATCTTGAACTCCAGGTTGTACATTTGTTTATTTACATACAGCTTTAGTTTAGTTTAGAGATACATAATGGAGAGGCCCTTCGGCCCACCATAAAAATACTGACCATTGGTCACATATTTGCACTAGTTCTATGTTACCCCACTTTCCCACTCCCGACACACAATGGACAATTTACAGAGGACGATTCACCTACAAACCCACACATCTTTGGGATGTGGGAGGAAACTTGAGCACCCCGAGGAAGCCCACTCAATCACAGGAAGAACATGTAAACCCCACACTGACAGCACTCAACGTCAGGATCAAACCCGGGTCTCGAGCGCTGCGAGGCAGCAGCACTACCAGCTACACCACTGTGCCGTCCCTAACTGTGCTACTGCTCTGTTCTCCATGTGTTTCATTCAGAGTCATAACACAGTTTCTCGTGATCATCAGAATGACGGAAGGTGTCATTGGCAGTGTTCCTGACCAGTCAACTTACTCCCAAGACATTACTGCAAGAATTCCTCAGGGCAGTCTCTTGAACCCAGCCATCTTCAACTCCTTGACAAAAGAAGCACACCATAGTTGTCTGCAGCAGGCTCTAGGCAACATTATTATTATTTGTTATTTGCACTATATTTGTTATTTATTGAACTTTTTATTTTTTTCCCCATTATATACAATGTTTACATATTCACATATTCTGTGGTGCTGCAGCAAGTAAGAATTTCATTGTCCCGTCCGGGACATATGACAATAAAACACTCTTGTCTTGACTCTTGACATTCATACGCTGATAAATGTCAAGGAACATCTGTGCACATAAGTGCCAAATAATGGCCAACTCCCTAACACAGAGCTTTAACACTTACCCTTGATAGTCAATGATATTAGCCTCTCTGAGTCATGCTACTGTTAATATCCAGGAGCCCAGCACTGACCACACACTTATCCAGGGAATATCTTGGTAACAAGGGCAGGAAGAGACTGGCAATCTTGTGATTTTATAAGTACAATAAGGGAAAAAAGGTAACCAGAGAGAGAATGGGGCCCCTCAGAAATTAAAGCAGTTAACTCTGTGTGGATCCTCAGGAGATGGGTAGGGTCCTCAATAAGTATTTCTCCTCAGTTTTTACCGTGGAGAAATACATGAGGACTGGGGAACTTGGTACAGTCAATGGAAGTGTCTTGAGGGCAGTCAGTAATGCGGTCGAGGAGGTGCTGAGGGTCCTTATGATATGAAGGTAGACCAATCTCTTGGACCTGATCAGATATATCTGAGGACATTGCAGGAAGCTAGAGAGACAATTGCAAATACTCTGGCTAAGATTTATCAGTCATCATTAACTACGGGTGAGGTGCCAGAGGACTGGCGTTTGGCAAATGTTGTGTCTCTGTTTAAGAAGGGCTGCAGGGAAAAGCCTGAGAACTAAAGGCCAGTGAGACTTACATCTGTGATCGGAAAGTTTAGTTTAGTTTAGAGATATGGCGTGGAAACAGGTTCTTTGGCCCACTGCGCTGACCACGATCACCCGTACACCAGTTCTATCCTAGACACTAGGTACAATTTATGGAAGCCAATTAACCTACAAACCTGCACGTTAGAATTACCTCAAGTTAATAGAGAATATTTTGAGGGATAAGATATATATATATTCATTCAGATGGATAAGGGCTGCTTAAGGATAGTCAGTATGGTTTTGTACATGTCTCATAAACTGAAGTAGTATTTTGAGGTACTTGTGCACAGTGGCTGCAGCATCTATAAAAAGCAAAGCAGCTAACTCCATGAGCAATTCCTAATCTGTCCATTTAAAAGACATTTGTACAGGTACATAGATAGGAAAGGTTTAGAAGGATGTGGGTCAAATGCGGGCAGGTAGGACTAGTGTAGTTGGGACATCTTGGTCAGCAAAGGTAAGTTGGGCCAAAGGGTCTGTTTTCGTGGTGTATGACTCTACACAGATAGAAATTCCGTAGTAAAGTGGTATGGTGTTTGCTTCTAAACTCCAACAACTAACCTGGTGTCTTGTGAAGCAACAAAAACTTTAATATCATGTCATGAAGGATCTAGGGCATGAGAGGAGAATGCATGTATCTTCTACAGGAAAGATTTAGCCTCATTTAATGTGACAGGAATCCATACCATTCTGATGTATTCCTTGGCAAAGTGATTACACCCATGCTTCTGAATCTGCTGATTGTGGTTGGGCACATTTGTTTGCACATCTTGCAGTGCTCATTTTTTTGCTGCTGCATTTCACCACAATATTCATACATTTCCAAGTCCTTAACCACTTTGTTTTCCTGAGATTGTGAAAGACACAATACCCTTCCATTTTCTATCTATCTCAAACCATACAGCTATTAATAACCTTATTTATGTCCAGAAATATACTTTACTTTATGGCCAAATTACAATCTCATATTTGTTACTCATGTCAGCACTTACATTTTTAAAGCTTTTGGTTTGCTAATATGGTAGAAACCAATTTGATGAACAGTCACAATTAAATGGGTTCTTTCTTGTCCTGGAGACATCTTGACGAATTAAAACTGTTGAATACAGTTCATCTGAGCAAGTGGACATCTGAGCAAATGTTCCACCGAAGGGTTTAAACATGTAACTGGGTTTGGATCCTTTTTGCTTTTGTGAACGTACCACATTTATAATTGTAGACAAGGAACGGCTGTTGTTGGAATCATGAACAAAAGCACAAAGTAGCTAAATAACTCAGTATGTCAGGCAACATCTCTGGAGAACATGGATGGGCGACTTTTGGGATTGTGACCCTGCCTATCCATGCTCCGGAGATGCTGCCTGACCCACTAAATTACTCCAGCACTTTGTGTTTTTCACACATAACAGTGGCTGAGTGAGATTTGGTGGTGCCAAATAGGGCAGGAAAGTTGATTGAGGCACAGAGAGTTTTTTTTTAAAGCTTTTTTTTGTAGCCGGACAGGTCGGGAGTGTTCTCTACCTCCTGCAAAGGTAGCTACATGATTCTCCCCATCCTCAACTGTGTCAACTTGCCGATTCCCCAGTAGCCGCTACTGCAATCTGTCTGTGCTGTTGGTGAGTGGTTGCTGGCTCGACTATCAACAGAAAGGTGTGGTCAGATCACATGGTATATTTGCAAGTGGATAGAGTCATAGAGCCATAGAGTGACACTGTGTGGAAACAGGCCCTTCGGCCCAACTTGCCCACACCGGCCACAAATGTCCCAGCTACACTAGTCCCACTTGCCTGCGTTTGGTCCATATCCATTCAAACCTGTCCTATCCATGTACCTGTCTAACTGTTTCTTAAACGATGGGATAGTCCCAGCCTCAACTACCTCCCCTGGCAGCTTGTTCCATACACCCACCACCCTCTGTGTGAAAATGTTACCCCTCGGATTCCTATTTAATCTTTTCCTCTTCACCTTGAACCTATGTCCTCTGGTCCTCGATTCCCCTACTCTGGGCAAGAGACTCTGTGCATCTACCCATCTATTCCTCTCATGATTTTGTACACCTCTATAAGATCCCCCCTCATCTTCCTGCGCCCCATGGAATAGAGACCCAGCCTACTCAACCTCTGGGACGATCGGAGCCCTGCATGGCCTGATTTTATCTTCTCCCCAAAATCCCCAAACAGGACTGTCCTGGCAGACCCGTTGTTTCTGTTTGTTCCTGTCCCACCAAATTAATTTCCACATACCTGGACTCTATTTTATCCCCCCTGGTCCAATCCCTCCCTATCTATGTCCAAGACACCTCATACGCTCTTCATCTCTTCAATGACTTCCGTTTTCCACGACCCCACTCCCTCGTCTTTACTATGGATGTCCAGTCACTCTACACCTCCATCCCTCACCAGGAAGGTCTTAAAGCCCTCCGTTTCTTCCTCAACCGCAGAACCAGCCAATTTCCGTCTACTAATACTCTCCTCCGCCTAGCAGAGCTGGTTCTTACCCTTAACACCTTCTCCTTCGACTCCTCCCACTTACTCCAAATCCAAGGCGTAGCTCTGGGCACTCGCATGGGCCCCAGCTATGCCTGCCTCTTTGTAGGGTACATCAAACAATCACTGTTCCAGACGTACACTGGGCCTATCCCCGAACTCTACTTCCGCTACATTGACGATTGCATTGGTGCTACTTCCTGCACCCACGCAGAACTCACTGACTTCATCAACTTCACGACTAATTTCCATCCTGCACTCAAATTCACTTGGACCATCTCCGACATCTCCCTACCATTTCTAGATCTCACCGTCTCCATCACAGTAGACAGACTATTGACCGACATCTATTATAAACCCACTGACTCCCATACTATCTAGACTACACTTCTTCCCACCCTGCTTCCTGTAAAGACTCTATCCCCTACTCCCAATTCCTCTGTCTATGCCGCATCTGCGCCCAGGATGAGGATTTCCATACCAGGTCATCGGAGATGTTCTCATTCCTTAGGAAATGGGGGTTCCCCTCTTCCATTATAGATGAGGCTTTCACTAGGGTCTCCTCGATATCCCGCAGCTCTGCTCTTGCTCCCCCTCCCCCCATTCGTAACAAAGACAGAGTCCCTCTTGTCCTCTCCTTCCACCCCATCATCTGTCGCATACAGCATATAATCCTCCAACATTTTGTTTAATCTCTCCCTGCATGACACACCTCCCATCCTACTTATCAATACAGTAAATCTTTACTACTTTCTCTCTATCCCCAGTATTTTTATGCAACTATTCATAAATAATTGGGATTCGCCTTCCTGTGATGCAATAAGTTTGTCCCATCATTCACTTCCTGTTCAGGCTACTTTATAACTGTAACTGACAAGACTGTGCAGTTACTTGCTATGGCTAGCAAGTCTGTTCTACGTACAATCAAAGGATTATGTACTAACAGGTTTTGAAATTGTCCTCCAAGCTCCAACCTTAGGGTGAAATGAATTTAAGAATTTATTTTTCCTTATATCCCCTCTAGACCTCTTACTCCTTACCGTAATTCAATGCCGTTTGGTTATTTAAAAAATTGCTATTGGGAAAAGTTCACTACTGTCTACCCTATCTATGAGCCCTCCTATAAAGAAACAATGGTGCATCTGGTAGATCAGCTGACCTGGATTTGATACTGGTGCTGTCAGTGTGGAGCTTACACGTTCTACTTGTGACCACGTGTTTTCCCCTGGGTGCTCCAGTTTCCTCTGACATCTGAAAGACGTAGAAAGGATTTGTAGGTTAATTGGTCTCTGCAAATTGCCCCGAGTGTGTAAGGAGTGGATGGGTAAATGAAATAACATGGAACTTGTGTGAATGGGTGATTGATAGACAATAAACACTAGACAATAGGTGTGGGACTAGGCCATTTGGCCCTTCGAGCCAGCATTGCCATTCAATGTGATCATGGCTGATCATCCACAATCAGTACCTCGTTCCTGCCTTCTCCCGATATTCCTTGACTCCACTATCTTTAAGAGCTCTATCTAACTCTCTCTTGAAAGCATCCAGAGAACCGTCCTCCACCGCCCTCTGAGGCAGAGAATTCCACAGACTCACACTCTCTGTGTGGAAAAGTATTTCCTCATCTCCGTTCTAAATGGCTTACCTCTTATTCTGAAACTGTGGCACCTGGTTCCGGACTCCCCCAACATCGGGAACATGTTTCCTGCCTCTAGCATGTCCAAACCCTTAACAATCTTATATGTTTCAATGAGATACCCTCTCATCCTTCTAACCTCCAGAGTGTACTTGCGTGTCCAAACCCTTAACAATCTTATATGTTTCAATAAGATCCCCTCTCATCCTAAATTCCAGTATACAAGCCCAGCCGCTCCATTCTATGTCTGATGGTCGGCGTGGACACAGACGGAACTTTGCAATGTACCAGATTGGATCACAGACAGGATTGGAACAGGAATTTGAAGACTCACTACTTTAATAGTTAAGTGTTCTGCCTTCCAAGTAAATCACTGCCTCTTTCAGAGTGTAGGTACTTTGCCTTTATGTATTTTGAAGACATTACAGTGTGATTAATTTTAGATTTTATATTAAACATACATGTGCATATATTATGCATCTAATTATGTAACTACATTTTCATTATCTCTATTATATAAAAGTCTTTGTCTTGTTTGTGGCTGTGTGTGTGTCAATATCTGGTTAATTCCTATTTTCTTCCAAACGCTAGGCCACATCCTTCCCATTTTCATACATCCTACTCACATTTTTCCCGTCGAGGCGATAAACACCTTCCCGTCACATTCCCATCTATATTTCCAAAGTTACTAATAGTTTATAAAAGTAAAAACAGCCCGAAAACTCACCCATTTCGGGAAAACCCCCCGAGTGACATCACAATGCACTCGCAAAGCAGGACGGGACACTCCGGGAGGGTGGGGCATTCCAGCGCTCACAGTGAACGAGGAGTGGCGGCCGCTGCTGACGCCGGCGCCCGACGCCCGGTGGAGAAGGTGCTGCTGGAGCTGGAGTGAGGGCTGGTCCCGGGGCTTGGGATGGGGCGGTGACCGGGGCCGAGAAAGAAGCCGCCGGTGGAACCAAGGACGAGCCTGGGTCCGGGGTCAGTGACGAGCCCGGAGATGAAGTCGGGGCCTAGACTGGAGCTCAGGCAGTGGCCGAGCTGATGGCTGGAGTCTGGAGATGAAGTCGGGGCCTGCACTGAAGCCCAGGCGGCAGCCGAGCTGATGGCTGGAGTCTACAGCCAAGGCTGGGCCGAGTATGAGAACCAGGCCGAGTTCCAGGCCCTGGCGCTGCTCTACGATCTGGGTAGGTATTCGGGCAGGAGGATGAGGGAAATGAGGAGGAGGGAGATGGGGTGGGGAGTGGGGTGGTAGAGGGAGATGGGGGGGGTGTGGAGGAGGGAGATGGGGAGGGGTAGAGGAGAGAGATGCTCCCTCACTCCCACCCTCTCTACCCCCTCCCTCTCCCTCTCTACCCCCTCCCTCTCCCTCCCTCGCCCTCTCCCTTTCTACCTTCCCCCCACTCTACACCCTCACTCTCCCTGTACCCCCCTCTCTCTCTCTACACCCCTCTCTCTCTCTCTGCCCCTCCCTCTCTGCCCCTCTCCTCCTCTACCCCCCTCCCGCTCCCTCTACCCTCCCTCTCTACTCCCCTCCCCTCCCTCTACCCCCTCCCCCTTTACCCCCCTCCCTCTCCCTCTCTACCCCCCTCTGCCTTCCCCTCCCTCTCTACCCCCTCCCTCTCTACCCCCTCCCACTCTACCCCCTCCCTCTCTACCCCATCCTTCTCTACCCCCCTCTCTCTCTACCCCCTTCCTCTCTGCCCCTCTCCCTCTCTACTCCCCTCCCCTCCCTCTCCCTCTCTACCCCCTCCCCCTCCCTCTCTACCCCCCTCCCTCTCCCTCTCTCCCTCTCTACACCCCCCCACCCCCTCCCTCTCTACCCCCCTCTGCCCCCCCATCCCTCTCTACCCCCTCCCTCTCTACCTCCCCTCCCTCTCTAGGGATTGAAGAGGGAGGGTGAAGAGGAGGAGGAGGAGTGCTGGGGGATGAGGAGAAATGAGCCGCGCCTGCGCAGTTGGGGGCTATGCGTATGTGGTGCAATATTGTGTTGGGGGAGCAGACCAATGGGTCTGCACTTGGTCTAGTAAATCTTTAAATCTATCAGGTTAGTTTATTAATTTTTTATTAAAATTATTATTATTATTATTATTATTATTATTATTATTATTATTATTATATTATTATTATTATTATTATTATTATTATTATTGTCACATGTACCGAGGTGCAGTGAAAAGCGTTTGCTTGCGTGGTATCCAGTCAAAGAAAATACTAGACATGAATACAATCAAGCCGACCGCAGTGTACAGATAAAGCATAAAGGGTATAACATTTAGAGCAAGATATAACAATGAAGTCCAATAAAATACGATTAAAGATAGTTTAAAGGTCTCCAATGAGGTAGATAGGATGTCACGATTGCGCTCTAGCTGACGAGAGAACCATTCTGTTGCCTGCTGGGAAAAAACTGTCTTGAATCTGGAGGAATAAGTTTTCAAACTTCGTTACCTCTTGCCTGATGGGAGAGCAGAGAAAAGGGAGTGACCAGGGTGAGACTGGTCCTTGATTACTGACGTATCTGACCTCCACTCCCCAACACTTGACACAGGGGAGGAGCATAAATGTCCTATATAGAGGGTTTGGAAGCACTTTGCTAAATTGGTAAGTGGTTTATTTTCTAGTTATTTTACATAAGCTAAATCTTTTTATTATTTACTACCTAATTATTATTTTTTTCCTCGGCTCGGTGGCTTCCCTCTGAAGGACGGGCTCCACAGCTCCGCAGTGGGTGTGCCAGGCCTGTTGCCGGAGGATTGGCGTGGCACCGCGGTCTACTGCTGTGCGGCAACATGGTCATCGGTGAAATGTGTGCAAGTGAGTTCTGATTTATGACTTACTTTTAAAATTCCCTGATGCTGATTTGCCCCCAGATTTCACTGATTCAACTGGAAGGGCATTGAAGAAATATGATATTGTGGGTCTGAACTCAGATTCAGACCAAATTGCATGAAATTCCCCAACATGAATCATGTGGGATTATAGAAGTCTGGTTATTTTATTGTACCCATTAGCAGTACTAATTTTTCTTTTTACACCTTAGTTATTTCACTCAATTCATCTTGCGTGGTGGAATTCAAAGTTTAGTTTAGAGATACAGTGTGGAAACAGGCCCTTCGGCCCACTTTGTCCACGCCGACCAGCGATCCCTGCATATTAACACTACCCTACACACACTAGAGACAATTTACATTTATAGAAAACCAATTAACCTACAAACCTGTACGTCTTTGGTGTGTGGGAGGAAACCGAAGATTTCGGAGAAAACCCATGCGGTCACGGGGAGAACGTACAAACTCCGTAAAGACAGCACCCGTAGTTGGGATCGAACCGGGTCTATGGTGGTGAAAGCACTTGTAAGGCAGCAACCCTACTGCTGTGCTGTTAACTTGAGATCATTGGCTTAATTTAATAGTTCAGTGATATTACCACAATGCTGAACTGAAATCTTCATATCTCAACCCAGACGCTGTGGGAAGTAATGTTACTGTGAGAAGCAGCACAGCTGAGTGCAGTCACATTTTCTGTCAACATTTGCACATTTACACTTGAGTCTCTGTTGCTCAGTAGGAATCGCAATGGTTTCCATGATTAATTTCTTCACCCCCTGCAATGTGGGCGCTGGGTCAAGTTTATCCCCTCACTCTCTTGTTAAAGTTCAGTTAACAGAATACAGCTGGATATAAACCTCGCTGCGCCTGTGTGGCTCTATTTATATAAATCCACTCAGCAATCGGAAGAAAATGAGAACCTCCATTTTAGCCCATTAATAGTTAAAAAGTAATGAACATTTAGCAGCTCACATACTGAATTCTGCCAGCAGAGATCACGTGGTGGTGCATAACACTGAGTCAGATACAAAGCAAGTGACAAATAACCATCTGCAACAAATTTAGGATGATTTCAAACATTCCAGATCATGCCTTAGATATTGTTGAAAATTGTAGACATTGCCACAACATCAGGACGTATTCCAATATAAGTACTTCCGAGAATGTCTCCAGAAGATAACATATTAATTGAAAGGAGATTATTGTCAACCGCTTAGCATCCTTACTAATTGGTTGTCAATGTCACAGCTGTTACCTGATCTGCTGAGTAATTTCAGCACATTCTGAGTGATAAAGGGAATTTCACAGACAGGTAAATGTTATTTTAGAGGCTACTTCAAAAACCGACACCTGAGGAGTGTGTCCACACTGGTGGAAGACACTTCAGGCATATTTATTTTATCTTCACCAGTAAAGTGAGCTGATGAGAACAAGTATATGATAGAAACAAACAGGTGTAATACAAAAAACTTTGACAATCCTAAAATTTATAAAATTACATTTGGTATTATTAATGCTTATTGTAATCATCATTCGTTTAGTTTGCTACAAGTATATTTATAATTAAAGGTAGGGCAAGAGAATAGTAAAATTAATTGTAGAAAGAATGGTGTCATCAATACCAAACAACCTTTACTCACAAGTAATCAACAATGCCATCTGGATTCCCCTGGGTCCATTTCACTCCATGAAAGTTTGGGCCAAACTTGAATGGAATAGCTGAATTCCAGAGGTCAGGGGAGAATGAACCTGACAATAGAAGAGCAGTGATCAAGTGCCTGAGCACAGAGAATTGAAGTCAACAGGATCAGGGGAAACTCTTCACTGACTACACGGCACATTGGAAGACAATTGCGATCACTGGAAACCATCATCATCATCATCGGCGATCACTCGAGGTCAGGTATGATTGTCCTCCTGATGGCTCCTTTCTGTAAGTCTTGAGATATGGAAGGGGCCGATCTTGGAGCAACAGACTTTATGTCCCTCCAGGTGGATGCCTGTGCCTGATATTTTTTAACATGAGGAGACTGGTGCTTAACAGTAACACACAGTCCTTGACAGAGACTGACCCCAGTCTAATGACATGGACTCCATGACATTTGGGAATCTCTCCCTATTGCAGTCTTCCTCTGCCTTCTCAGACATTGTGGTGCTTCACTCGCTGGTCAGCCACTATCCTTCACCTTTTTCATTATTGAGGCCTTCTTCTAGGGCTGTGCTTTGTCAGGAACTTCTCCCTTGACCTGCCCATCATGGATGACCATGGCAGGAGCATCGCTCCAGAGGGTTTAGCTTTAAGGATCCACACACGACAAGAAGGCGACTCTTGGAGAAGACATAGCCAAACAAACCATCTCAGCTCCAGGACATTGATGCTGCAGTACCTCAGGGTGATTTCTGAGACCCAAACATTTTTGGTTTTGCTTCAATGGCCTTCCTTCGTTTGTCATCAGAGTTGTTGGTGTTGGCCATTGATGGCAGATATCTGTGAAATAATTTTTCATCTCTACAAAATATATGCAAACAGTAGAAAAATAATTGTTAATGTAAATAAAATAAAAGCAGCAATAAATAACTTTGCAAAATCTAATCAAATTTGAGCAGACACTTATGGGCCTGTCCCACTTACGTGACTTTTTCGGCGACTGCCGGCACCCGTCATAGGTCGTTGCATGTCGTTGAAATTTTTCAAAATGATGAAAATCCAGCGGCGACCAGAAAGACGTTACGACTCTGGGCGACTGAGGAAACTACTCATGACCATACAGGCGACACTCTGGCCCGTCTGACTGCCGACCAAAGATCCTATAGCGGAGGATCTCTGCTGCCGACCTCTCTGGCCACCCTCGGGGGGGGGGGGGGGCACTCGGGTGAGGCCTGTATGGTCGTGAGTAGTCGCCCAAAGAGTCGTACCTTGTTCTGGTCGTTGCTGGATTTTCAACATGTTGAACATTTTCGGTGACCTGCAATGACCTACGACAGGTCCCGGCAGTCGCCGAAAAAGTCTCGTAAGTGGGACAGGCCCATAATTCTTCAGTTTGAAAGTTCCAAGCAATATAAGATTAGTGTCAGGGAGTTGGGAACCAGAGTAGTAGGTCAGAATTTGGAAGGAATGATGGAAATGTAGAAGTTAGACCAGTCAGTCTAAAGAAAAGGCAGGCAGGGAGAGGAGAGGCTGATGGGCTGAAGTGCGTTTATTTCAATGCAAGGAGTATTGTGGGAATAGCAGATGAACCTAATGCCTGGATCTGTTCTTAAGACAATGACGTGGTGACTATTGTGGAAACATGGTTGCAGGAGGGACACGACTGGGAACTCTTGGGTTCTTCGGTTTTGATGTTTCTGCAAGGCACAATTTGTTACCTGCAAGAGCGGAACTCGCTATCAAAACATGGAGGGGACACAATTTTTTGGCGGCCACGCGCGCATGCCCACTCACACACACACGCGCGAGGCTTCGGAGGCTCAATCTAGCGCTAAATGCAGCTCAACTGCCTGTCTTTACCGGGTTAACCGGGTTACAGCCCTGCCTGGACTGACGGGATACCAGCGCTGCTTCTCCGCATTGGCCATATTTCCTGCAAGCCCAGGAAGGGTTGTAAGCTCACCTGGTGGGACAGGTAGAGTTAGCTGGGTTTAGCGCTGTTTCTCTGCTCTGGCCCGTCTGACTGCCGACCAAAGATCCTATAGCGGAGGATCTCTGCTGCCGACCTCTCTGGCCACCCTCGGGGGGGGGGGGGGCACTCGGGTGGGGACAGGACAGCTCCGGAGACCTGGCCGGGATCGATCCTGCCTGTGGATGAGGCGCAGGTCTATGCCACGTCTCCCTCCTCCAATCGCCACGCTCTATCCTCAGTTCCACCCCCCCACTCCTCCCTCCTCCAATCATCGCGCTGAATCATGTCCCGCCCCCATTGCCTGCTGACCGATGTCTCTCTCCTCCAATCGGCGTCCTTGATAACCGGATTTTAAAATCCGGATTACAAAAACTTGGGGGGGGATGTCCCCCACCTCTCAAAACATGGAGAGGACGTGTCCCCTCTGGCCCCCCCGGGTTTTCCGCCCCTGGTTACCTGTATCCAAGAGGGTTTTTTTCAAAGAGTAATCGGATAGTCCGAGAAGAGAACTTATTAGATCTTGCATTTGGAAATTAGCCAGGTCAGGTGAATGGTGTTTCAGTGGAAGAGCATTTTGAGGAAAGTGATCACAACTACATAGGTTTTAAGATTGTTTTGAATAGGGAGAAGGCTGGACCTTACACAAAGGCACTAAATTGAAATAAGGCAAATTACAACATTATTAGGCAGGAGCTCGGGAGCTTATAGTTGGAGCAATTCTTATTGGGTGTCCACATTTGATGTGTGGGAGTCGTTTAAAGCTTGCTCCACCATTCCCCACGTTCATGGCTGATCATCTAGTCTTGTGTTCTGTTTGTGTTTTCTTCCCATATCCCTTAAACCCTTGAGCGATTAAAACTATAGCCTACTCCTTCTTGAATATATTTTATGATTTGACCGCCCTCCACATGAGTTCTGGATCAGAAATGTTCACCGCTTTAGGAAAATAAATTTCTCCTCATCTTAGTTTGAAATGGCCTAGCCCATGAAAGTAGGCTATGACCCCTGGTTCAAGACTTTTCCCTCATCAGCAACTTCTTTCCTAAACATGCTCAATCAAATCCCATCACGAGAAGATTTTCATTAATTCTACTGAACTCTCATGAATATGAACCCTATTATCCGAATTTATTTTCATACATCAATCCTGGAATCAGTCTGATAAACCTAAACAAGAACATCTTTCCACTGATAGGAGACCAAAACTGCACATTATACTCAAGGTGTGGTCTCACCCAGGCACTGTAGAATTGCAATAAGGCATTCCAGACCCTGTACTCAATTTCTCCTATTATGAAATACAGCTTTCTTTACTGCCTACACAGTTCCTTTCATTGAATGGAGTACAAGGACTTCTGGCCTTGCTGAGCCTGTCACTTTCCTCAACTGGCAACGTTTTCCATATTAGACCTTTAATAATGGACTAGCATTTTCACCATTCCCAATGTGCGGCTTACCAGTCCTTGTTTTCTTGCTTCTTTATTTAAGAAGTGGGTTACATTAGCTGCTTTGCAAGCCACAGAAACTGATCGAAAGACAATGGCGAAAGACAATGGAAAATGAGCAACTATGCTTGCACTTCCTCAAGGGCCACTTCCTTAATAGACCATCGGGTCTGAGGATTTATCAGAATAAATTCTATCAATTTCACTCACATCATTTCCCTACTACACTAATCTCCTTCAGTTCCTTGGTTTTACTATAATTGAGAAATTACGTAAATCTCCTCTGTGAAGACAACACCAAAGTATTTGTTCAATTGCTTTGCCAGTTCTATGTTTTTCATTGCACAATCCACTGTTTCTGACTGTAAAGGGCCTATATTTGTTGTCACCAATCTGTTTCTTTGCATTTTTCTAGAGAAACATTTACAGTCAATTTCCATGTTCCCTGCAGGTATACCCTCATTCTTGTTCTCCCATGTCCCTTAATTAATTATTTGACTATCTTTTGTCGTGTTCCAAACTGATCCCAGTTGTCAGGTTCAGTGCTTTTTTTCAGGCCAATTGTTATGTCTCCTCTTCAGATCAAATGCTATCCCTATTTTCCCTTGTTAACCATGGTTAAGGCACCCTTTCCTATTTCATTTTTGTTTTAGACAGGAATGAACAAATGTTCTAGTTTATCCATGCACTTCCTGCATTGTTTCCATTGTTGTTCCAGCATCAACCTTATAAGTCAACCCTATAAGTTGAGATGGGGGAATGACTCCACGATTTCTTGACAACGCTCGACTGGGTGCTGCCCAAAGATTCGACATCAAACCTAAACAAATATACCACGATTATTACCAAATTCATAACGAAATGTGTGGAGGAATGTGTTTCTACCAACACCATCTGAGTGTTCCCTAACTAGTAGCCTTGGAAGAACCAAACTGTTGGTACATCAGACAAGTAAACAGTCTTGGCCCTCTCTTGATATTTCATAAGTAATATTTGCTTGACACAACATTGGAGTTTCTTTTATTTAGATTTGGAATCGTCGTCTTCAGAGAATGCAAGAATTGCTTAGCAAATCCAGCTCTCCTCACTGATTACAAACCTTGCATCCAATGGTGTACGTTTTGTCAAATATGGTATAGGTGCAATGCTAAACCACATGATGGATAATGAGCAAGAGAAACTCCTCTCATTTCTCACTTGTTCACTTCTCACTTGTTCAAACATTTTATCTTGGTGCACAAGACCAATAACACAAGAAGTGAGCATGGTTAGCGATAAACTGAGAATGTAGAGTGTTTGGAATCAGGAAATTCCATTTGTTTCAACTCAGCAAATCGTTTGTCCACATCGAAGATCATAAGCTAATATTAGTGATGTTAGACCCCAAAGCAGCAATATCTGTTATGGCAGGATCAAGGATGCAAAAAAAAAGGCAATGATTCTATTACAGTCTAACTATACAATTGAGTTCCAAACCTGTTTGCTTTACCTCTCCTGCATTGTGGCCGATGGACTTTATCTCTGGAACTGGTGCACCACAATACTGAGAACAACAGTATATTCTGCACTATGTACCTTTTCCTTTGCTCAACCTATTTTACTTGAGTTTGGCTTGATTGAATTTATGTAAACCTGCTGAGTTACGCCAGCCCTTTTTGTTGTCACATTGTACAATAATAGCTTTTCATCTTTGCTGTTCTTTTCAATCTATTGGTGGTGCTATTTCCTTTTATAATTTTGCATAGTCAGATATTTGTATTAAGTATTTGATAGCAGCTTTGTTGGATTTATAATCAAAGAGAATTAAACTCCGTTTAATATGTTCTTGTTTAAATTGTGAATATTTGTATTTGAACAGCTTGAAAGAGTTGTCAAGTTTGCCAACTGATACAGTTGAGGCTGCATACTAGCTATTAATAGTTTGGATTCTCCACCATTCTTCATAACTATTTACTACCTTGTCTGCAGCTGTCACTACTTAAATTAATTTTATGTAACAAGGACAAATAGAGAATGAAACAGGGTATTAAAGAATAGTATTAACAGGGTACAAAGAGTATAGCGAAGATATAGAAGGATGTTGCCAAGAACTGGAGGGCCCGAGTCATAGGGCAAGCTTGGGCAGGCTAGGACTTGGAGTGCAGGAGGGTGAGGGGTGATCTGATAGAAGTGTATAGGAACATGAGGGGAATAGTTAGGTAAATGCACAGAGTCTTTTACCCAGAGTAGGAAATTAAAATCCAGGTGACATATGTTCAAGGTGAGAGGGGAAAGATTTAATAGGAATCTGAGGGCCAACTTTTTCACTCAGAGGGTGGTGGGTATATGGAACAAGTTGCCAGAAGAGGTAATTGTGGCAGGTACTATAGCAATTTTTAAAAGACATTTGGACAGGTACTGTACATGGATAATGGTTTAGAGAGATACGGGCCAAACACAGACAGGTGGCACTAATGTATTTGGGGCATTTTGGTCGGCATGGGAAATTTGGAGCAAAGGACATGTTAATATGCTGTATGACTTTGACTATTTGTACTTCATTGTCCAGCTATAAGTAAAAGCCCTTCGAAATCTTGAGATTCAGATTTTAAAAGCACCAAAAATGTACTGACAACATATTAAGTGTAACTTATTAACATAGATCACATAGATTAACATAATTTATGTTAAATTTATGTAATTGTGTGTTTTGCTTCCTTTTTATTGTTATGACTGTATTCTTCACTAAGGAGGACACAAACAATCTCCTTGATGTACTAGTGGCCAGAGGATCTAGGGTGGGAGAAGAACTGAAGGAGATTCACATTAGGCAGGAAATGGTGTTGGGTAGACTGATGGGACTGAAGGCAGATAAATCCCCAGGGCCAGATCGTCTGCATCCCAGGGTACTTAAAGAAGTGGCTCTAGAAATCGTGGACGAATTGGTGATCATTTTCCAATGTTCTATAGATTCAGGATCAGTTCCTGTGGATTGGAGGGTAGCTAATGTTATCCCACTGTTTAAGA
The DNA here is from genome assembly GCA_038087875.1 of Malacoraja senta. NCBI lineage: Eukaryota > Metazoa > Chordata > Chondrichthyes > Rajiformes > Rajidae > Malacoraja > Malacoraja senta. The sequence goes on along the minus strand of JAXLNO010004612.1, from coordinate 15,832 downwards.
AGGGCAGCAAAGAGAAAACAGGGAATTATAGACCAGTTAGCCTGACATCGGTGGTGGGGAAGATGCTGGAGTCAATAATAAAAGTTGAAATAGCGCCACAGTTGGATAGCAGTAGCAGGATCGGTCCGAGTCGGCATGGATTTACGAAGGGGAAATTGTTTATCGGCGGCCCATCAGTAAAACACACTCATGGTGAAATCCAACTTTATTCCATTAAGTACACAGGAACATTCCCACAGCCAGCTGCTTGCATCTGGCTTTACTGACTAGAGTGCCCGAGCGAGAGAGAGAGAGAGAGAGAGAGAGAGAGAGTCTTTGTGTAGTACCGTAATACCATGCACATATGTGTGGTGAAGGTTATAAATGGCATGAATTAATAAGGGTTAATCTACATCCTTCCTCTTAAAGAAGTAAAGCATATATAGTGGTTAATGGAGCAAATATAAAACACCAGTATAAGGTGCGGCATTTATTATTTTACTGCATATGAGAGCACATAAAACTAAACAGGTCATGCACAGTTCAGGAATAGCCAGTAAATTTCCCAATTAGCGGGTTAGGCTTGCAGACACGACCTGCATGTGTACGATAATAACCTCCAACAGACACCTCATCAGTTCGCAGTCTCCTTTGGAGGCGTGGGTTCGCAGCCCACTTCTGACACCATGTTTATCGGCGGCCCACAAGTAAAACACACTCATGGTGAAATCAAACTTTATTCCATTAAGTACACAGGAACATTCCCACAGCCAGCTGCTTGCGTCTGGCTTTACTGACTAGAGTGCCCGAGCAAGAGAGAGAGAGAGAGAGAGATTCTTTGTGTAGTACCGTAATACCATGTAAAGGGTGGCATGCAATTTTATGTGGTGAAGGTTATAAATGACATGAATTAATAAGGGTTAATCTACAGAAATCATGCTTGACTAATCTTCTGGAATTTTTTGAGGATGTAACCAGGATAATGGACAAGGGAGAGTCAATGGATGTAGTGTACCTGGACTTTCAGAAAGCATTTGATAAGGTCCCACATAGGAGATTAGTGGGCAAAATTAGAGCACATGGTATTGGGGGTCGGGTGCTGACATGCATAGAAAATTGGTTGGCAGACAGGAAACAAAGGATAGGAATTAACGGGTCCCTTTCAGAATGGCAGGCAGTGACTAGTGGGGTATCGCAAGGCTCGGTGCTGGGACCTCAGCTATTTACAATTTATACTAATGATTTGGATGAAGGGATTAAAAGTAACATTAGCAAATTTGCAGATGACACAAAGCTGGGTGGCAGTGTGAACTGTGAGGAGGATGCTATAAGGATGCAGGGTGACTTGGACAGATTGGGTGAGTGGGCAGATGCATGGCAGATGCAGTTTAATGTGGATAAATGTGAGGTTAACCACTTTGGTAGCAAAAACAGGAAGGCAGATTATTATCTAAATGGTGTCAAGTTGGGAAAAGGGGAAGTACAACAGGATCTGGGGGTCCTTGTTCATCAGTCACGGAAAGTAAGCATGCAGGTACAGCAGGCATTGAAGAAAGTGAATGGCATGTTGGCCTTACTAACAAGAGGAGTTGAGTATAGGAGCAAAGAGGTCCTCCTGCAGTTGTACAGGGCCATAATGAGACCATGCCTGGAGTATTGTGTGCAGTTTTGGTATCCAAACTTGAGGAAGGACATTCTTGCTATTGAGGGAGTGCAGCGTAGGTTCACCAGGTTAATTCCCAGGATGGCGGAAGTCATATGTTGATAGAATGGAGCGGCTGGGCTTGTATACTAGAATTTAGAAGGATGAGAGGGCATCTTATTGAAACATATAAGATTATTAAGAGTTTGGACACACTAGAGGCAAGAAATATGTTCCCAATGTTGGGGGAGTCCAGAACCAGGAGCCATAGTTTAAGAATAAGTTGTAAACCATTTATAACAGAGATGAGGAAAAGCTTTTTCACACGGAGAGTTGTGAATGTGTGGAATTCTCTGCCTCAGAGGATGGTGGAGGTTGGTTCTCTGAATGCTTTCAACAGAGAGTTAGATAGAGCTCTTAGGGATAGTGGAGTTAAGGGATATGGAGAGAAGGCAGGAACGGGGTACTGATTGTGGATGATCAGCCATGATCACATTGAATGGCGGTGCTGGCTCCAAGGGCCGAATGGCTTACTCCTGCACCTATTGTCTATTGCCTATTGTAATGACATTTCGGTCAAATTTTTTTTGGAATAATAAATAAATTCAATTCAATCACAGAATAGTACTGGACAGAAATCAGTCTATAATGTCCATGCCAAACTTGATAACATCAAACTAATCTCCTCTGCCTGCACATGATCCATATCCATGCATATCCATGTACCTATCTGAAAGACTCCTAAATGCCCCTATTGGTATCGGCATCTACCACCATCCCTGGCAGCACATTCCCACTCACCATACACTGTATACAAAACTTGCCCCTCACATCTCCTTTACATTTTTCCCCTCTCACCTTAAATCTTTGCCCTCTAGTTCTTGACATTTCCACCTTGGGGGGGGGGGGGGGATAAAAGGTTCTATTTGTCTACTTTATCTTTGCCTCTCATAATTTTATATATTTCTAATAGGTCTCCCCTCAACGTCTGACGTTCCAGACAAAGCAATCCAAGTTTGGCCAACCTCTCATTATAGGAAATATCCTCTAATCCAGACAGCATTCTTATAAACCTCTTCTACACCCCCACCAAAGCCTCCACATTCTTCCTATTATGGGACAATCAGAACTGCACACAATGGTCCAAATCCAGCCTAACTAAGAACCTTTAAAGCCGCACCATGACTTTCTGAATTTTCCATTCAATGCCTCATTTGATACAGACAAGCATACCAATTGCCTTGTTTACCTCTCTACATCTTCTGGTCTTCTATCTACTTGTATCACCACTTTCAGGTAGCTATGGACTTGGCCCAAAGATCCCTCTGAACATCAATGCTGTTAAGGATTAAGGGTCTCATTGGTTTAAGTGAACTTTTTTATTGATATATAGGATTTATTATCAACAATGCCACCATTTACTGCCCACTCCCAATTGTTCTAGAGAAGACAATGGTGAAGCACCTTCTTGACTTGTGGCAAAGATACTCCCAAAGTGCAAGGTGTTCCATAATTAAGTCTCAGTTATAATGAAAACATGAGTGATATATTTCCCTGTCATGATGGGGTGTGATGTATTTGTGATTCTGTGTTCCTGTTGTCCTTGTTCTTCTGGATAGTGGATGTTGTGGATTTAGGAGAAGCTGTTGGAGTAGCCGAGGTGTGTAACTCCAATATATATTTTCTAGATGATACACATATTGGAGCCATAGTGTGCAATAGTGGACGGAATGGATTTAACCAATTATTGCAGATCACAAAGGTGGTGCTGAAATTGATGGGAATCATTTGGTACAATGGTCCCAATCATTGAAAGCTAGTGTCATGCTTTGATTTACTCAGACCTCTTATTGCTACATTTGGTCAAATGCTGCCTCAGTTTTTTGATCAGATCTCCAGGTGTGAAGATGAGTGGAAATTAAAAAAAAATTGAAATAAAAATAGAAAATGATGGCAAAATTCAGCACTTTGGATGGTATCTATAGAAAAAGAAACAATCAATACTTTAGACCAAAGACTCTTCATCAGAAGTGAAAAAAAGACAAAACAAATTAGCCAAGACTAACTTGTTCTGATGAAGGGTCTTCAACCCGAAACATTAACTATTTATTTTTCCACAAGGCATCCTGGCCTGCTAAGTTTTTCCAGCACCTTCTAGTTTTATCACTGTAGATGAGTGGTCCTGGCAAAGTCCCAACTGTGCATCAGCACCTTCTGGTTTTATTACTGGAGATGAGTGGTCCTGGCACAGTCACAATTAGGCATCAGTTGGATTACTGGAGACTTCACTGCAGCCTGATTGTATTGTCACTGATGACTGAGACCAGCACGCAGGAATGATAACGAGGCAGGTTGTGTATTTCCTGCTTTTGTTGGAATGAAGAATTTACTGCATCTGCCAGTATTTGAAGTTTGTGCAGAATGCCCAAAGGCATCACTTTATATCCAGCATAGTTGACTATAATGTGCTGCAATACATTATATTGTAGCTCCCCCACAGCAAAGCATGCAGCAGAGCTTCACAAGAACATTATCAAACCAATTTGACAGACCCATGAAAGGACATATCAGGGCAGATGAACACGGACTTGACAAAGAGGTATCTTTTAAAGATTATTGACAAAGAGAAATGTTGGCAGAAGGGTTTAGGGAGGGTAGTTGAAGGCACATCTGTTGGTGGTTACAGAAATAAGGAAGAGTAGTGCTGGATTTTGATTACAATGCATAGATTTTGTTTTAAATGTTGCATAACTGAGCGCATTGGGGAGTGAGCTTTCTAGAGATGGGCATATAGGCCTTGTAGAGTAGATTTGTTAACTGTTTCTCTTTACGCAGATGCTACCTGACATTCTCAGTTAGTCCAGCATTTTCTGTTTTTATTCCTGATTTTAATTTCAGATTGGGTGGCACAGTGATGCAATTGTTAGAGCTGCTGCCTCAAAGCATCAGAGACCCAGGATCGATCCTTACCTCAGGTGCTGTCTGTGCAGAGCTTGCTTGTTTGCCCTGTGAATGCATGGGTTTCCTCTGGGTGCTCTGGTTTCCTCCCACATTCTGTGATGATTCCCTTTCATCTCCAAGCTTGGAGCTTTGGTCCAAAAATGAATGGAAGAAGCAAGTCTTGGAGGCAAGTTAAGGGTGACTGCCATGGCATTAAAGCAGTATTTGACTAAGTGTAACGCTAGAGACCTGTAAATCAAAGCTTAGCACTGGATTTCAATTATTAATGTCCTTGTATAATGGTTCTTTATTACATTCAATTATAGCAGCAACTGTGTGATTTACAACACCCTGTCAAATATGGCAAAATACTTTTTGTTTGCAGAATTTTGTACAAGGCAGATTGAGTCCGGAGAAATCTAAGATGTGGAGGAGGGTTTCTGCAGTGGATGAGCTGGACAATATCGGGCAATATGTGGCACAAAGCTCCTCTCAGGAGACAATATGATTTCCAGGTTGTAGAGTCTGCATCAGTTTCAGTTAGTTGCCAAGGAGAACAATGGTTTAGTTATTAAGGGATAGAGCTTTTTGATGGAAACCAAAGACACTTGCCTCTGTATCCATAGTCATACAGCACAGAAACAGATACTTTGGCTCAACTCGTCCATGCCGACCTAGATGCCCCATCTAAGATATTCCTTTTTGCCTGGATTTGGCCCAAATACCTCTAATTTGCCTGCTGCCACAATAGATCAAACGGGGGATGCAATCTTGACACATGGACATTAAAAACACATAAATCAGGTTGTTGTTCATTAACTACATTCTGGCATTCAACACTATCATCCCATCCAAACTTGTTACCAAGCTCAAGGAACTGGGTATCTGCAGATCTCTTTGCAGCTGGATCCTTGACCACCTCATAAACAGAACACAATCAGTACCAATTGGCAACAGTACTTCCTCCTCAATAACCATCAGCACATGGGCACCTCGAGGCTGTGTGCTCAGCTCCCTGCTCTATTTGCTCTATACCGTTGACTCTGTAGCCGGTCACAGTTCTAACTCCATCTTTAAATTCACTGATGACACCACCGTTGTTAGATGAACTACAGATAATGATGAGTCAGGGTATAGGAGGGAGATTGATAGTCTTATACATCTCTATAAGATCACCCCTCCTGCTCCTGCATTCCAAGGAATACAATTCTAATCTATCCTATCTTTCCCTTTAGCCCGGACCCTCGAGTTCTGGCAATATCCTCAGAAATCTTCATGCACTCTTTCCAGCTTAATGAAGTCCTTCCTATAGCAAGGTGACCAAAACTGAACACAGTACATCAAAGGTACAAATGCCCCTGAGGAGACACTCCTCTCTCTATTGTTTCTTCCTCCTGGAAGGATATTTGATTTGTGTAGCACATTAAAGCAAAGTAAAATATTACATTCAGTTTAGAAAATAAAGCAACTTCACTTTGTTGCCTATAAATAGATGTGCCACATGTTTTACAGTAAAGCGGCAAACACAAATTGGTTGAAATCTATATTGAAGTAGCCGAATGGTTAGTATTGACAGGTAATATTCTGATATAATCTTGTTTGCTGTGGGTGTGTGAACATAGTGCTGCAGCATAAGATGTTGTCATAGAGATGAACATTTATTGTGCTGGCCTTCAATATCATTTCAAGCAAAAAGATTACTACTGACAAAAGACAGCACAAGTCAGATCTAGAAATATATAGGCAGGGACTGGGCAACTCCCTGATAAGAGACCAGATAAAAAGTATGTAAAATTAGGAGAGGTATAGATAGGGTAGAGAGTACAGAATCTTTTTCCCAGGATGGAGATGTCAAAGACTAGAGGCCATAGCTTTAAGGTGGGGGGGGGGGGGGGGGGGGGGGATATTTATTTATACAGAGGTTGGTGTGTGCCTGGAATGTGTTGCCAGAGTTGGTGGTGGAGGCAGATACAATAGTGACATTTATGATGCTTTTGAATAGGCACGTGAATTTGCAGGGAATCAAGGGATACGGATCATGTGCAGACAGAGGAGATTAGTTTATCTTGACATCATGTTTGGCACAGACATTGTGGATTGATGGGCCTGTCACAGTGCTGTACTGTTTTATGTTCTATGAAAATGATAAAAAAAAAAGAGCATTATTCGTTCATTTTAGGTCAATCCAGATGTTGTGTTACAATTTTGAAACTTGAGTTGTAAATTCGTTCATCCAGAACCCAGAGGCCATTCCAAATGACCATCTTAATTTGATGAGAACACGTGTTCACTTATACAGATGGGATTGCCTGTCATTAAAATTTCTTGTTAATCTAAACGATCATAATATTGCCAAGCTAATTTTATTCTTGCTTCAAATGGCAATAAACAATAATGCAAATAATGTGTCAAATAACAAACATTGTCATTTATGCATCATCTTTACAGTACTTTAAATATAATAATGTTTATATACATTAATTGGTATTCTTAGATTTAGTGACATTTTAGAATATTAATTTTTCATCTTATATTTATGTAACTCAAAGATAAATTGATATTTAACGTAATTCAACATCATTTAAAATTATGTTTGCACGTCAACACTACTGATCATTTTTAATCACCACCCTAGTGAAAGACTCCCTGCTGCCCTTTGGACTGGTTAAAGACAGAAGGTGGAAGGTGCTGTTAGATTTATTTTCCTGTATAATATAATCAAATTACATTAAAGTTGAATCTGTAGATTCTTTATGAAGAATTTACACCAAACAGTAAGCAAATCATGATAAAGATATGAAATAAGTATAAGTATCTTTACTTTAGGTCAGGTTTCTTGTTGGAAGAAATAGATTCATCAAGTGTATTGCAGGACGCCTGATCAATCGCTGTTATAGCTGTCAGTCTATCTTACTTGAAGTGTTAATGCCTTTCCCAGTACTCTTTCTGCAATCAATTTGAAAATCATTGTTGTTGAGGATTTTGTTACGCTCCAGAAATGTTGGCAGTTAGTTAATCATGTCCAGTTTATTCGAGGAGGTATACTCAAATAAATCTTCTTCCCTTTCTGGACCATTAAAAATAGTCATCCTATCTTAAATCATTCCTCCTTATAAGAATTGTGAACCTGGCAGATCTATCCAATATGTTATTTATGGTCTTAATGTCTATTCTTCATTGGAGGACTCTAAAATGCAAAAGTAAGTACGTACGCTAAAAGTTTTAAAAAAAAAACGTGCAGATACCAAAGAGCTGAAATAAAAACAAATAACCCTGTAATTTCTGTTTTTTGTTACAGTACACTAATGTGACCTAACTATGCCCATGAATAAACATCTTATAACATCTAAGATAGAAACAAAGGGCACAGCAGTAGAGTTACTGCCTTACAGCGCTTACAGCGCCAGATACCCAGGTTCAATCACGATGACGGGTGCTATCTGTATGGAGTTTGTGCGTTCTCCCTGTGACCGCGTGGGATTTCTCTGAGATCTTCGGTTTCCTCACACACTCCAAAGACGTACAGGTTTGTAGGTTGATTGGCTTGCTATAAAAGTAAATTGTCCCTAGTGTGTGTAGGATGGGAGGGGGAAGGCGTTTGTAGATCTAACCAAAAATTGTAGAATTCAACGTTCATGCCGCTCCGTTGTAAGCTACCCTAGCGAAATATGAGGTGCTGTTCCTCCAATTATCCTCCTTCCACTTCGCTCCCCCCCTCTGAACACCGCCCTCACCCTTGTCACCATCCCTTCTGAACTCCCTCTTTCCGATACAAAATGGTTAGTCCTCAACAGGTGCTTTACCTTTGTACCCCTACACCCCCACCTCAATGCATTCCGATCCCACCATGATGTAGAGCTTTTCTTCCTTCTCCTCTGCCTCCAGGCCTTTTTCAATGGGAAGGAGTCATTGCAGTGATGACCCCTTCTCCCATCTCCAATATTCCTCCTCCTATTTGACTCCCCTGCTGGCCTTCTCCCCTCTCTGGACCTTTTTATTTCAAACAGCTGGTCTCCATCAACTATTCCCCTTCCCATTCCACTCTCAGCCTCTCTGAACGCACAGCCTTCCGCTCATATCACAACATTCCCAACATTATCATTATACTCGTTGACAAATGAGGTGCCAATGAGGCTGACCTCTACTGTGCTGAGGCCAGGCGCCAGCTCTCAGACTCCTCTTAATACCTACCTCTTGACATGACCCAACACCAGGCCATTATCTCACAGACTGTCCCTGATTTCATCTGGCAATCTGCCCTACACAGCCTCCAACCTTATAGGGCCTGACCCATTTTGCGATTTTTTCGGTGACTGCGAGCATCAGTGACTGACGACCGTAAAACCGTCAAGTTGTACGACATACACGCTGACGTATGCTGTCCTGCGGGTGACGCCCGGTTAGGGTTAGGGTCAGGGTTAGGGTTAGGATTAGGGTTAGGGCTAGTGTTAGGGTTATGGTTAGGGTTACGGTTAGGGACCACAGATGGGTTGTAAAATATTCTTCCTTCAATGCACGGATTTTAAACATTCATATATTAAAATTAATACAATAAAATTAATTGTGCAAATGAAAAGATGTCTGAGTTGTTCAGTTTTATTTACAGATGTATTAGTCCACTTCCAGATCCAATCACCATCTCTGACTTTTCACAGGGATGGATTCAGTGAGTGTAGACTGGTCCCCTGTCCCCTCTCCCCTCCACCCCCTCTTCCCCCCTCCTGCCCTATCCCTCCTTCTCCACTCCCCCTACCCTTCTCCCCTCCCCTCCCCCCCTTCTTCCCTTCCCCCCTCCTCCTTTCTCCCCGCTCCACTCTTCTCCCCCTTCTCCACTCCTCCCCCCTCCCCTCACCTCTCCCTCCCTTCTCCAACCCCCTCCCCCCCACTTTCCCCGACGCCCCCCATTTGTGGACCCAGCCTGTGACAGCTAGATCCCACTAATAGTACTGCACAAAGGCCACATCATCTATTTTAGTAACATTGACTATGGGATAAATGCAGACTTTGGGAACAACAACCCCCACCTACCCCCCCCCCCCCCACTCCGCCCCCTCACCTTGCTTCAAAATGGGTGGTGGGTATTTAGACTCAGTGGCCGGAGCAGGTAGGTGGCACTGGTACATTGACAACATTACCTGTACCCAGTTGAAAAGCCCGCTACCTCTGGGGGTTTGGAGAGACCATTGGAAAAGAGATCTGCCTCTGGGACAACTTGTGGCCAACAGTTTAGTTCCCATGAGGAGCAGGCAGAACATTGGGGGTTCGAGTCCAACCCCTGGGGCCCCTGTGTCACATTTAGTTCAGAGATACAGTGCCCTCCGGCCCACTGAGTCCGCACCGACCAGCGATTCCCCGCACGCTATCCCACACAAGTTAGGAACAATTTACACTTATACCAAGCCTATTAACCTACAAACCTGTGCGCCTTTGGACTGCGGGAGGAAACCTTAGCCCTAACCCTAGCCTTAGCCCTAGCCCTAACCCTAACCGGGCGTCACCCGCAGGACAGCATACGTCAGCGTATGACAGGGCGCACGACATGATGAGACACCCAGATGTCGCCCGAAGATTTTGAACGTTCCAAAATCGAGGGGTGGCAGGGAGACACCGTGCTTCACTACATGCGTCACCCCACGTCACACCGCATCACGCCCCGACCACGCCGCGACAATCTCTTTTCAGGCTGTTGCGGAAAATGTCGCCCAAGTGGGACAGCCCCTCATCGCTCCCCAGCCCTGCTTCTACCTCCTCTCCAAATCCACAAACAGAACTGCCCTGGCAGACACATCTTAATTCCTCTGGCTCTGCCACATCTGCTCACAAGATGAGGCTTTCCACACGAGGACATCCGAGATGTCCTCATTCTTTAGTAAACGTGGTTTCCCCCCTATTATCATAGATGAGGCTCTCACATGTGTCTGTATCGCGTATTTCCACTTTTGCTCCACCTCCTCCAGTCAGAAGAGGGACAGAATCCTCCTAGTCCTCACCTTTCACCCCATCACCCCACTACCCCATTAACCGTTGCATACAACACATCATCCTCCGACATTTTTTGTCCTCTCCAACGGGATCCCACTACTAATCACATTTTCTCCTCTACCCCCTTCTCAGCAATTCTTCCAGTTGAGACAGAGTTTCATGTGCACCTCCTCTAACCTCATCTACTGCATTCAGTGCTCTCGAAGTAGCCTCCTTTACATCTGCAAGACCAAATGTTGACTTGCCGACCGTTTCGCTCAATCGCCTGGTATCTTGAGTAATGGTTGATAACCATATTAACTCCCCTTCCCATTCCCATACTGACCTTTCCGTCTTGGGCCTCCTCCGTCGCCAGAGTGCGGCCACACTCAAACTGGAGGAACAGCACCACATTTTCCGCTTGGGTATCTTACAACCCAATGGTATGAACATTGATTCTCCAATTTTAGGTAACCAACCTACAACCCCATTCTCCCCCTCTCCTTTTCCTCCCTTCCCCCTTCTTTGTGCCTCCACTCAATGCGCACCCATTTCTGCCCGCAACATCCCCTCCACCTGTATTCCTTCCTCTGCCTTCATGAATCACACTTCTTCTATCTTTTCATCTTTGGCCTTTGTCCAATAATCTACCTAGAAGGGACCCAACTCAAAATGCCACTTATCCATATTCTCCAGAGATGCTGCCTGACCCACTGAGTTACTCCAGCATTTTGTGCTTTTCAGATTCAGAATCAGAATCACACTTTATTCACCAAGTATGTTTTACAACATACGAGGAATTTCATTGGCCAGGTCAGTCATACAATTAAAAGTATCCGATCCCTCAAAAGCACATTTTAACATGAACATCCACTACAGTGACTCCTACACATTCCTCACTGTGATGGAAGGCGAAATAAAGTTCAAGTCCTTCCCTTAGTCCTTCCTCGGTCATGGGCCTCGAGCCCCCGTTGACGGGACGATCTTGACTTCCGTAGCTGGCGGCATTCGGGCCCTCCGTGTCGAGGCGATCTGCTCCTGCATCGGGGGGATGTCAGCTCCCCCGCGCTGGATGATCGAACCTCGCGTCGGGGCTGGTCGAACCTTCCGCGACGTTGGAGCTCCCGACTCGGCCTCACCCGAGATTGTGAGCCCTTGATGGTAAGTCCGCGGTAGTCGCAGTGGGAGCGATCCCAGGCAAGGGATCAGCTCCGATGTTAAGTCCACGCCCCGCGGTGGGGTTCACGACAGTCGAGGAGGCTTCCAGCTTCATCGATGGTAGGCTGCAGAGCCCGAAGAATGTGATCCGAAAATTGATCACATCTTCGGGAAGGTAAGAACCTGAAAAATAGTTTCCCCCGATCCCTCCCCCCACATAAAACAAACTGAAGAACATTAAAACAAAAACTTTTAACAAGCTAAAAAATAACAAAAAGAGTGAAAAGACAGACAGACTGCCGGCAGGGCAGCCATCGCCCTGTGGTCAAGTTTTCTTTGGTAAACCAACATCTGTAGTTCCTTGTTATTACCTATCAACCCCCTACCCTTCACCATATCTATCTATCACTCACCAGGCTCCATCTTGCTTCTCCTCTCTTCTAGATGAAGAAGGGTCCAAAGCCAAAACCACCCTACCTTCATCAATTATCTTTGTCACCTCCTCAAGAAATTTGATCATTAGTAATACATAACCTGCTGCATACAAAAACTTGTTGACTGTTAACTCATTCTCTTCTGAATGGGAGTAAATCATATCCCAAAGAATCCTCTCCAAGAGCTTCACTAACTCTTTGGATGACTACACAGCAAGTGTGGTTATAGGATGTTTGCAGCATGTGTATAAGAACAACAGAGCAGATCCCACACTGTAAGCTCAGTCCGTCCCAGATTCCTCAGCCCTAATTCAATGAACGAACAAAAACATTCCAATTACTTACACACAATTAATTCACTCACATTTCTTGTTTAAGATACTCTACAATGTTTCAAATGCCTTTTCTCCAGAAAATGAGCTGCATCAGAGCTGTAGTTTATTTTTTAGGGCTATTCTCTGGGGAATTGTGTTATAAATACACTGTGGCAGTTTAGAGTAATACAATTATTGCTTTTGGTGCTTGACTTATTCGGGCACCGACCTGTCTTTCTCAGTGGCATCTTAATTTGCTTCATGTACAATAGATCACAGTAAAGGTCAGCGATGGATAAAAGCAATCTCTGCTAATTCAGGTTTTATATTCCTCAGTAATTCATTTCTGTCAGCTTTATCTTGTGTTATTACACATTGAGCGTATCTATTTGTACAGGCAATATTTGTACAAGACATGAAAGAGTGGACTGTACATCACTGGTTTTTATGGTTCATGTGCATTTCAAGCCTTAATGCTGAAATTCCTTTCATTTAAATCACATTTTTATATCTCACCTTAAGATCTTGTATTTGATTCTTGCAGTATTACCAGATGGTTCTTAGCTTTTCTTTCAAAACAATGGGTATTTGCATCTCCATGGTTAACTTGGTTGTCGCACGGAATACTACAGATCCAGGTAGTGGTGGATGCAGGTCTGGTCACACAATTCCTGTGGAAATAGTGTCAGGACACAGCAGTCAAAGTGGTGGGAATGTTATTTACAAGGTCATTGATGACAATTTTAAAAGTTTAGGATTTGTACTGTTTAAAAAGTAATGTTCTTATTATAAATTGAAACTTCAAGATCGACATCAGTCAAAGTCGGAGTAAAATGATAACTGTCCAGCAATCCCTTATTTTTGAGCTCTCTCCATTTGGCCATATTAAAAATCCTAAAGTTTTGAATTTGTCATCAATGATCTTGCAGATAACCTAGCACATTATTGCTGACATTATCTATGGAGGACTACTCTTTAATTAACTCCAACCGTTCAAATGTTTCAAAATCCTGTTGCTGAGACCCATATAAATATCCTCATTTCAAAAGTTACCAAATTGAACTATTTTGCATGGAGCAATAATCCAATGTAATTCCTTGTTCTACCATCAGTTGATGTGCTCATCACTGCAGCTATGGGAGCACCTATGCCTTTGAGTCACAAGATTGTCCCATCCCAGCACTTTAAACACAATAATGTAGTCTGACATTCCCTAGTCCTGTTCTGTCATCACCAGTGAAATGTCTGGCCGTTATCATGATATTACTGGTCATCATTGCTGTTCGCAGATGATTGCTGTGCCTGTGTGCAATTTGGCTGCCCTGTCTTCTCTGTTACAGCAGTGGCCAAACCTCAAAAGTACTTCATTAGCTGTAAAGTGTTTGGTGATATACCATGATTATTAAAGTTGTTAGATAAATATTAGAGAAACAAGGAACTGCAGATGCTTGAATCTTGAGTAAAACATAAATGCGGGAGAATCTTCAATGGGTCAGGCAGCATCTGTGGAGGGAATGGCAGACGGCGTTTGGGGTCAGGATCCATCAACTTGACTGTAGTAGGGGGAGAAAACTAGAAAAGAGAGGTGGGGGCAGGAAAAAGCCTGGTAAGTGATGTGGATACAGTGAAGGAAGGTTTGATTCACAGATGGGCGGAGTAAAGGGCCTGTACCACGGGCATGTGACTCCATGCGGCAAGCGCGACCTAACGTGGTTGCTTGAGCCGTATGGCCTCGCGGGGCCGGTCCCACTTCGATCGCCGAAGCCATATGGAGTTGTGCGGAGCTGGTCCCGACATCGTGCGGGGCTCCGAAAAATTGACCGTGTTCAAAAATTCCTCGCGGCAACGGCCTGCCGGCCCGCAGCCACCTCGACGCCGTACGCACCGCCTCGACACCGTATGCACTGCCTCGACGGGCGTGCGCAGCGTCTCGACGCCGTACGCAGCATCTCGACGCCGTACGCAGCGTCTTGACGCCATACGTCACGCGCAAACTTCCCGCGTCACTCACTCGACCTCCGCGCGGCCCCCGCTTCCGGTTTGGTCGCGCTTGCTGCATGCAGCCGCATGCTGGTGGGACCGGCCCTGTACGGGGATCACTTGACCTCCGCGCGGCCCCCGCTTCCTGTTAGGTCGCGCTTGCCGCATGGAGTCGCATCCCCGTGGGACAGGCCCTGAAAGGATATCGGATTAATGAGAGAAGAAGTGAAATGTAAAGCCAGAGGGACAGAGGGATGGGATAGTGGGAGAAATGTGTTTTTTTAATGAAAACCAATATGCATAACAGTGGTGAGTATTTAAAAATGTGGATGCTTTAAAATAAAATTAATGGACAATTCCTTCAATGATAGCTGTGACCATTCTCCATAACCTCAGCAGCCAAGTAGCATTAAACCAATGGAATTGCAATTTTTAGTACTTTTTTTTCAAGATTTCCCCAAAATTTCTGTAGCAAGACTCTCTGGATGGAAAACCTGGAACAATGGTTTCCTGAAGTCCTGCTGGAATTGGTTAAATTGATTCACCGGGTTGTTTAACCGGTTGGCTGTTTGCTTGCTAGGAAGGAAGCACAAGGCCTTGGCTTAACATTTCACTCCATTTCTCTCGTGATCTGAAACCCTTTGTCTCCTTTTCACCTCTAGTCTCAACCCATCTGCCAAATCTAACCCCCTGACTTGTAACAACCTATAATTCACCTGGATTTGTCCCCCCCCCCCCCCGCCCCCTCTTTTCCAGATTTCTCTTACCTCATACCAAACAGTCTGAAGATGGTTCCCAACCCTAGCAGTACAGTGAGCAGCTAATAGACCTGCTGCCTCCAAGTGGCAGAGACACAGGTTCGATTCTGACCTCGGGTGCTGTCTGTGTGGAGTTTGCACATTCTCCCTGTGACCACGTGGATTTCCTCTGGGTGCTCAGGTTTTCCCTCACAACCTGAATAAATGCCTCTGTCTATTGCCTCTAGTGTTTAGGGAGTGGATGTGAAGATGGGATAACATTGAACTAATGTGAATGGGTGAGCGATGGTCGGAGTGGACTCGGTGGGCCAAAAGGCCTGTTTCTATGTTGTATCTCTCAATCAAAAAAAACGGAAGCATCGCCTGCCCATTCCCTTTACAGAGGCTACTAAACCCATTGTGTTCCTCCAGCACTTCATATTTTGCTTACGATTTCAGCATCTGCAGTTCATTGTATCTCTAAAAATCTTTTATATTTTCCATGTACAGTTTACTTCAATAAAACAATTAGATATTCAGAGTTTAGATATTTGAGTTTGAAAAATACTTACTGATCTATATTTCTTAAAATTAACCTATTCTTGCTTATACCAAAACCTGAAAAAGTGACTTCTTAAGTCTGAACTGAAATGTTCCTTGTCCCACATATCGTGAAACAAAAGAAGC